>CM067218.1:73374515-73665530 GCA_034190945.1 Octodonta nipae | reverse complement strand
GTTATTGTTTTACCATGTCATTCTCCCAGAAAATTGTACTTTTTTCCAACAATTTTTTAATAGTTTTGGAAGCATCTTTACTTCTTTTGTAAATAATATCAATGGCGAAATTTAAACATATTATATTTATTCAAACATTTAATTACACTTCTCATATCAAACCTATTTATGTGTTTTAAATATCTAACAATTGTTGATACATTTTTAGTACATAATTAAACGTAGAGGTTTTGTTCGATATATAGTTAATATTTTTAACATAAATTTTCAAAAGACTTTTCGCTAAAATCATTTTCCCAGCAAATTTATATATTTTAAATAGTGCCATATTTAAGCTTGGGATAATTTAAAATTTTATTATTTCATTATTATTTGTGTCATCCAAACAAGGAAATTTTGCACACAGCATTTTTTCGAAATGAATTGATTGTTGTTGCTTGTAATGAATTAAGCAATTGTTTATTTTACTACTGTATACGTAACGGTCCCATTGATACAATAAACCATACTCTTTGTAATTTAAAAAATTATTTTGTATATTTACTAGGTGGCGCAGTATATAAAACGCAGTGCTTCGTTAACTTTGGCACAAATGAATATAGACAGTGCCACCCTGTTTGCGAATTTACAAAAAGCATACGAACGCTTTTCTCCATCTTACGAATATGTGCTATCTCATATTATAGTAAACAAATAGATCTTATGCAGCGATTATATGTACAAAATTCTCGTAATTGAAGGAATTGTTTTTGTTGATGGAACTTTTAATATCGGTGCAGAATTGCTAACGCATTTATTTATAAATACTCAACCTTTGTTTTATGTGTTTGTTTAATACCAGAGGAAAGACAAAAAATAAGTACAAAAGATATGACCAAAGTTATACATTTTGAAAATCTATCGATTTTGAGATACCTATCTTCGTTGTTTGAATGGTTAGATTCAATTATTGTAGAAAAAATAACAGTCTATCATCGGACGAGTCATTGATAGTATGCAACACGACGCTTTATAGTTCATTAAAACATTGGTTAAAAGCGCCAAATTATTTTTTATTGTCATATTCATCGAGCAACTGCAAACTATTTAGATAATGATGCAAAATAATTAAAAGTGATTAGATTTATACATTAAATATTTGTATTAGATAACGTGGGCGGGGTTATGAAAAATAATAAAAACAAATTCACATACCATTTCTCGTATTGTCAATGAAATAACCAAAAGTGTTTGTGTGTCTATAGTTTACTTGTATATATTTTATAGTACTTAAATTTTTGACATTGGATCAAGCAATTGTAAAAATATGAATACAAACCATTGAATTTATGAAATTATAGATAATGTAGTAGAACTATCAAAAACAAATGACAACAATCGAAATATTTTATCATGGAAAGAATTTATGAGCATAGCAAAAATTTATAAATCATTAATAAATCGTTCGAGTGGTTTAAATTGCATGCGAAAAAAATGAAAGACATGTTAAACGTTGTAAAAAATGTGAAAGAACATTTATTCAGTCTGAATCACAATTTAATGATATGACATTTATGAAGGTGTTGGGCCCAGTATCATTTCATGTAAATACAAATATGGCAACGCATATATGGGTGACAGCGCAGTGGAAACAAATCACAGAGAATTATTTGACGATATTAAACAACTCTATAAAATTGATACACACATTACAGATCCCAAAACGATAAATGCAGAGGTATAAAAAAAATTGAAAACAATCTTAAAAATTGTGATTTATTACAAATCGATTAAAGAACAAACACAGGTCGACGTAGTTTTATCAAACAAGAAGCTAGTCCAGGAAGGCACTATTTTACGTTTCGTTGCACCGTATTACCATCTACGGTGGATATGGACATTGACGAAATTGGCATTCCATATGAAGTTTTTCCTGGTATTTTGTAAATAGAAATCGCATGTTCGTTTCTTTAATATTTAAACGGGATCCTGTCATTTGTCAATATAGTATTCATTCTCCCGAAAAGATAAAACGCGTCTTTTGCAGATGTCTTTTAATACACCCCTATCGGGTACAAATCAATGAATTTAGATATCGATGGGGATACCGTTGTTGTTAACATTTGCGTATGCGAAGCAGTATCGTTAGAATTACTTTTACGTTTAAATTGCCAATTAAATATGTATGTGTATTTTGTTAAAACTCGAATGGAATTTTCACAAACTCATGCTGTACGTTTACACGATCCAAACGTCATAAATCAATTATCACGACATTCCAAGTGGGGAAATGTCTTTAAATATGTTTACGAACAAGAATATCAACATACGAAAACAATCAACATTTTAAACCATGTGTTACTAATATTGACACAGTTATATGATAGCACAACAGCTTACGAGTTCATACGTTATGCAAACGAATTGGCCTTCAAAGACAAATCTATGGAATCGTATTTTGTGCATAATATAATAAATGATGATGTTTGTAATTCCATAATCGATTCAGGTGCTAAAGGTAATCAAGATATTATATCCATTATGAAGAACATGCCAAGAAAAACTGGAGATATTGAAAAAAGAAACGCTATCATATGCACAAAAATATATCGGCAGTAATAGTATTATAGCTAAAGTATGGCAAACTGAATCTCAGTTATTACAAAGCTTACAAAATGTTACTGTCGATTGGAACATGAACATTTCTTTTTGCGTAGGTAATAAGAAAATCGATTTAGGCCCTGTAGATAATTTTATGCCACATTCATTCAAAATGGATAAGACCGTTGCTTTATTAATTGACGATGAAATATTCTAAATATGATTTGGTTGGTGATTTTGACTTGTCTGATTTTTATAAATTTTATATTTTTACCAAAATTTTGGAACATGTTTGAAAAATTGGAACTGTTAGAAAATAACTCTCAGTGTTATTTCAAAAATAATATTTTACATCAAAGTGATAAATTAAAAAGTCTAGTTTACCATGAAAAAAACGATTGTAATGTAATTGCAGTTAGTTGTTTAACGGATAGAGATTGTACATTTTCCTGTTCTCCAATTGAAGGATCTTATGTATGTCATCGGACTTCACGATTATGTATACCCAAAAGAGTTACACCACCCAAAACGCAAAACGTTAGTAAAAAATTTGGTATGATTGATGATAATAAAGACAAATGTTTTCCATATAAAGGAGTATTTGCTGTCCTGAGAGGCGATCCAGTATTAAATATAAAATCTTGGAAATGTATTTCACTTTTTCCTCATTTAATTAATGACGATGGAGAAAAACTACCAAGAGTGTGTGGCGGCACAAACAGTAAACTGAACATTAACATAAACGCCCACTATCCGAAAATCGAAGATTGCATTTGTTCCCCGGACCGAACATTAACTACAATCTCGGGTCACACCAGAGGTGATATACTCTCATTTAATGATGTTCCTCGCTGTGTTCATCATAAATATTTGTATTTAGTCTAAAATCTATAATTGTTAAATGTTAGGATCTTTAATTAAGTTTTCTGTTTCGTTTGAGCTACTATCTTTGAAACTGTTATACCATGCATGAACTTTAAAAATAATTGTAAGAGCCAATCAGCCAAAAATGAAAATAGCAATATAAATTAAAGCATTAATTACAAAATCAATAGTATTATTTACACCATCCCATATTTGTTTGGGCAAATCTACTATAAAATCTGACAATAATGTGCCTAAATTTGGTTTAGATCGACAAACATACACATCTCGTGAATCTACCATTTCTTCTATAACTAGATGTTGCAATGTATTTGGAGGTGCGTCGGTATCACATTTACGACACTCTGCATTTACAATATTCCTTTTGGATCCGGCCAACCGCGACACAATTCTCTCAAATTTACAACATTGGGTAGTTTCGTGCAGGCGTTTTTCGGTTCAAAATCTTTATTCGCACAACTACACTGTGTTATTTTACATGCAGATATTTCACCTGTACGAGTCACGAAGACTCGCCAACAACCCGCAACTTTTTGTGCTTGCTTTACCAAATATTGCAACAAAACAGCTACTAAGCTAAGCTAAGTTTTCTAAATGTTTTATCTTTGCGATACAATTCATCTAATCCTCCATATTTTGTTTCCAAATTTATGTCTTTTTCATAAACATTTTTACGTAACTTTCCGCGAACGAAATTTCGGTCTTCTTTAAAAAGTTTATGTAATTTTCGATCAGGAAAAGTCATTTCCATACATCGTGTAAAAGATTTTTTTATATTGGTATTATTAAAGTGCTTGTTTATAATGTCTTGCGAAGTGTGTTTATAAACATCAAACAGTTCATCTAAATTTCCCATACGAATTTGGAGAATTACATCTTCCAATGATTTATTCATACTAGTTACCACGGGTTTGAATAAATTTCTATCGGCCATCGGTATAAAATCGACATCATCTAAAATGTCGGATATTAAAGTTGAAATACCAACTAATTCAGTTTTATTCACCGAAACCAAACCAGTATCGATGTGCTGCTCGTTTAATTTTTTTAAGGAAAACAAATCATTACGTATCTCGTGTAACTGATTAACTTTTTCGTTAACCAATATTTTAGAATTGGTAACATCTTTTGCGATCCTTTGAATTTTATTTAAATTGTGTGCTAAACTTTGCATATTTATTCTACATAATAAAAAAGTGCAGGTAAATTATCGATATTATTTGAAATTTTCCAATAACGTTCATATATCCAAGTAACACCATTCGGTCTTATAACATATAACATATCGTAACAAATTATCATTGTAATCAAAACAATTAAAAAATAAAAACCACATGTTTATTTTTTACTTATTTTCAAAAAATTCCTTCATTTGATCGTAATTTAAAATTTGATCAAAACATGTTTTTAATCTATTTAAATATTTATAATAATCTATTTTTAAGCCATTTTTTAACAAAATTGGGATCTTCTGCTTTTTCACAAGCTTTTTTACACCCATTGTCAATATAAACAAATTCTACTCGTTCACCAACCTGTGGCGCCGATGAGGGATCTCTTTCCATCATTTTCCGTCTAACCTCGGAATGTTCTTGGGGATTTTTATAACCAGATCTTAGCAATTGTGTAATAATTAAATCTTCAATGCAAATATTTCCTTTCAATAAATTTTCTATTTGCTTATGTAAATATGAATTGGCGTAGTTGTTTCCAAATACCATCAAATTGTATATAAAATCATTCTGCATTCGCCGAATAAAATTGCAACTATCCCGCGAATTGCCTGCAAACCCTTTATGTCCATTTTGGATTTTGAGTTGCAATGCTGTACGACAGTCAACAGTAACGCTTTTTACTACATAACAACATTGGATACATAACCTTTTCGAATTCTAAAGATATTGGATGAACGAACAATTCATTTGTTATTTTCGTGGCAATTTCCTTACCAATGATAATTGCTCGGTCTATGGCTTCTGTTTTTCTATCATCTTGTATTAAAGTTGATTCTACATTACTGACCATTACCGAATCCGTATCACCATAAATTACTTTAGCATTGTAATTGTTCTCTATAAAACACCTCGTTTCATCCAACATTAGCCTTCCAAAACTCGTAACGGAACTGGATATTTCTACACAATACAAATTGCTGGTAGCATCTCTTGTGAATCCATAAATGGAATTTGCAGAAATTTTTAACGCTAGTTGTCTACCGTTTAAAATTTTTCGTTTAAATTCATTCTGTTCTAATGCCATTTTTTGTTTTGCATCGTTTCTGGCATTAATCAAATTTTTTAAAATTTCTGGTAGTATTCCAGGTCTGACGTGAGATTTTACAAACATTGCCGATATCGGAGACACGTGTACGTTATCTTCGCCAATGTCTAAAATTTCCGAAGAAGTTAAACGCGTAGAAAAACACAAATTTTATCTTCTAATAATGCTTGGATACAATGAACTAAAATCTAAAACGATTGTAGGATATTTATCGTGTAATCCAATGTCGGGATTTAAAACAGTGGCCCCTTTGAAATTTCCTTTTCCCTTTTTATTACATTTTTTTTAGTTATTTCAAAATCTTGATTGGTAACCTCGTCGTTTTCATCATCTAAACTATCGTCGGTCAATTCTTCATCACTCGATTTTTTTCTTTTTTTATTAATTCTCAAAAATGGAATGATAAAATCCCTGCTGCATTTTACATATCGATAAATCATTGATTTTACTTTGATTTGTTGTCCACGATTTAACAAATAAGACATACTTACTCCATATATTATACTTAATTCGATATAATTTATTAAAGACATTAATTTGTTTGCGAGTAAAATAACCAAATCAACATCTTTCATACAGTATTGTGCTAGGCGCGTCCGATCTTCGATATTGCCTTCAAATAATTTAGTAATTTCTGTATAGTTAACATCGTCCTTTGATTCTTTCAAAAAATGCAAACATACATTATTTAAACTGTATGAATTTAAATTATATTCCTTTCGCACTACATCGATCATATCGAAACACAGTCTACCCGGTATGTTGGTAAAGTTTGATTGTCGAAAAACAGTTTTGGTGTGGCGATTTTTTTCAAATGTTTTAGACTCGATTCCCAACAATCGTCCGAATTCAAAAAATTTCGGCCGGCATTTTAAATGTTTACCACGCTGTAATAAATATGGAATGTCAAAATTATTGATATTATACCCCGTCATGATATCTGCATCAAAGTCTGTTAAAATTTCTTGAAATGTCTCCAACATTTGTCGTTCGGCATTATTTCGATCACATTCGTTTTCATAAAAGAATTGTTTAACATGAACATTATTCATTGAAGAACAACTACCTAATGTCAACATGTATTTATTTAAAACAGATATGCAACATTCGTCGTTTGTATATCCACATGTAATCCCTATTTGAATAACGGGATCAATATTAGCTTCGGGAAATACTCCCCTACGATTGGCACATTCGATATCAAAACAAAAAATACGAAATGGAGCAATATCATTTTTCTCGGTTTCATGTTCAATAGACGCTTTCCAATTTAATATTTTAATATTTAGTTCACATTTAGATATTTTATCAATACTTAATGAAAATGTTCTTTTTCTGATATTTAACCAACAACTCCCCTTTAGTTGTGTGGCTGTTGTAAACATTAATACGGGTTCAATATCGGCATCGAACGCCTGAATTTCACTTTTGGTATATTGTGTTAAACAATCAATTAACCGGCCTGCGGTTTCGCGTATTCGACTGTGATCATTAACAACATCGTTGTATATCCAATCCTTTAAATCAACATTGTTGTAATTAAACATTGATATTTTTGACACCGAACACATAGATCCGTATGATAATTTTGATACATTTTTTACATTCACATCTTGTTCTATAATCGTATAAATATTTTTAGGCATTTCATATTGAAATGGCAATCTAATAAAAAATGAAAAGTCAAAATCATTTACTAAACAACATATAGATTTATTTGATTTGGTAACACCAAAAAGACGAATTAAATTTGTGTTGGTTTCAATAACATAACGAATATCTATGTCTATTAAACGAAACTCGATATCTTGTAGCAAATTTAATGCCATTTTAAAATTGAACACAACTAGTTTAATAGTTTGTTTATATATAACTTAAACATCATCCCTCCCCTTGTTGATGTAATGCAAGACTATTTCTGTATCGACAAAGTAAACTTCTTAAGTTGTGTGATGTAACAGACTTAACATCTTCATTATCAGTTTGATAAGTTTCTGATAATAATTGTAAACGATAATTTATAAAAGTTTCTGTAAGGTTCCACCAATCATCATTTAAAGTCGGTATCGGGGCACAAATAATGCTGTGAATTACTTTTCCTTTGCCGAAAATATTATAAAATGCTATGGAACTCGTAAAATACAATTTACATTCTCCTGTACATTTCATATTTTTTGGACGTCTTTTATGCGATGACCAAGAGATTTCCTTTTCATCTAGGCAATTATAAAACAATTTGTACATTAAATATTGAACAGACGCTCTAAATTGTATGGGATTTGTTGTAAAAAGTAGGGGTCTTAACATTTTCCAACTATTGGATTTTTCCATATTAATTAGGATATCTAATGCACAATGTTTTTTTGGCCAAAAATTTTGTTCCGGTCCAATTTCAGACTTTTAAACATTAGAGGAAATATTTTTTTTTTGAAATAGTGAAAGTTCGCTCATCCATACCTCTTTAAAGTTATATATTATATACCAATAATCGAATTTAGTTGAAGCTTTGTAAGACAATATGTGAAAATATTCATTAAAATCAGCAGGAGTTGAATTCAATGTGCAGTAATTTGAATTTATTTCAAATGAGGTAACGTGAAAAAATGTTTTCATTCGGCCGCTCAAAAATTTGAATAACGGTTTCCCTAAAACGGGATGTGTACTATATTTGGTTTTCACAAATGTGTGAAGAAACAATGGCGTGGATTGTGAACCTTCTCCAGTCGCTTGCATAATATAACATATTTCATTATCACGTGTATGTAATTCATGATTTACATAAGGACAATTTGACATTGTTAAAATATTGTGTTAGTTTTCGTTTCTTATTGAATGCGAGTGCTGCATCCATTAATTTATTGTTAGTAAAGACGAACGGGGTGATTACCAAGCTTAAAAAATCCCAAAGCATAAATTTTATTATTACATATATAATTTATTTTTTTCTTTTACTACATTTTATTATTGTACCAGATGTCGTTTTATATTCATTGAAAGATTCTAAAAGAGCGTGTATGCCGTCAACCGTTGTATATATGGAATCATTAAATTTGTGCATTCTGAAAGATGAATTAATGATACTTTCATATAAATTTAAAACGTGCCTGCTATCTCTGGGATAGCATAAGCCTTCCAAATTATTAACGTTATAATTAGCTCTAACATTTAATGCCAAAGGTATTGAATCGGCTACGTAAGCAATCTTTTGCATTTCATCGAATCGCATCGGAGTTATTGATAACGATGGTAAATTATCTGTAATAAAAAATGGAACACGTCCAACAATTCCTTTGGCGGGGGGTGCTCCACCATCGTTATTTTTCACGATGCACGGAAAATTTTGTTTAATTTGTAACAATTGTCCACTGGCACACCTCGAAATTAGAGAACAATTATTTCAGTATATAGGCTATGAGGATTCTGGAACAAAATCGACCAAAAATACATGTAATTTCCCATAAGAGATTCTAAGGTTAAAATTAGCGAAAATTTACCCCGATGACTTCGATGATCGCCAACGTGAGCGAGCCAGATTTTGTAGTTTAGAGGCGAGAAACGGCGTAATTAGCGCCATTTTGGGGTGTAAATGTCATATTTAGGGGTGTTTTCATCATATTTAAGGCCGTTTTGGCATTAGGCGGGGGTGAACTTCAATTAAGGGTGTCATTTGTTCTGCGAACGTGGGGTCCGCGTTCTTGGACTATAGCGGACTGCGGGGGGGCTCCGACTAGAGCTGTGGGGGCTGAAGGGGGGCTCCGACTATGAGCTGTGGGGGCTGAAAGGGGGCCGCGATTTAGGTTATGTTAGTGATGGCTGTCAACGAAGGGGGGGCCGCGATTTAGGTTATGTTAGTGCAGGCTGTCAACGAAGGGGGCCGCGACTTAGGTTATGTTAGAGGTTCGCGGAGTTTGCTTGACAGGTTAGACAGGGGAGTGTTGGTTGTGGTGCCATCTTGCAGCGTTGATGTGTTGCGTGTGTCGCAGGGGTGCGCGCCATCTGTTGATGGTTGTGGTGGTTAGAAAGAAAAAAAGCTGTGGTAGGGTTTTGAGCCCGGGACTCTCGCATGGGAGTGATCGTTCCGAGCATCTAAGCTATAGGGTTATTAATATAAGAGTTTCTTCGGGAGAATAGGTATCTGAGTGTTGAAAGTAAATTTTTAATAGGTTGAAATTCAATCAATAGAGTATGCTATGATGTTATATGTTTGCTTGACATATGTAGTGATGTTGACAAAGTGAAAGACTTACGCAGTGATGTTATATAACTAATAGACAGGCGCAGTAATGTTCTGTGACTGTTAGACATGCGCAGTTATGGTGTCTGACTGTTAGACATGCGCAGTGATGATGCGTGAGTGATAGACATGCGCAGTGATGTTGTGTGACTGTTAGAAATGCGCAGTAATATTATGTGACTGTTAGACATGTGCAGTGATGTTGTGTGAGCGATAGACTTGCAAAAGGTTAAATTGCATATGAAAACGTATACAAATAAGCTATCGTTTCATAAATAATTAGAAATTTTGGCGGGAAGCTTAAAAATATGTACGAAAACGGTATTTAGATGGAGGTTATCAGAGTGGTGGTGTTACAGATTCAACTATCGAGAATAATAGTTGATATCTTAAAGAAGGAATGGAAGGAACAGTATACTAGAAATGGGATAGTGGAAAACGAGATTACAGGCAACGAGATTGCTGGAATAGAATAGAGGAAACAGTAGGTATATGTTTGAAGTTGGTTGACTGAACGCTGGAAACGAAAATGGTTGGAACGATATAGCGGAGCGGGATGTTTGAAGTTGGTTGACTGAACGCTGGAAACGGGAATGGTATGAATGACCTAGTGGGATCGGGAACAAAATAGCTGGAACAGGATAGTGGAAAGGAGCGCGCTGGATGGTTGGACCAGAGACCAAACAAATGGGTTGGAGCTACTACAAAAGCTAGAAACAGCCCGTAGACACAGCTGGGACAGTAGAAATCGTACAAGTCATACAAATGCTGTAAATGGTAGGTTAGTTGGAAACGGGCAACAAATGCTAGAAACGGTGGGAAGGTTGAAGCAGGGACGTTAGAAAGGTCATAATGAGAATGCTGAGAACGACGTAATAGAAAGTAGGAAATGAAAGGGTGGTTGGATCAGGAATGTTGGAAAAGACAAAGTTGGATTGTTAGAACACGCGCTGTAGAGTTGTGATGGGAATGTGAGAAACAGGATAGTAGGAATATGAATTCTAGAAACGTGAATGCAGGATGTTTGAATAGAAATATCTGAAACAAACAGACTGAAAGGTAGTCAGCAGCAACTGTTACTAAATTGTTAGAAGGATAAACAGTTGGAATGTTGAGAAAATTGCTGAAAATGATGTGATTCGTATTGAGTGATTAGAAGATTGCAACGACAGAGTTACTAGTCAACCACAACTAAAAAGTGTTATTCAATTGCCAGCAGTTTTGACACAGAATTTGGCACAGGAAAAGGCTACTAGACACAGACGCAACTGTCGTGAACTATAATCAAATCAGTGTTATCAAAATGATATAGGGCTCAAAGTGATAAAGATCGTTCTCGAATAGATGACTGGAACAAAGATTACAAATTCAAGATGGGGGGAATTCTTGTAGTTAGGTTCAGGGAGGTCGTAAATTTTACTTGCATCGTATTAAAACATAATACCTTTTAACTGATGCTGATATATCATAATATGTTGCTTGTTTGAAAATAATTCAAATTACAAGACATTGTTTTACTATCATAACAGACCATAGATAATTACTCAAAATTTACTTCCGATTAGAACGAATGGTACAGTGAACTTCGTTATCTCTCTAGCTTCATCGCACTCTACGGAGTGCCTCCCACCCTTTTTCTGTGACGTCATCACTGTCATTGGCTGGTTTATTAGTACACTACCTGCTAAGCATTAGTATGTTTACCTTATATATTTATAATGAATACATATATATCTATTTAAAAGTTTGCTCAGTGGAATTTAATACCTTGCAAGTATCTTTATAATAGTTATCATAATGAACTAAAGTAGATAAAAGGAACAACTCAACCAAGTGGAAATTTTCAGAAATATGCCAATGTCCCCGCAAACAGAATCTGATCTCCTTTATCCAGAACTTTGTAAGCTACACTCTCAGTGACAGGTTTATCAATGGACCACCTGCTAAGTACCAGTATATGTAATTTATGTTTATAAAGAATACAGAAAAAATAAAATCATACATATGATCGATTGGATGTCCTTTAGAAAGATACTATGCTGAACGCTAAAGAAAATCACTCAACCTAAGAGATAACCTAACTTGTTTAAGAAATGTGTCACACCTTGTAGGTAAAGCTCTCAACTTCCGACTTAGAAACTTAAAATGGTGCGCTAGAGGTTGAGAAATCAGCTTCATTGTCTTGAGTCATGGAGATTTCCAATGATACCTAACAAAAGATCAACAAAAAAATAGAGTGTTTGAATAATAGACACATTGGTATATTGTTTCTCGATTATATATTCTAATATCATATGATTAAATAAAACAACATATTGGTAACTTTGTTTTTTATTTTTAGCATACATATATTTTTGAATATCCAGCAATTTTCCGTCTACATATACAACAATTATCTATTTTCAGTAAACAATCAGAGCAACTCGCAAAGTACCTATTGGCATAAAAACAATTGACATTTCATTAGTTAAGCATAACTCTGATAGGCTGCTGTATTTAATTAGTATCCGCAATAAGGATGATGACGTAAGATGTATATGAAGCAACAAGATGTCCAACTGCCTATCGAAAATTTCGACTTTGTTGAAGAATCGTTGTCATCAGCAAGTCTACACGGACATTGTTACCAAATTCTTAAAATAATATTGATTGTTGTACTGTTTTTTATCGATTTAAGTGCTTCAACAGCGTCTTAATATTATAATATTATTAGTATTCACTTTTATAACGAACCAAAGCAGATAAAAGGAACTTGTGTGTGTGTTTTCAGAGATCTATGGAAATATGGCAATGTTGCTCCATCACTTTAATCATATGACTAAAATGACGGATTTCCGAGATCTAGGGAAATATGGAAATCTGGCAATCATGGCCCCCTTAGCGGGCCCCCCTCCCTTTTTCTGTGACGTCACAACTAATTTCCAGAGGTACGTTGTAGCAAACAACCTCAAAACGGAGATAACAAAACTATCGTCTCTTCAAAAGTTTCTCTTAAAAAAATGCAACTCAACAAACAAGGTAATTTAACGCGCATATGAAACGTAGGAACAATTTGCTTGATTTATGAATTACTAATAAATTAAAAATATTCTTGACTGCTAATTTCATTTAAATAATAAACATAAAAAAGGTCACTTGACATAGTTATTATAGAACAAAGACGAAGCTTATACTTACAGCCCTGCCAGACCCCTAGAAGGCTTTCATGCTGGATTATGGCTTGCTAGCTTTCGACATGTTGATAGACAAAGCAACGAACCACCATACGCAGCCGAAACTGAGAATTTATCACTGGAGAACGCTACTAGACCCAGTCACAACCACAACAACTCCGGTAGCAGAAAAAAGTTCAATTCATCATTCCATATGCTTTTAACCCTGCTTTGATATACACAATGTAGATAAAACAGCCAAAACATTCAACAAAAGTTTGTAAACGGAGCCACAACAAAATTCGTAGCATCAAATTAATATGTTTTCAGATAATTATATGGGTATTAAATAATCTATTGCAAGACTTAATGGTTGAGATTATTTCATTATTTATCATAGCTGAATATTTAGTTCAAAAGGCAACCATTCAACATTGCACACAGACAACAACACACCACCGAAAAAGAAAACTATTTATAAAGAAATGTTGTAAAATACTGAGTAGAAATTCTTGTTAAATTGAAATTAATCCTACAAATATTCTAAAGATATACGATGTTTGTGCTTTATTTGATATCTGCATCACTATCAATTATTGCGGTTTTTTAACCTTCATTAGAAATGAATTTATTCGTATCAATCAATAATGAATAACATTTAAGAAAACGTAACCAACCTATTAAACTACACACATACAAATTTAAAACTAGCAACTCACAGGGTTACAATTGTGAACACACTAGAAGCAATATAAGACAAATGAAAGCTGTAACCAGCCCTCGTGTTATCCAATTATAATTATCGGTCAGCATCGATCTCCATCACAACAAATAACGGAAACATAATCCTTAAGTTTATAAGCATATTGTATGAAATTAAAAAGTTTACTTCAACCACATATATATTGAATCATGATGCTAGGATATTGTTTAAAAATGTCAACGTACAAAGCAGCTACCTTCAAATGATATACCATTGAAATAAATTGTAATCAGGATCAATTCAATCATACATTAGCAATAACATATGAATAAAAATTTTCTGTAATGTGATAAACTCATTATTGGTAAAATAATCCATATAATGAATACAATGTATGGAAAAGTCACTTACTCTCTTTGATGGACTTTCTCAAAATGATTTAGGACAAAGAGAAATATATAAGACAAAAACATTCTGCACTGGAACTACATTATAAAAGCTTTCGATCCAACTTTCATGTAGTGAAAATATTTCCACTACACGAACGACACTCTTACATTAAATGAGTAAACTAATGAAGTCTTTCTATAACGCTTAAAAAACCAGCAATGATAGTTATTATAATAATTCCCTTGCGGAAAGTTAAGCATGAAAAATTACAAAACATGGTTGGTTATTTAAAATGTTTTCGAACTTTGCTGAAACAGTAAAAAATTTGAATGGGCTTAAATAATAAACATTCTAATAGACTTCAAAGGGATGACACTGTTTCACGATTTCAAAAACTTGTTCGAACTGGGATCACCGAACTGCATCGAGTTCGATTAGAAGAAGAATCTGTCAAGGCATCGGAACCTCGTCATGAGATTCGAACGTTGTTTCTCACAGAATACAGTTTCAGATAGTGAAACGCTTGAGGAACGAAGTAGTTCATCGTGTAGCTCCCAAATCCATCAAACGCGAAAAACAGAAATGTATGGTTCTGTTAGCTCTTAGTAATAAGTAACCAACCAATGATGAACATGAGTAGCTTATGACGTCATAGTAAAAGGGCAGAGAGGCCCTTCAAACAGGGCGGTTAGAAGGTTAGGATCGACCGAACCTAACCTAACCTCAACTCCTTCAATCGATCTTAACCTAACCTCAGTTGATACCTTCTAACCGCCCTGTTTGAAGGGCCTCTCTGCCCTTTTACTATGACGTCATAAGCTACTCATGTTCATCATTGGTTGGTTACTTATTACTAAGAGCTAACAGAACCATACATTTCTGTTTTTCGCGTTTGATGGATTTGGGAGCTACACGATGAACTACTTCGTTCCTCAAGCTTTTCACTATCTGAGAGTGTATTCTGTGAGAAATAACGTTCAGAACCTCATGATGACGTTCCGATGCCTTGACAGATTCTTCTTCTAATCGAACTCGATGCAGTTCGGTGATCCCAGTTCGAACAAGTTTTTGAAATCGTGAAACAATGTCATCCCTTTGAAGTCTATTAGAATGTTTATTATTTAAGCCCATTCAAATTTTTTACTGTTTCAGCAAAGTTCGAAAACGTTTTAAATAACCAACCATGTTTTGTAATTTTTCATGGTTAACTTTCCGCAAGGGAATTATTATAATAACTATCATTGCTGGTTTTTTAAGCGTTATAGAAAGACTTCATTAGTTTACTCATTTAATGTAAGAGTGTCGTTCGTGTAGTGGAAATATTTTCACTACATGAAAGTTGGATCGAAAGCTTTTATAATGTAGTTCCAGTGCAGAATGTTTTTGTCTTATATATTTCTCTTTGTCCTAAATCATTTTGAGAAAGTCCATCAAAGAGAGTAAGTGACTTTTCCATACATTGTATTCATTATATGGATTATTTTACCAATAATGAGTTTATCACATTACAGAAAATTTTTATTCATATGTTATTGCTAATGTATGATTGAATTGATCCTGATTACAATTTATTGCAATGGTATATCATTTGAAGGTAGCTGCTTTGTACGTTGACATTTTTAAACAATATCCTAGCATCATGATTCAATATATATGTGGTTGAAGTAAACTTTTTAATTTCATACAATATGCTTATAAACTTAAGGATTATGTTTCCGTTATTTGTTGTGATGGAGATCGATGCTGACCGATAATTATAATTGGATAACACGAGGGCTGGTTACAGCTTTCATTTGTCTTATATTGCTTCTAGTGTGTTCACAATTGTAACCCTGTGAGTTGCTAGTTTTAAATTTGTATGTGTGTAGTTTAATAGGTTGGTTACGTTTTCTTAAATGTTATTCATTATTGATTGATACGAATAAATTCATTTCTAATGAAGGTTAAAAAACCGCAATAATTGATAGTGATGCAGATATCAAATAAAGCACAAACATCGTATATCTTTAGAATATTTGTAGGATTAATTTCAATTTAACAAGAATTTCTACTCAGTATTTTACAACATTTCTTTATAAATAGTTTTCTTTTTCGGTGGTGTGTTGTTGTCTGTGTGCAATGTTGAATGGTTGCCTTTTGAACTAAATATTCAGCTATGATAAATAATGAAATAATCTCAACCATTAAGTCTTGCAATAGATTATTTAATACCCACATAATTATCTGAAAACATATTAATTTGATGCTACGAATTTTGTTGTGGCTCCGTTTACAAACTTTTGTTGAATGTTTTGGCTGTTTTATCTACATTGTGTATATCAAAGCAGGGTTAAAAGCATATGGAATGATGAATTGAACTTTTTTCTGCTACCGGAGTTGTTGTGGTTGTGACTGGGTCTAGTAGCGTTCTCCAGTGATAAATTCTCAGTTTCGGCTGCGTATGGTGGTTCGTTGCTTTATCTATCAACATGTCGAAAGCTAGCAAGCCATAATCCAGCATGAAAGCCTTCTAGGGGTCTGGCAGGGCTGTAAGTATAAGCTTCGTCTTTGTTCTATAATAACTATGTCAAGTGACCTTTTTTATGTTTATTATTTAAATGAAATTAGCAGTCAAGAATATTTTTAATTTATTAGTAATTCATAAATCAAGGCAAATTGTTCCTACGTTTCATATGCGCGTTAAATTACCTTGTTTGTTGAGTTGCATTTTTTTAAGAGAAACTTTTGAAGAGACGATAGTTTTGTTATCTCCGTTTTGAGGTTGTTTGCTACAACGTACCTCTGGAAATTAGTTGTGACGTCACAGAAAAAGGGAGGGGGGCCCGCTAAGGGGGCCATGATTGCCAGATTTCCATATTTCCCTAGATCTCGGAAATCCGTCATTTTAGTCATATGATTAAAGTGATGGAGCAACATTGCCATATTTCCATAGATCTCTGAAAACACACACACAAGTTCCTTTTATCTGCTTTGGTTCGTTATAAAAGTGAATACTAATAATATTATAATATTAAGACGCTGTTGAAGCACTTAAATCGATAAAAAACAGTACAACAATCAATATTATTTTAAGAATTTGATAACAATTGTCCGTGTAGACTTGCTGATGACAACGATTCTTCAACAAAGTCGAAATTTTCGATAGGCAGTTGGACATCTTGTTGCTTCATATACATCTTACGTCATCATCCTTATTGCGGATACTAATTAAATACAGCAGCCTATCAGAGTTATGCTTAACTAATGAAATGTCAATTGTTTTTATGCCAATAGGTACTTTGCGAGTTGCTCTGATTGTTTACTGAAAATAGATAATTGTTGTATATGTAGACGGAAAATTGCTGGATATTCAAAAATATATGTATGCTAAAAATAAAAAACAAAGTTACCAATATGTTGTTTTATTTAATCATATGATATTAGAATATATAATCGAGAAACAATATACCAATGTGTCTATTATTCAAACACTCTATTTTTTTGTTGATCTTTTGTTAGGTATCATTGGAAATCTCCAAGGCAACGTTTTCTATATTATTAACCGAGCTGGAATTATTCCATGACTCAAGACAATGAAGCTGATTTCTCAACCTCTAGCGCACCATTTTAAGTTTCTAAGTCGGAAGTTGAGAGCTTTACCTACAAGGTGTGACACATTTCTTAAACAAGTTAGGTTATCTCTTAGGTTGAGTGATTTTCTTTAGCGTTCAGCATAGTATCTTTCTAAAGGACATCCAATCGATCATATGTATGATTTTATTTTTTCTGTATTCTTTATAAACATAAATTACATATACTGGTGCTTAGCAGGTGGTCCACTGATAAACCTGTCACTGAGAGTGTAGCTTACAAAGTTCTGGATAAAGGAGATCAGATTCTGTTTGCGGGGACATTTGCATATTTCTGAAAATTTCCACTTGGTTGAGTTGTTCCTTTTATCTACTTTAGTTCATTATGATAACTATTATAAAGATACTTGCAAGGTATTAAATTCCACTGAGCAAACTTTTAAATAGATATATATGTATTCATTATAAATATATAAGGTAAACATACTAATGCTTAGCAGGTAGTGTGCTAATAAACCAGCCAATGACAGTGATGACGTCACAGAAAAAGGGTGGGAGGCACTCCGTAGAGTGCGTTGAAGCTAGAGAGATAACGAAGTTCACTGTACCATTCGTTCTAATCGGAAGTAAATTTTGAGTAATTATCTATGGTCTGTTATGATAGTAAAACAATGTCTTGTAATTTGAATTATTTTCAAACAAGCAACATATTATGATATATCAGCATCAGTTAAAAGGTATTATGTTTTAATACGATGCAAGTAAAATTTACGACCTCCCTGAACCTAACTACAAGAATTCCCCCCATCTTGAATTTGTAATCTTTGTTCCAGTCATCTATTCGAGAACGATCTTTATCACTTTGAGCCCTATATCATTTTGATAACACTGATTTGATTATAGTTCACGACAGTTGCGTCTGTGTCTAGTAGCCTTTTCCAGTGCCAAATTCTGTGTCAAAACTGCTGGCAATTGAATAACACTTTTTAGTTGTGGTTGACTAGTAACTCTGTCGATGCAATCTTCTAATCACTCAATACGAATCACATCATTTTCAGCAATTTTCTCAACATTCCAACTGTTTATCCTTCTAACAATTTAGTAACAGTTGCTGCTGACTACCTTTCAGTCTGTTTGTTTCAGATATTTCTATTCAAACATCCTGCATTCACGTTTCTAGAATTCATATTCCTACTATCCTGTTTCTCACATTCCCATCACAACTCTACAGCGCGTGTTCTAACAATCCAACTTTGTCTTTTCCAACATTCCTGATCCAACCACCCTTTCATTTCCTACTTTCTATTACGTCGTTCTCAGCATTCTCATTATGACCTTTCTAACGTCCCTGCTTCAACCTTCCCACCGTTTCTAGCATTTGTTGCCCGTTTCCAACTAACCTACCATTTACAGCATTTGTATGACTTGTACGGGACGTTTCTAGCTTTTGTAGGGGCTTCAACCATTTCTACCAGCCGTTTCTACTGGCTCAGTAGTTTCTACGGGAAGTTTCTAGCTTTTGTAGCGGCTCCAACCATTCTACCAGCCATTTCTACTGTCCCAGTCGTTTGTACGGGCCGTTTCTAGCTTTTGTAGCGGCTCCAACCAGCCATTTCTAAGTTTCTAGTCGTTTCTACGGGTCATTTCTAGCTTTTGTAGTGGCTTCAACCATTCTACCAACCATTTCTACTGTCCCAGTCGTTTCTACGGGACGTTTCTAACTTTTGTAGTGGCCCCAACCATTCTACCAGCCGTTTCTACTGTCCCAGTCGTTTCTACGGGACGTTTCTAGCTTTTGTAGTGGCTCCAACCATTCTATCAGCCGTTTCTACTGTCCCAATCGTTTCTACAGGTTGTTTTTAGCTTTTGTAGCGTTTCCAACAACTTCTAGCAGCGATTTCTAAGGTTCTAGTCGTTTCTACGGGACGTTTCTAGCTTTTGTAGAGGTACCAACCATTTCTACCAGAGATTTCTAAGTTTTTAGTCGTTTCTACGGGACATTTCTAGCTTTTGTAGTGGCTCCAACCAGCCGTTTCTACGGTTCCAGTTGTTTCCACGGACCGTTTGTAGCATTTGTAGTGGCTTCAACCATTCTACCAGTCGTTTCTAAGTTTCTATTCGTTTCTACGGGACATTTCTAGCTTTTGTAGTTGTTTTGTAGCGGCTCCAACCATTCTACCAACCATTTCTACTGTCCCAGTCGTTTCTACGAGACGTTTTTTGTAGTGGCTCTAACCATTCTACCAACCATTTCTACTGTCCCAGTCATTTCTATGAGTCGTTTCTAGCTTTTGTAGTGGCTCCAACCCATTTGTTTGGTCTCTGGTCCAACCATCCAGCGCGCTCCTTTCCACTATCCTGTTCCAGCTATTTTGTTCCCGATCCCACTAGGTCATTCATACCATTCCCGTTTCCAGCGTTCAGTCAACCAACTTCAAACATCCCGCTCCGCTATATCGTTCCAACCATTTTCGTTTCCAGCGTTCAGTCAACCAACTTCAAACATATACCTACTGTTTCCTCTATCCTATTCCAGCAATCTCGTTGCCTGTTATCTCGTTTCCCACTATCCCATTTCTAGTATACTGTTCCATCCATTCCTTCTATAAGATATCAACTATTATTCTCGATAGTTGAATCTGTAACACCGCCACTCTGATAACCTCCATCTAAATACCGTTTCGTACATATTTTTAAGCTTCCCGCCAAAATTTCTAATCATTTATGGAACGATAGCTTATTTGTATACGTTTTCATATACAATTTAACCTTTTGCAAGTCTATCGCTCACACAACATCACTGCACATGTCTAACAGTCACATAATATTACTGCGCATTTCTAACAGTCACACAACATCACTGCGCATGTCTATCACTCACGCATCATCACTGCGCATGTCTAACAGTCAGACACCATAACTGCGCATGTCTAACAGTCACAGAACATCACTGCGCATGTCTAACACTCGTACATCATCACTGCGTATGTCTAACAGTCAAACAACATCACTACAAAAGTCTTACACTCACACAACATCACTGCGCATGTCTACAGTCACACAACATTACTGCGCATGTCTATTAGTTATATAACATCACTGCGTAAGTCTTTCACTTTGTCAACATCACTACACATGTCAAGCAAACATATAACATCATAGCATACTCTATTGATTGAATTTCAACCTATTAAAAATTTACTTTCAACACTCAGATACCTATTCTCCCGAAGAAACTCTTATATTAATAACCATATAGCTTAGATGCTCGGAACGATCACTCCCATGCGAGAGTCCCGGGCTCAAAACCCTACCACAGCTTTTTTTCTTTCTAACCACCACAACCATCAACAGATTGCGCGCCCCCCTGCGACACATGCAACACATCAACGCTGCAAGATGACACCACAACCAACACTCCCCTGTCTAACCTGTCAAGCAAACCCCGCGAACCTCTAACATAACCTAAGTCGCGGCCCCCTTCGTTGACAGCCGGCACTAACATAACCTAAATCACAGCCCCCGACTACCGTCACTCTTGTAACATAACCTAAATCGTGGCCCCCCTTCATTGACAGCCATCATTAACATAACCTAAATCGCTGCCCCCCTTCGTTGACAGCCATCACTAACATAACCTAAATCGCGGCCCCCCTTCAGCCCCCACAGCTCCTAGTCGGAGCCCCCCTTCAGCCCCCACAGCTCTAGTCGGAGCCCCCCCGCAGTCCGCTATAGTCCAAGAACGCGGCCCCCACGTTCGCAGAACAAATGACACCCTCAATTGAAGTTCACCCCCGCCTAATGCCAAAACGGCCTTAAATATGATGAAAACACCCCTAAATATGACATTTACACCCCAAAATGGCGCTAATTACGTAGTTTCTCGCCTCTAAACTACAAAATCTGGCTCGCTCACGTTGGCGATCGTCGAAGTCATCAAGGTAAATTTTCGCTAATTTTAACCTTAGAATCTCTTATGGGAAATTACATGTATTTTTGGTCGATTTTGTTCCAGAATCCTCATAGCCTATATACTTATTTCCTACAAGGTTTATAAAGTCCCCGGGTTTATTATTGGGTCCTTCGACAGTTGATAATGTACTAGATAAATCCGTATATATAGTTGCCAAGCCCTTTTGTCCAAAGGGATTTACAAGTTTTTATTCCGTTAAAATATTTACTTTTAAAAAGTCCAATAAATTCTATTCTTCAACATTTGCTTACACTATAATCATCGTTTATTTTATATAAATCAAATTTTTCTGTTTGTAAATGAATGCCATAAAAAATCTTGTGCAAAGAGTCAGATTGTTTTTCCGAAATAATGTCTATTAATATTTCATCAGATATTATTACATAAACGGTATATATATATATATATATATATATATATATATATATATATATATATATATACAATTTGTAGTATTGTTATTTCTAGTTTTGAAAATGTTAACATTTTTAAATAGGGGAAACGTACTTTCGTCATCCGAATAAATAGTTGCCAGCAATATTGCCACTTGAATTGTTGTCCCATCATCATTTCTCATTAAGGTACACATATTTTGTGTAACACCGGGTAGCAAAATGCTTACGTTTCCATTTGTTGGTTCTTCAAAAATTAAAGAATACGAAAGAACACCCAGCAAATGTAAGTCAATTTGCTTATCTAATACGTAAGCATCTTCAACATTAAGACCATCGACATCTCCAAAAGTCATATTGAAATAATAAATATTTGAACTACTCTTCGTTTGACTCCAATCTGCATCAAATGTATTTCGTATCATATCGAAACGGTTAAATTCTCGACCATTTCTCAATATTTCATCTCGTTCGAAGGCTTCTGGATCGACGTAAATCTGTAAATTTTTATGAATCATTTGTGATAAAATAGCAAATGATTTATTTGGTAAAGAAGATTTATATGCGCTTACAGCTACAGCTCTTTTTTGAGGCAACGTAAAATCAGTCTTACAGTTTACAAATTTTGCCAGAGAAAAGATATTACTAAACTCATTTCGATCTAACAATTGATATAAAAATTCATTTGTTTTTTCAACGGGGTTATTTTGTACTAATGTATTCGATACAATCATACTGTAAAATTATTCGAGTTCTATTCTTGAAAAATATATATTGTGAAGTTCGTATTGTACCAAACCACGAAATTTTCTAAAAGCTATACCGGGCGTTATATTAACACAAATAAAATTTCTATGATGAGTACTTGTATCCGAATCGATCCAAAATAATACTTCAACAAATTTATATACTGTTTTAAGACTTTTGATAATGTTTACGATCTGTTGTTTTCTTTGCAATGATTGTAACGAAACGGCATATCTTGTTATGATATTATTGATTGCGATAATTACATCATCATTATTTTGTTTAAAGGCATCACATGTGTGTAAATAGAACATGCTATTCACAGCAATATGCTCTAAAATATTACTTCCTATTAAATCTTCATGTCCGTAGGACAATTTAACACCATCTGCAAAAAGCATATTTTTTCCCGCCGTTCCAATATTTCCTATGTGTTTACAACAAATGTAACCGAAACTATCGTTTGATATATTTCTAGCAGATATTGCATATACGTGTTTAACACGTAATTTTTGTGCTGTCATTTGTAACGCTTCTAAGTTGTGAAAATGTGAGTGACTAATCTGTAGAAATAAAGAACTACTTTGTTCTTTATTTTTATTCGATTTATAAACAATTCCATTTTTATGTTCTGCAGTACCCATTTCATTCTCAGGACTAAGTTCACTATCATTGGGAGACTTTTTTCTTTTTCGTCGCATTGCATAATTCTTTATTGCATTATTATTCAAAGCGAAGCCCTTTGAAGTATCGTTCTGATCATTGATGTTAATAATCAACATACGTTTATTATAATTTTTATTATATTCACTTTTTGAAGTTTCATAATTCAAGGTGTGTGATATTCCCCAGAATGTAAATCCCCGTAATATGAGTTGTCTGCAAGCATCTATGACACTGCTTTCGAATAAATTCAATTTATCCCAACAAACTTGTACCAATTGAGCATAACATAAATATCTTTTGTTTTTATGACAATCCACAGCCCGGGAATAAAATTGAACACTCCTCATATAATCGATTTGCAATGAAATGCTTTCTATTATGTGACTATGCCAATCATTATGTGTACAGCTTTGATAATACAATTTTAAAATTTGGGGGTCCGATATTTTTACAATTTTTCCATCTCGATTATTACACAATAAGCCAATACTGTTATCATCGTTTTTTCCCAAAAAAAACTTGTGACCCCTATTAAAATCTTTATCATACATATAAAACGTCACTTCTTTGTTGGCTCCCATCTCATAACATATGGTATTATTGTTTACTTCTCGAAAAACAGAATAATATAAACAACCATTTGATATATATGTACCTTTTAGCAATTGGTGTTTTTTAATATCAATTTGAAATTTAGCCATTTCTAAAAGTTTTTTCAAAATATCTTTTTCTAACAAACTACCAATCATAATTAAATGAATGTCACATACATGTTTGGTGGGATTTGTAACACTTTGAATGCAGGCAGCATACGATACGTTACGCTTTAATAAATTATGTAAAATATCATTGGAGTTTAAAATTTCTTTAACGAGATTTATTGTTTGTTCACAAGTTAATGATTCATTTATAAATGTATTATGTATATTTTCTTTTTGGTATATTAACGAAGAGACTGTTTTATATAAAATGGAAGATTTACATATAGTAATATTATATTTTCCACTAGTATGTCGATACGGTGCTTCGTGATAAAGATAATCATAGATATCACACTGGGACATGGTTACTGCTAAAATTAGAATGATCTTTTAGGCTTCCTTTTGTATTTAAATATATTAATTCAGTGGAGGGGGGGTTAAGATTACAAATAAAAAGTAAAACCTACATTCTTTAATGGATATTGGATCGGCAAACAACGGTGCATTAAGTAGCTTTTGGCGTGCACTATAATTTGATAATTTTAAAATGGATTCGGATATTATAAGTGTCACGAAATCCTTATTTTTAATAGATTTTGTTTATCGCAAAGACAGCAACACCATTTTTTTGAAATTTATCAACGAAACCCTAGCAATACAGTATATGGTTTTAGATAAATTTGACTTACAAGGAATATTTTTAATAATCAATGACGAGTTTATAACGACATCAGAAGTTTATGGTATATTTGAAAATTCAATAGGGTTACAAAAAAAACTTAAGAATTTGGAAAGCATTTTGTTGTGTACATTTCCAAATTACAATTTTACATTTAACTGCATTGGTGTTTTTTTAAACAGTATAAACAAAGATTGTTATGAATTATTTTTAAATAATTTACCAAATTATGGTCATGGAATATTATACGAATTATGTGTAAAAATAAAAGAAGATAATTGTCAGAGTGCATCTATTAATTGGAAACAAAGACAACCAATTGTACAATTTTTGTTAAATAATGCCGTAACGTTGAATAATTTATATGCCATCTCGAATTTAAATCGAAAACCCCAACAAGTGTTTATTTATAATTTATTTAAAAATAATATCCAAATGTACCATAAAGATAGTGATGGAAAAAATAAAAAATGTGGTTTACCGGCTATCCATGATAATTTATGTTTTGACAGTGAACGTCTAATTCATTCAATTTCTATTCCACCCTGGGAGAAGAGACATAATTATTGGTGTCAATGGACAACCGATGGATTTCCTTATCGAAACATTGAAGAATACGAAATCGCGTTACCAAGTTCTCTTAGAAATCCCCTTCTGTATGTTTCAACATGTATGGTTTTTGTGAACGGTGGTAAATGCTCTTCAAACGAAATTTGGTTAACTCCTATAGACACTACATCAGTATTAACAATTTCTTCATTACCATCATCGGAAAATTATGTATTTTTTTGGATGTATACGACGAGATTTTCTGAAAACCAATTTAACAACTGGGAAAAAATTCTACGAAAACTTTACAAAAATGTATTCGTGACATACGAATATTTCGAAAAAGAAGAGGAAATGCTGAGGAGATTTATTTTTGAAATGGTTCGATTATGTTTTATACCTTTTAGTGTAACATTTCACGTAATTTTGGGGATTGATATTTATTTAAATGTATTCTCCCCGATTTTAGGAAGATTAATGGATTTAAAACTTTTTGATGTTGTTTCTTGTTTGTCAATTGATTTATATGAAGGTGGATTGGCATTTAACGATCAATATATTACTTGCGATATAAACTCACTTGTAAATTTATTGATTTCAAACGAAGAGAAAAATATTTCTAATATTATACAAACATTTGATTTTTGTTCGATTGAACATAAAAAAGCCATAATCGATCAAATGACCAGTTTAAATACAAACCCCACAACCGACAAGGATGAACAACTATTATATAAAATCATTTTTAATGCAATCACACTAGAACGCCATTGGGTTTGTTTCAAAATAAATGAAATTGTTTTATTTTTAACGGAATTATTAGATACTTCAATCTCAGAATTGTTTGGTTATTTAAAATATAAACAGTCTCTAACAGCAAAAATTGCAAAAAGTTTGGAATATTTAGTCCACAATGAAAATATTATGATTGGTAGGTACGAATCTAATTATTTAATCAGAAAGAAAAAGTTAAACAATTTTTTAAGGTTAGGATTATCTTGCAAAAATGAGGAAATTTTTATTAACAATTTTGAAATGTTTCATAACTCCCTATTGCGTTACGATGATAAAAGCAAAAAATATGCAAAGACCCATTTGACGTATGAATCTTGTGGTTTGTGGAAATGTGAAAATACAGCTTTTGTACATGTTAAAATCCCAAACTCTTTGGCGAATATATGTTCAGTTTTTAATATTTCTACAGAAAGTACAGCAATAGTATACATATCTCATTTGTTAACGTCTTTATGAATTCTTTTGTCGGAAAATATTAATAATCATGAAAATGTACTTTATAAAATTGACGCAACAAAAAAATATATTCGTTGTAATATTACCGAGGATTGTCATGAAATATTCGATGCGATGTTTGTATGGGATGACAATTGTCAAGAATATGTTGTAAATGATGAAAATTTTCAATTGTTTTATTACGATAGTGATATAACGAAATCTAAAAACGAAATGACAATGTTTTATGAGAACATTAACAAATTACCAGCTAGTGAAATTACTACATTAAAAACACTATTATCAATAGAGAATATAAAAAGTATTCGTGTCGCGGTAATAGTTAACAGTTTTAGAGGAAGTTTGCCATTACTAATGGAAAAATTTTTAGCAAAATATCAGCAATTGATACCAGAAATAAATATACAACATGAAACAAGATTATTTGAATTACCGAAATTTGAAAAAAATAAAACCGTTGTTCAAAATTGTTTAATCAATCTTACGGCAAATACTTTGTTGGAATGTCTCACGAATATTCAACATTGTAATTTTTCGCCCGTTTGTTTACAAGTTTGCGAATTGTTATTGAAACGAGTGATTTATAATGCAATCGAATCTATGGATCATTTGTCGGAAAATGAAGCCACAGTTCAAGTTATTTATGAAGATGAAATTTTATGAAAAATTCCAACAAATATGAGAGAAAAAAATAATTTAAATTTACAAAGTATTTTTAACCAGTACTATGCAAGCAAACATGGACACTCGTTGAGGCTTGATATTTTAAATTATTATGATGCAATTATAATTATAAATTCATCAAATTTTATTACTTTTTCAAATATTGCGCACAGAGATAATTCAACCAAAAATGAAAAATATTTAATTACCATTCACGATAAAAACAAATTATTTTATAAAACTACATTGGCAATAAAAACCATCATTGAATATATTTGCGATTGGATGTATTTTACTCCAAAAAATATCAATAACATTCGTAATGATATTGTTGATCTGTTTCAAGCGATTTATTTATTTTTATTTCATCAAGATCCACAACAATTTGTAATTGCTATAAGCAGTAAGGATACCGAAATAGAAAACGATAACGAATATATAGATGCCTCCTGTATTAAAGCTGTCAAAACACAATACGATAAACTCATAAAAGAAAAAAATATATTTGATGGCTTCATTTGGCCGGTAGTTATTTTACCACCAAAATCTAATAACGACCCTTTAAAATTAAACAATTTCATTTTTCATTACAATACACGGGACACTGTTTATACGATAAATGAAAAAGTTAAAAGTAAATTGTTTGCAATAAATTTTTTTTTATATAAAGAAATACCGTAAGTACATCTATAGTATACTTTGTAAAGATGAAATTGTGTGTAGAAGGTTTATAAAACGAGAAAATAATAATGATGTGAAATTGTTTAAAGACATTATGGACGAGATATATTTAGAAACTTTTACGAGCGTTGCAAGGAAAGTCAAAAACAATGAAGATTTAAGTATGTTAAAACAAAAACATAATTTTTTATTTAATAAGAATTTAATAAAAAATGTCTAATTCTGAAAAATTTATTAATAGTTTATCCCCCTTTGCTGATAAAGAATCATTTGAAAATCACCTCAAATTAATTCAATTATATTATAATGATTGCTTGCAATTTATTCAAGATAGAAAAACAATTTGGTACCTGAATTTTCTTCAACCCAATATTTACATTATAGTTTTGGAAACGATACGTTTAATGCAACAATATGATTCGAAACAGATTACAAAAAATATTGATATACAATCTATATTTGATATAGTATTAAATAAAAATAAAGAGGATATTCATATCAATAAAAATGTACAAAATCTAGCCAGTATGATTCCTCTATTCCCGTGGGAACATCTGAATTGATATGGAGAGTAAAAAACGAATACGCACGTACCATTAACGGTATGTCAAAGTCATTCGTTACAAATTTAGAATCTTGTACCAATAAACAAAAAACAATGTACGATGAATTTATTAAATTAAAAAATATACACTTAACGGTACAATCACTTGATAGAAGTATAATTGAACAGTATCGGTCTTTTGATGATTTATTGCCTCATCTAATTGACTATATCAATTTTACAATAAATATATTGCCATTTGCACACTTATCGAACTTCAAGAATCAGTATGAAAAAATTATTACTGATACTTCATCTATGAAAAAAATTAAAAATAATTTTTTGGAAAATATTTTATCAAATTATTTTCGCATCATAGAACATTTTTTAAATCATATTAATGTATTAAATGATATCGTGTCTTTTCCGCCGACTTTAGAATTTAGTTTTGAAGATATTTTTGATTTGTACGATGTACTTATCAAATTTGTTATGAAAATTTATAATTCTAATATAAGCAGCCCGCAAGAAAAAAAAAATTAAAAAAACAGACAAATTTATTATTGTCAAAAGCATATTAGTCAACATACTTGAATATGTGAAAACAATAGAATCTGAAAAGGCCATTTTTAACAATGAAAATTTAACGTTACGTAATGAAATAAAAGAAACAATTGAAACTTTAAACTATAATCAGCAACTGAAGGAAGCTGGATATATGGAAAAAGAAAAAGAATATTTATCGGCAATAACAAATTTAAACAATAAAATTGATCAATTAAATATAGATAATCAAACATTAATTAAAGACATACAAAAATATACCCAAGAAAAATATGCTATACAGAATCTGTTAGATAATATACAACACCAAAATAGTCAAACTAGTGCAAATGTTCAAATTTTGGATAAACAAAATCAAGATTTACAAGAGGAAAATGACAAATTACAATCAAAATCTGTCGATTTACAAAAATTGTATGAAAATAAATACGACAAAAATAAAAAACTAGCCGAACGCAATATTAGCCTCGAAAATGATATTAATAAACTTCAATTGGAATTACAGACATACCAAAAAACACAGAATAGTTGCATATCTGAGAAGGAATTTTATATAAATAAAAATCAGGAAATGGAAAAAATTATTCAAGACACCAGTTATGAACTAAACCAGTATAAAACCCAGAATGTACAACTATATAGTAATATTGAAGACAGGGTAAAACAAATAAATGAACTAGAACAAACAATTAAATCTCTGACAGAAAATCTAGAAATTGTTAAACATTTGGTCAATTCGAAATACCACGAACAAGAAATGGAAAAGAAATTATTTGAAGAACAAACTAAAATTGTTTACAGTTGATTAATAAACAACTTGACCAATATAAAATTGAAAATGAAAAATTGAACAATAAAATCGAAAAATATAAACATAACAGCATATATCGGGACATTATGCAAAAAATAAAAACAATTTTTTCAAATATACCCGTCAACAACTTTCACGACTATCTCGAAATTACAAACAGTGTTTATAGCGTTTTGTTAAAAGAAATTGATGAAAATAACCAAGTACGTAATTACATTGAAAAATCGATTCAACATTTAAACTATAATTACATTCTAAATTTTAATGATGAAGTTTCAAAATATGATAAATTCCATAAAGTTACGAATCGAGATGGTTTGTTAACTTTTATTTCAGATTATTGGTTTTTAAATAACCAGGTATTACAGTCAGCCCTACAAACAAATTTTCATTTTATAAATTTAAATAAAATACGCATCGATACATTTCAAAGTATAATAAATCGCATTAATGAAGAAACATTGTCGGTCAGTAATACAAAAGTGATGTTTGTGGATTATTTTCTTCAAGAATATTTAGAAAACTACAATTTAATAACCGAACAAAACAAAAATCAAATAGCTATTTATTTATTTAAAATGTATTTTATGTATACTCCAGTGAAACAAGAACTTGAAAAAGTATTTAACACTACTAGTTTAAAACTCTCAGTTGTTACACGCTAGGCTATCGAAAGTGGGGGGTATATATAAGATCTTTAGAATGATATTGTCGAGTATATCTGCACGAAATTACAAAATGTGTTCTATCGCAATACAACCCCTTTACCATCACAATAAACAGTATGTGATTTCATTGAGTGTATTTGAAAATGCAAACAGAAGATATTATATTACAAATTTTTTCTGGCCGCATTATATTTCGGCATTGTCTGAAATATGTACAGATAAATTAGAATCTGGAAAATTATACAATACACATTTAATGTCACCACGAATAAGACACGAAGAAAAATACCAATTTTCAGACAAATCGATGGAGACATTTATAACATCCCGTTTTTTAGCTGAAAAATTGCATAAAGTTCAACAGTTCATTAGACCATTTGTGCGAAATTTGACAATAATCATGCATAAAAATGACGTTTCAAAGTGGTTGACAACAGATGTGTTGTCAAATATACATTTCCGAAAAGTTCTGGTGGTAGATACGGAAATTATAACGTCCCCAACGTGTATCAAAAGTCAAGAACATAATATCACTTTATGTACCATATGCCGAAGTTATACTGTATGGAAACGACAGAAGTATGGTGAATATTAACATATTAATATGAATACATCTCTTTTACTGTTGGCAGTTCAAAATAGATTAATATCAAAAGATATATATTTACGTATATCCAATAAAAATAATAAAATAAACCACCGACAAAATTCTCTAGAATATTCTCGTTCTTCGAGAGCTAAAAGTGTGGCAAATACCGCTACGCCCGATCGAATACATTATAGAAGCAAAAGTATAGGCCCATCGAGTTCAGCATATAACCATCGAAGAAGTCCATCGAGATGTAAAAGTGTGTGCTCAAAAGTCATTACAAAACCACAACGAATGTCATCATCACTGCACCGTGGCTCTCCTATAGAAATTTTTTTTAAATTTAGCAATCGTAAAAATTATAATTTAAATATAGACTAGAATATTTATTTTTTTTAAATAAAAATAAAGTTTAAATGCTTATCAGACTCTTTGTCAAGAACTCGACATTATAAATGTTGCAAGTGGTTAACATCAGATTGACTAGTTTTAGTGCTCGGGGAATTGTTAAAATTATTTCAAGTCCAATTGAATGCAAGGGGCTTGTCCAGATTTATTCCTCGTGGAAGCAAGAAGATTCTCAAAATAAGTGATTGTTTTTTCTTAACAATCCATTAACAACAAAATTGTAATTTTAGAAATATGTATTTGCTTTGTTTGAATTAATAATAAATACATGTTCTAAATACACACTTTATTTTAATTTACTAAATAGGTATATAACAAAAAGTTAAATTGATTTATTGAACTGTTTTTGTTCCTTTCTCGCACTTTCAAACAACTCATCCAGTTCTCTATAAATGCTTGTTTCATCACCTGACAATTGATCCAACTCGAGTTTATAGTCCATTATTGTCGATAACTTCTCAGAGTTCTCGAGTGTAAGTTTCCTTTCTAAAATATTGTTACATTTTTATAAATAATTTAAATTAGTTGAAATTTTGACATAAAAATAAATGTAACTTTTAAGGTGCAAATCCACAATGAGAGTATTTTATGAGATTTTTGTCTCATGAAATAATAATCTCGCAAAAAATTTTATTTCATTGTGGAAACAAGCATGAGATACGTGATATACAAGAGATAATCTCGTGAAACAATGTCTCATGAGAGCTTAGTTGCATGAACAAGTTTCAATGTGTAAACATGATATACTGCGCATCTCGCATGAGACATTTATCTCACCTGCTGCACGTCAGTGTCATTGTTGTTTCATGAGATAAAAAGGACCTTTATGCGAATCCACAATGAGAATATTTTATGAGATTTTTGTCTCATGAAATAATAATCTCGAGAAAAATTTATTTCATTATGGAAACAGGCATGAGATACGTAATATACAAGAGAAAATCCCGTGAAACAATGTCTCATGAGAGTTTAGTTTGTGAACAAGTTTCAATGTGTAAACATCTGCGCATGAGACATTTATTTCACCTGCTGCACGTGAGTGTCATTGTTGTTTCGTGAGATAAAAATTTGTTTTTTTCCCAATAATGAGTGAAACTACTGAAAAAGGATGTTTAAAAAAAAGAGTGTAATTTTAGCAGACAAAAACCATGACATTGCAGTTAATTGACTTATACGAATCATGTTCTAATTTGTAGAACTGTTCCTCCGAAAATTATAAGGACAGTAATCTTAGGAAATCAGCTATGGATGAAATATCTAACAAGTTAGAAATTCGAGCTAAAGAAGTAAAAGATAAAATGCATAACCTTCGTTGTCAATTTGAAAGCATAAACAGAAAACGTAAACACACTAAAAGCTGTTAAATGGCAATTTTATAATGCCTTAAAATTCATTAGTGGACCAACAAATATCCTTCTATCATTTTGTGCTTTTTTGTTGGGATCTTTTTATGAAATCACTTCACAACTCACAATAAATTTAAATTTTATCAATAATATATTCTTGAAAAATTAATTTCGTTTGCCTCTTTTAAATTACAGAACATACTGTGGAAACACCACTTTCAGAAACACTTAGTCTCATAAGAGTAAAATTTCATAAGTTGCATAAATTCAAGTGTTTCAAAGAAATATCTCATGTTCTGTGGAAACATAGCTGAGACAAAATATATCATGAGACTAAAATCTCACGAGATTTTAGTCTCCTTGTGGATACCGGCCTTCCTCTTATAAATTACAGAACATACCGTGGAAACACCACATTCAGAAACACTTAGTCTCATGAGAGTAAAATTTCATAAGTTGCATATATTCAAGTGTTTCAAAGAAATATCTCATGTTCTGTGGAAACATATCTGAGACAAATATATCATGAGACTAAAATCTCACGAGATTTTAGTCTCCTTGTGGATACTGACCTTTATTATTACGGTGACTGGATTCATCTTTAATGATTTTTGCTTTTTTCGGCGGCAGTGGTTCAGTACTTTTATCCATGTTCACGTTTGAACAGTGCAGTAGTTTCTCTAATGGGTATTTAAAATATCCTGAATAGATAACCGTACCCCCTTTGTCGAATATGTATAATTTAGTCGAGCAATATATACAACTACATTAAGTTCTACATCTAACTTTACAAATCCTAAATCAATTATAAAATTTATTAATGTCATCTATTACACGTTTATAGTCATTTTTAACTTCATCGACACTTCCTATTCTTTGACCTTCTTTAATAGTAAAATACTTTATAATCTTTTTCGCTTCTTGGATGTTTATTTTGTTCCTAAACACTCTGGAAAATTTATTTTCTTTTGGTGATAAGGAATTTGAAATATAAATAGCATTATATAAAGATGTAGCAGAATCAATATCGAGCCCCTTTATATTTATCCAAAAATGATTCCTTGTAAATAGCCTATTGTTTTTCCATAGAGTTCCTGAATGAATTTTTGCGCTAATATTTTTTTCGTGTAAAATTTCTATTATGCAAAGACACATTTGCAAAGACGCCAAAGATGAATAAAGTATCATATGTTCTTGAAATTTTTTTACAACAAACTCACTTGTCTCATATATTACGTTCAACAATTTCTGCACTTTTTCTTTATTTTTGTCGGTTTGCATTTTAAAGGGGTATTAATATTTGTTATTGGTTTAATATCTTTTTCACTATTAATTTATAAACAAAGAACAGCAACTCTAGCACGGGTGTTTAATTAACACTAGAGATATTTCTATAATTTATATTTAAAACCCCTCTCCAAAGAAAGTATGGTAGTTCCCCTCTGTAAAATATACGGCACCCCCTTCGATAATTGTTCGACATACCAAAGTATAAACTCCGGTCTTTGAAGGACCATTTCTATTTTTTTACATTCAACGTTAATATCAAATGTCCATATTAAATGCAATTCCAATAATTTATGAATTTCGTATCGGAATAAAAATGGCAAGTTATCCATAAGATTTTTATAATTCAAAGAATCATATAGAATATAACAAGACGAATTTTTACATTTAATTATCTTAATATAACATGATGCTTTTGTTTACGTAGTACAACATAATTAATTTCCAAAATGGTGTTATTCGTTTACCACATATGTCAAGATTTGGATTTGATAATCTATAAAACTACAAAATTAAATACTTCAGGTCGCACCGATTTTATTTGGACTACTAAAAATTCTCGTTCAGCGTTTGCCAGTTGTATCAAATTTTTACATCAAATAAAATTGTAAATTCTCATGTCGGGGTACAGTTAAAGTTAAGTGCCAAACAGTTGATAGAATTTGCGAATTTTATGTTTTACTACCTTATAGTCATTCTTTAACTCATCGATACTTCCTATTCTTTGACCTTCTTTAATCGTTAGATATTTTACGATATTTTTTGCTTCTTCAGTGCTTATTTGTTTTTTAAATAATCTGGAAAATTTTAATTTTTTCGGTAACAACGTATTCGAAATATAAAAGGCATTATATAATGAAGATCCGGGATCGATATCGAAAGCTTCCACATTTATCCAAAAATGATTTCTTGTGAATGTTTTGTTGTTTTTCCGCAGAGTACCCGAATGAATATATGCACAAATATTTTTTTCTTGCAATATTTCAATTATGCAAAGACACATTTGTACAGATGCCAGTGGAGAATAGAGTATCATATTCTCCTGAAAATTTTCAACAACAAAGTCACTTATTTTATATACAGTCTTCAATAATTTCTGAATTTTGCTGTTATTTTTAATTTTTGTTTCAGTTTGCATAAGTTATTGTAATAATAGATCGAGAAATAGATCAAAAAATAAAAAAACAAATCACAAATTTAAAATAGTCTTGATTATATAAATCAACTTCATAACCTTATTATATCATTTTATTTTGTGCCGTGGCCGTGTATATCGGAAAAAATATGGAACGAAACGAACGAATATTGGTATCTCCCTTAAAAATTTTAAACGGGTCGATAACATTATTTTATGGTCGGGACGGTAAATCTATAATTTTAAAATCGTATGCTGGTTATTTTAATCGAAGAAATAAACAACACGTATCAACATGTATCAAACCCGGTTGTGTATTCAGCGACGAGTCCAACGATACAATTTTATATGGTGCGTATTTCAGTGAAGAATTTCCTCTCAGAGTTGATGAAAAGTTAACCGTTCGAGAATATACCAATTTTTACATAAAGTGTTTGGGTTGTAACAAAAAATTTAAGGAAGGATTTACCCAACCGAATCCCGATGATATTTTGTTGGACAGTGATTTTTATCAAGAGCTTTTAGAAAAGGAAATCAAGTCGATTTCGTTTGAAGAACAAATGTTTTTAAAAATAATATTATTTTCTATAAGCAACAGATATACTCCAATATGGTTTCTGGACAAACCTTTTGAGAATCTCGAAAGAGATAATGTGATAACATTGTGCAATTTTCTCCAACATCTGAACAAAACGTATAACACCACTATAGTTATTGTTACGAATCAATACACAGAATGTGTTATGAAATTAATTAATTATACTACTGTTATAGAACAAGGAACTATCTATGCTATTTGGAAAAAAGAAGAATGGTATAATCAATTATCGACTGAAATAGATACAGAAATATCAGATTTAAATGTTGATAGGTTTATTAATACCATTATAAATGTTTCTCATAGACTTAATCGTGAAGATATTTTTAAGAAATTTTTTTTTAAATTGGGTTATGTTGATAATTATAATGCTTCTCCCAAAACGAGAATATTTATAATAATAATTTCACTGGAAACAATATTTCACGTTGTTAAAAATTCTTATTTCTTTTCGATTTTTAAATGATTTTAAAAACAAAAAAAGTATGTTTATTTTATTTATTTATTTTCTATTGACAAGTATCTACAAAAGCATAGATAATTTTGTTTACACCAAAGATGAAAATGATTTTAAAACAGTCATTGAAAATTTCCAAACACTTAATTTATCCATAAACATATTAACAAAGTTTTTTTACCATATCATATGTGTGTTTTATTTTTCAAAATGAGTTTTATCATTCAAACATTGAAATAAATAGAGGCTTGTATCCTACAAGTGTATTGTTAATTTATAGATTAACGTATAGTTTTATTTGTACTTTATTTGTAATGATTTTTGGAATCATACAAGATGTATTTTTATATAACGATTTACCCATTATTTTATTTTTATTTCATTGTTGTGTATCTGTCCTGGCGAGTTGTGTTATTGGTTGTTTGTTAGCTTTTATTTACATGAAATACCGTACCAAATTACTTTTTAACATTGGATTGTGTATCTTTCGTTTAATAATAGAAATGCGTTTGTTTCAAATAATATTTTATCAAAATGACATTTATGATTTGTTTGAAAAAATTTATTATACCATTTTCAATCTTATTGACATTAATTTTACCAACTCGAATGCTTTCATAGGCGATTTTTACAAAATTGTTTTAAAAAACCGTTATAATACAACTTTTCTGGCAGATTTTTCTTATTTTAAAACAAATTATTATTTATATCTCGGTGATGATTATATCTTTAGTTCCTCATATGTAATATTGTGTTTGAATATTTTTTGTTTATTTTACTTTACATTATTTATGTATAAAAGATATGCATATTTTCACAATGGAGTTAACATATAATATTAAAATAAAAAAATATATAACATTACATTTATTGATTTAAAACACTAAAAATGTCAATAGCTTTATATACATCCGTGGATAAGTTTGAAGATTTCACTGCGTATCCTATAATGGGATACGGTACAGAATTTTTATTTGTTGAAGGTGTATTATAAAACTCGGCGACAGCATACTCGACGTTTTTGATGTTTTTCTGTGATACGAAACAGCCGTTGGCCCATTTTCCACCATTGTCGCGCAAATAATCATCGTCAATTTGAACTGTTGCTATGGTAATATCGTTACTATTACAAAAATAAATTGAACCATCTGACGATTTTTCTAATGAACACTCGTTATTTGAAAACGGTTTCAAAGATATTAAATCAAAACCACAAGGATTGGGCACAAAACGCTTTTCTGAATGTTTAAATACTGATGCCAACGAAGGTTCAATGGCTGGGTCGGTGAGTGATAACAGAGGGAAATGTTTTGGATAGTAATCACTATCGTTTATATTTCTTTCTACAAAAGTACGTAGTCTGCAGATGGGTTGATTTGTAAATGAATGACGATCTGGTATGGAATCATCTGGACACTGGGAACACGATAGGTCGTTAACGATATCAACTTTTATTAGAGGATTTCGCCAATCGGGACCATCTAATCTACCACCCGAACACGCAACCGAAACATCACAATCGGACTGCATCGGAAGCAATTGATTAATAATATCGGGATGTTTGCAAATGCATCCAAGTTTATGTCCACCGGAATCCATATCCGTTTTTAATATCATTCTTTCTCCCGTATTTGGATTACAAGATTGCATATTACTCATGTCATTTTTTATTCCCCTTTTGGCATTTGCATTACTGGTTAATACATTTACACAATACCCTTCAATTTTATTTGCATTTGCCAGGTAGGTGTGTTCAATACGAGAATCTTTAGATATTTTTCTAACTAATTTAAAGGGATTTTCCATATGAATACAATTTGCAAGTGGATTAATACACATGGGTTGATTAATATTACATTTTTCCAACATTGTTTCGTTATTTTCTGCAGCATTAGATGATTCAATAAAAGTTTTATATGTTTGCGCAAAGGTTTGTTCGTTTACCGGGTAGAAGTTGAATGTAGAATGCGTTTTGGAAATTTCTTTTCATTATCGAGTAATATATATAAACGATTAAACAAGAATATTAATATAAGGGCAAAAAATAACGGCTGGTAATAATAAATCATTTATAAAAAAATCTAACATTTGTTCTTATAAAATTTAATTAAAATGCTTTATTTGCTAAACTACATATTTTTTAACTGTATTTTGTTTTCCATATTCAAACCAACCCAAAATAAATATCACGTTACGAATATAGAATAAGAAAGAATAAATACACAGCCCCCGCCAAAAATATTATTTATTTTATATTCACTTTGATTCAATTCACTTTTTAAAAAAAATTATTTATTTAGAAACATACAATATTAAAAGTGAACAATTAAAATAGTTAAAGTACTTGAATAACTTAATGCTATAAATGATATTATTTGAATGACAACACGAGAACGTTTCCAGTTGCTTTTATAACATTAACAAAAGTGCTGATGCAAGTCAGCGTTTTTACTGGGTAAACGGACTCGTGTAGGTTTCCGGGAAGTTGTTTGCATATAATTCAAGATGAAATATGATATCCCTGAGAAGTCACGTACGCTTTAAATTCCGTTGACTTCTCGACTGTGTGAACTAAGTGCTGATATATTTTGCATATAACAACTCCCCTTACATATCAAAAGTTGATGCTATAACATCAACATTTAGGAACAGAAACATAAAATAATATAAAATGATGTTTGAATGGTATGAAGAATACTAAGTAATAAGTGTATAAAATATGAATAAAATAATAGGTAAAAATCAAATTGATATTTGTAAAATATAATCAAAATATGAGCAATAAAATAATACGAGTAATAATTAAATGCTTAACCTAACATATCAAAATAAAATATAAAGTAAAAGCAAATGTGAATAAAAATAATGTGTAGAAAAATAAAAAGGTTAATGATATAAATCAATATTAAAAATGGTGTTTTTAGAGAACATAAAGGGTATACCTAAACTTGCGTCTCTAAGCTTTGTTCTGTTTTCAAAACAGGCCTAAGCTTGGGGAAGAATTTGAGTCTTGGCTGAGGCACTGAAGTCTGGTCAGGATTGCAGTCCTTTGGAGGTTTTACCATCCTCTTTTTGACAGCTTGGAAGGTGATGAGTGCTGCTATGATCATGAGAGCAGCTATGGTTGTATAGGTAAACCAAGAGATATTTTTGGTTACAAACGGCTGGTTTATGAGACCATCGAGGTCTCTGGAATATTGTTCCAATTTGTGATTTGCTACGTCTAATTCTTCTACGTTAAGCGTGTTCAGCTTCAGGGGCTGAAGTTCAGGAATTTTAATTTTTTCTGGCACTGCGTCTCAACAGTTGAACGGCACTGTTACTGGTTGGAAGGTTTCTAGAACATCGGTTTGTTTACCAGATTCAGCTTGAACTTTTGTAATTCCTATAAACGCACTACACTCTGATTGAAGAGTCAATATGGAGTTGAGGGAGATTGTAAGAGTTTTTGGGTTTGTTTGAGCGCAATTCACTGTAACACTTATGGGTTCAGAAGTAATTATGAGCCATGTATTGGGTTCTAGTTTTTGAACGTTGTATCCTTGAGTGAATATTAGTGAGCTTTTACAGTTGTCGGGTACCTTCTGGACATTCTTTAGAAGTTGAGCTTCACATAACGCGTTTGTGTCAATAGGATATGCGTAAAGTTCAGAACACAGTTTCTTACGAGTGGATAACGGTTTACACGCACCTAAGTCTTTGATCGGAATAAACATTAAAGAATCATCATTCTTTGCAAGATATTTTTGAGTGAAGGATAGCATATGATGTAAACCTGTTCTTTCATCGTATATTGGGATAGGATATAAATGAAAGACTGTGTAAGGATGTTGTTCGACTAAAGGGATTCTTAACACAAATAGATCGGTATATGTTTGAAATGCCTCTAGTTCAATGATTTCTAGATATTGTGCGATGCTCGAGTACTTTACAGCCAATGGAAGGTTACTTTTGACTAAATTTTGCGATACTTCCTGTAATGAGGTAATAAGATGTTCTGGTGTTAAAATTGAAGAGTGAATTATTTTCAGACGCGCGAATGTGATAGAATTTAAAACATCATTTAAATTATCTTCTAAGTAGAGATAATTCTCCATAAGTTTTTCACAGATTTCAAGTAGTGCGAGTTTTGATTCGACGTAGGCGACCTTATCATTAATTTTTCCGATAGTGTTTTCCAGCTTTATCATATTATCGTTAAAAAGTTTCTCGTCAATTCTAAGATTTTGGATAGTTTCGTTGAAGTTTTTAATTACGGATGTGGTGACACTTATTTGGTTTTTTTGTAAGTTCTCAATTTGAAGTTGGCCTTGATTTAAGCGATTTATGCTTTCGGTAAAGTATTTTCCGTCGGCGGCGTCTAAATTGCCGGTGATTGCCTTAAAAAGGGTACCTGCCCCATCAAGTATACCTCGTTTGTGTCTTTTAGTGTCCATGTGAATGTCAGTAAATTTTTGTTTGATTGAGTTAGAAATTTGATTGAGAAGGTTAATGTGGGTTTGTACGTCTGCGCGAAAGTAGTTCATAGCAAAAGAATTGAAGTTAACAGTTTTTACAAGAGTTTGTAATATTCTGTTATTTGTTGTAAATACTTGTTCTAGTGTAGAAATGTTTCTGTGTACTAAAAGTGTCCATTTATCATTGGATACAGTTATTTCTGCTTCGTTATGGAAGTAGATACCTAAAGTATTGTTTATTGGTTGTATTTGAAATTGGGGTACTGCTGACCCGAACAGCAGGCAAAACCTGAAACAGAAATTAACTTTCTGAGAACGGTTTCATTCGGTCGAAATTAACTTTTGATTTTTGGTTAGTTTTAGGGTTTAGTACTGTTGCGGAGTTTCTGTGAATCTCCAGGATTTCAAAAGGACCATTGAATTTATTTTGGAGTTTGTCCTTGATCTGGGATTCTTTAATATAGACTTTATCGCCTATTTGATAGTTAGGGAGATTTTCAGAAACGTGTTCATCAAATCTGACTTTCGCTTTATGTTTTTGGATTTCCGTTCTTTCGCGAGCAATTTTATAATAGTGAGAGATACGATTATTGAGATCTCTGATGTACTTAGTTATCAGGGCTTGTTGGTTGTAGAGAGTTTCTGGAGTCCTACTCGAAGTATGTCCATAAACAAGTTCGTAAGGGGTGAATCCATGAGTTTTGTTTACAGAATTGTTATATGCAATGATTGCATAAGGGAGGATGTTAAAAGGGTGTTCGTCAGGATTTTCTAGTTTATGGATTCTAATCATCTCTAATAAGGTCGAGTGGAATCGTTCTAATGAACCATTTGACTGGGGATGTCCCACACTAGAATAAGATAGTTTGATGTCAAATAGTTTACACAAATCTCTCATTAGTGTGTTGTCGAATTCCCTGCCATAATCACAATGTATCCGTAATGGAGTACCGAAGTGTTGGAAATAGAGTAGTAAGGTACTAACAACGGTTTTTGCGGATTTGTCGGTTATGGGGTAGGCCTGAGAGAATTTTGTTAGTTCGTCCCGGATAGTTAATGCGTAGTTTTTTGTCGGCACTTCTAGAATATCGATGTTGACGCGTTCAAAGGGTGTCCGTGGGGTTTCAGTAATGACAAGTGGGCTGTCGAGATTTTTCCGGTAAACTTTTGCTCTCTGGCAAGATTGACAGTTTTTGATAAAATTGTCAACGTCCTTAGTCAGTCCTTGCCAATTGTATTTTTCCTTTATTCTGCGGATAGTTTCATTGATACCTCGGTGTATATTATTTTTGCCGTTATGGAATTGGTCGAGAATGATGGGTATTTGGTCTTTCTCAACCGTTTGGACGATATTTTGGCAAACTTTCCATTTGATATCGATTTCGGAAAAGATAAACGAAAGCATTTCCAAAATGGGCAGTTCAATGTTATTCTCAACACAGAATACTTCATTTTCAGTAAACACATCTCTACTATTATACAGAGATGCGAAAAGAATCTCGTTGACTATTTCTGGGTCAGAAGGGAGAGGGACGATGTAATAGCGTCTTTTTCTGACACTTTTGCTTGCAAAGACATTTACTCTAGGGGCACGGAAATCAGCATTTTCCTCAAAAATGTCTTCGATGATGTCATGGTGAAAATTTTTCATGAGAGAGCCTTGGGGAAATACTAGGATGTTTTTGTTTCCTCGGTCTAGGAGTTGGCAATTAGAAAATTGAATTTTGTCGTAATCTATGAGAGAGACGGTTTGATATCGCTCGACAAAAGTTTTAAATTCTTCGGAGATTTGTTGGAGATTAATAGGACTTCTCGTCTGGGGTTCTTGTGAGTCATCGTCAGTTTCGTTTGTTGGGAGTACTGTAAATGGTGTTAGATGATTGATTGCTTGAAATGATATGTATTCATTAAAGTTGTTAACTTTAATGCGAGAGAGCGCGTCGGCGTTTTTATTTACTTTGCCGGGTTTGTAAATTATTTGATAGTCGTACTCCTCGAGCTTAAGGCGCCATCTTGCAAGTCTACTTCCAGGATCCTTTATAGAAAACAGCCAAGTTAACGGGCGGTGATCGATCAGAAGTAAAAACTTACGGCCAAAAATTATCGGACGAAAGTGTTTAACCGCCCACACTATTGCAAGGAGTTCTCGTTCTATGGTTGAATACTTAGTTTCAGCATTGCAGAGAGTTCTGGAGGCATAGGCTACGGGTAAATCTTTACCTACGGGGCCTTGAGAGAGCACTGCGCCGATAGCAAATGAACTGGCGTCGGTTGTAAGAATAAATGGCTCTTCAAAATTAGGGTATATGAGTATGGGAGTAGAAGTAAGGGCTCTTTTTAATTCGTCAAAAGATTTGACACATTCTGAATCAAACTGGAAAGGTGTGTCTTTTTGAAGTAATCTTGTCAAAGGTTTTGAAATCTTGGCGAAATTGGGGATGAATCGCCTGTAATAACCAGCTAACCCTAAGAAGGACTTGATATCTTTTGGGTTTTTTGGTTGGGGAAAATTTAAGATACAATCTACCTTTGAGGGGTTAGGCTTCACGCCTTCGGGAGTTATAAGGTGGCCAAGATACGCGACCTCTTTGCGAAGAAACTCGCATTTGTCGGGTTGGATTTTTAGATTGGCTTTTCGCAATCGTGTGAAAACTTCAGAAAGTCGGGCTATGTGCTCATGTATAGTCGGAGAATAAACGATAATGTCGTCCATATAGACTAAACATCTCTCGTTTTGAACACCTAAAAGAATATTATCCATTACCCTTTGGAAGGTGGATGGAGCGTTTTTAAGACCGAAGGGCATTCTAACAAATTCGAAATGGCCATTATCAACTGTGAATGCTGTTTTTTGGATGTCTTTAGTATCGATTTCGATTTGGTGAAACCCTGAAGCTAAGTCGAGGGTGGTGAAGTATTGGCATTTGCCAAGTTGGTCAAGTAAATCCGAAATGTTCGGTAGGGGATATTTGTCGTCAACAGTAAGTTCATTTAATTTACGATAATCGACGACGACACGCCATTTTTGGGTACCAGATGCGTCTAGTTTTTTGGGAACTACCCAAACCGGGGATGACCATGGCGAATTAGACGGACGTATAATGCCTTGGTCAAGCATCTTTGATATCATTTTAATTTACATATTTGTTCTGTTCGGGGTTCTAAACAGATTGTATTAACCGGGATGCAGTTATTGAAAGTTGAAGGGTTCTGAGTACGCATGACAGTATCATCCGTAACTTTGTAGAGAGGTAAAGTTTTAAAATTAGTGACAAGTTGTTTGCTGTTAAAGTCTATAACGCAGTTATAATGTTCAAGGAAATCTGAACCCAGTAATCCGTCGAATTCAATGTCGATGTTGCAAATATATACCTTGTGTGGGTCGGCGACATTGAAAGGTACAAGGGTGGATTCGTTGATTAAGATTTTCTGATCGGTGATTCCTTGGATGACTACGTTTTCGGGAAATCGTTGTTTGAAGCGTTGGCAGGTTTCAGGTTTAAAAATTGAAAGTCCTGCACCCGTATCGATAAGAAGTTTATAGGTGTTTGAAGAGTCAGTAATATAATAAAGATTCTTTGAGTTGACGGAAAGAAGGGGTCTTACAGAAAGTTCTGTTCTGGGAAGTTGACATTGGGGCTGAAGTCGTCCAGATTCATTGTCTGAATTTGGGTTCGAATTTCTGAAATTTCTTGGTCTGGGGGTTCTGACTGAGTGGGGGTCAAATGAAAATTTACTTGAGAAGAATCAGGTTCGTCAGAATAAAATTCGTATAACTGTTCAGTATTGAAATATTCTGGTTCATTGTTTTGTTCGAAATCATTAGGGTGATAATCTTGTACGTTTCTGTACTCATCGGGTAAAGAGGTGTAATGATTTTCGTTTTGAGAGTAGTTATAGTCATTGTGATATGGTCCGAATTGCAGATTGTTCAAGTGATGAGTCTTTGGTTGTTGGCCTTGTTGATGTTTAAAGAAACTCGGGTTCGGTCTGTAATTGCCAGACATTTGGGGTTGTCTACTGGTAGATGGACGAAATTGTTGCTGTGAAAATTGTTGACTGGGATTAACATTTGTAGATTGATTAGCAGGTTGATTGGAAAAATGAGGGCGGTAATTCGAATAGTTCTGATTAGAATTCGGGTTGTGTTGAAATTGTCTCATTCTCAATAAGCATTCGTTGCTTAAATGGCCCATGCGTTTACAAAAAGAGCATTGTTTTGGAGGTGGACCGTTATTTGGTTTACGAGGGGGTTGTTGGAAACTTCTATTACCTGAAAATGTCTGGGTTTCTAAATGTGATAGTTGTAGTTCTCGTTTAATTCTGGAAATGGCAGTGAGAATACTGCATGGGTCGCTAGCGCGAACGAGTTTACCAATTTTGGGCTCTAAACCCGTGAGGAGGCTATTAAGAGCCATTGACTCTATTAAGTCAATCTGCGCTTGCTTTTCTTTGATGGTTAAATTTTGTTTGTTTATAGCTGCTAGCATTTTCGCTTGGTGCGTCTGGAGTCTAGCAGAGAAAGTGAGGGGGGATTCATTAGGAGTTTGCCGCATTCGTTGCAAGTCCTGTATGAGAGCCGAGAGATCCCGAGGATCTCCAAAATGATTTTCTAGGAGGGTTTGAATTTCGGCTAGTTGACTAGGGTTTCGCGAATTAATTAACTCAGCCGCTCTACCGCGTAACTTATTTTTGATATGGAGAATTAGCAGTACTTGCTGATTATCCGTTGCCATGCTGTAAGCAGTATTACAGGAGCATATGAAAGTGTTTAAAAATATCGGATTACCATCATACTCAGGAATTATGGCAAATATTTCCGACAGCTTATAGGGCTCTACAGTTGGTGTAGCTGCCTGTCTAGTCGTTGCCATTTTTAAAATTGTATAGATTCGCACAATAAATCGAAATTAAATGTTGAATAAAAGTTTTAAATTGAAATGGTAGAAAATATACGGGTTATCGATTCAGTATTGAGTAATGTTTAATATAGTAATAACAAATTTAAAATAGGAATGTATAAATGGTAGATTAATAATAAACTAGAAATAATGTTTCAAATAGTTCGAAATATGTAAGGCAAAGTAATGGAAATAAAATAATATGATTATGTAAAATATATAGTTTCAAAATTATTTAGGAATGTAAGGTTATGAGGAATAAAATATTATATAAATGAAAGAACTGGTGGTCATTCAAAAATAAAAATAGTTACTTTATGTGATTCTTACGTTATTATTCCTCGCATCGGACTGTTCTCCGCGTCACTTAGCACTGGTTAGCCTGGTTGCGTGTTCCCTTGCTAGTACTTGGTAGTTGTTGTCCTTTTCAAGTAGGTTTTGTCCACAATGATTTACAAATCTCCACAGTTAGTTAGTATTCACGTGTTCTAACTGTGTTGGACAATCCTACTGACTGCGCCAATTTTATATTCACTTTGATTCAATTCACTTTTTAAAAAAATATATTTATTTAGAAACATACAATATTAAAAGTGAACAATTAAAATAGTTAAAGTACTTGAATAACTTAATGCTATAAATGATATTATTTGAATGACAACACGAGAACGTTTCCAGTTGCTTTTATAACATTAACAAAAGTGCTGATGCAAGTCAGCGTTTTTACTGGGTAAACGGACTGGTGTAGGTTTCCGGGAACTTGTTTGCATATAATTCAAGATGAAATATGATATCCCTGAGAAGTCACGTACGCTTTAAATTCCGTTGACTTCTCGACTGTGTGAACTAAGTGCTGATATATTTTGCATATAACATTTATATAAACGGCATATAGATCATCGAGGGTTAATACTTCATCACCCTGCATTATAATTTCTTATAAAATGAACATTACTGATCACAAACAACATTACAGCCTTTTCTACTACCCCAGTAACGTGTTTCGTATTGGATCCGAAGAAGAATATTTATTTTTCAAAAATAAATGGTCTAGCAAATCAAACAAAAGTCGAGTTAAAAGAATTTACATTGATTTTAAAAAAATTGGTTTTTGTCCTTGTGAAATATTGTTTGCTTTCAACATTTTAAATGCATCTATTTATAAAAACGAAAACCTAAAAGATTTATCGATAAGCGAAATAACACAAGATAATTTAGTGAATGCAAACGAAATATTTGTATCTAAATTAGCTTTTACTAATGAATATCAAATGAAAACTGCATTTTTTACCAAACAATTGGACGAGAACGTACAACAATATAATATTGCTTGGCTACACGAGAATGCACAAAATGTAATAGCCAAATGTGAAATTAAAAAAGATTGCAATAATGACAATCATGTCGCCTTTAAACCCAAACAATTATTACACAATCGAAGAAAAATGGAAAACAAAGCAGAAGTTTATAAAAAAGAATTAATTTCGTCGTTGGAAACCGAAGAAGATTTAATGGAATATGTGAATATATCTGATATTTGCAGTAACGACAATTCTACGAGTAGTGATGACATCAGTACTACAGAAATCGATGGACCCTCAAACGAAAATGCAAATATCCAACCATCGTGTTCGAAAACTACCGACACTGTGTGCACACAAAGGCAAACGTCTTCATCATCCATATCTATGGGCGACAACGACGAAGAAATGAAAAATTTTATAGGTAAAATTGAAATAGAATACGTATGTTCCAATTGTTCTGCTACACTACAATCTCAGCCATCGTGTTCTACCGCCACTATAAAGTCTTTATTCAAGGAAAATCAACAAGATACAATAGAAAATGCCATCAATAGTTTATGTGCATTGTGTTTTAACGAAATGCAAATTGCCGATGAGCGTTTAAGAGCAAAATCAAATTTGCGAAAACAGGCAGACAAAATGTTATCAAAAAATGTTCAATATTTTACACACGTAAAACGCGGCACTACCGTACGTTTGGTTATACCAGACGAAGATAGAGCACGCGGCGAGGCAAGAAGTATATTAGCCGTAGTAATGAAATCAGAAAATGATATGTACGTACTGGGTACAAAATATGGAATACTTCAACAACATTATCTGAGAACGCAATTTATGGTTTGTAACGAAAAATTAATGAACCTCAACGAAATTCCCAATAAAAAAATTTCCCTGAGAACATCCGCAATTGAACAATCGTCCCGTACCGGTGTTGGGTATTTAAAATGTCACTGCACTTATAAATGTTTTGATAAAAAATGCATTTGTTTCAAAAATAAAAGACTTTGTAATTCAAAATGTCACAATAGCGAAACTTGTAAAAATAAATGAGTATATAAATAAAATTGTCCAAAAAAAATGTATATTGAACCACATTTTCATTCCGTCAAAAAAATCATCTACATAATTATCACACATAATTTCTGAATCAAAATAGGGTTTTGGCATTGAATAAAAAAATGTGGTATTTGAATTATCGAATGTTTGCAACCTCTGAATAGTATCCCGGGCATTGGAATTTAACCCGAAAAATGTACATACTTTCAGATAAAACACCAAGCCTATTACAGAACAACATATAATAATTATTAAAATAAAGATTATCAAGTCAAACATGTATATATTAAATTAAAACGTTTCAATTACAATCTTATATTATTTTTTCATAAATTTTTCTAAATACTATACTTTTAAATATATAAATCTTTGGTTCAAAACTTAACATATTTGTCATAAATTCACATTCATTATTTAAATTACTCGATACACCTCTAACCAGTAAATTAAAAATATATGTTATAATACAATCATATTCATCATCACCAAAATGTCTCGCATAGATTTCATTCATTTTATGTGACCACGAATCCAACAAATGTCCTTTCCAAAATTTTTTTCATCCAACCACAGTTTCAATTGTTGCTTTCCAAACGACTTTACGATATCGTCAACATAAGCCCCAATTGATATTTGCATTGTCTCCTGTTCCATTTCCGTGCTTTCTATGGTATACATTAAAAAATTTATTTTTTGCAAGGATTAAACGCATTCATTTTTCTGAATTTTTTTCAAGTTATTTTTCACCACCACTTTAAACATTTGAATTATATTTGTTAAATATACTTTTTCCTGTATTGTTATACTGATGGTATCGGTGCATTCATTAAATATTGAGATGAATTTTTCTTCTTTTCCATCAAACAACAAACTATTTATTCTCCTCCAAGAAAGCCGATTTTTATTACCCACCAAATAGTTCTTCCTGGGCGGGTGAATAGGAAATCTTTGTTGTGCAGTATCCACATCATTAGATATTTCTTCACCATCTTTTGGAAATGTACATTCATTTCAAACTATAAAACAAACAAATAATAAAGTACAATAAATTTAATAAGTTATACTTGCACTGGGGGGTATAACGTACTGATTACCGTTGCACTTACAAATGCATTGGTAATGTTATAAAGACTGACATATACCATCAACTAATGCTTGAAATTCCCCCGGCCAACGAGAATATTCCCTTCCATATTTCCTAATAAATGTGTTGGGGTCTTCTACATATGTTTTTTCAAATTTATATAAACAACATAAAAAAGTTATTTCATTGTACTTTTTAATTTTTTTAGAGTAACGAGGCCCTATATTTGCAAAAAATTAGACAATATTTTTTTAATACGATTTCTACGATTAACTACATATAAATTTGAAGAACTGTACGAACTTTCCGACTTGGTATCTTCACTTTCTTCCTCATCTGTAATACGCTTTCTTGCAATACCCAGTCCCCTTGGAGAATAAATGTTGCATTTACTTAACTTTTCTTCAATACCATTTTCCTCGATTTGATTTGTTCAGCTTTCTTTGATTCTCAAGTGTTGCTATATCAAACACTAGTAGGTTACTTAGGTTTTCTTCAAAATTGTTTGAGTCATATGCATGCTGAATTTTTTCAACTTCATCATTTTCAACAGATTCAATTTCTTCAAGATTATCTTTTTTTTCTAATAAAAAATTTACGGCCGATTCCGTTTCTTTGTTATACTCGTCGAGACTCATGTTGAATTTGAGAAAACTACCGTCTGCTAGATATATGCCGATTCCGTTTCTTTGTTATACTCGTCGAGACTCATGTTGAATTTGAGAAAACTACCGTCTGCTAGATATATATATATATATATATATATATATATATACTGTTATTCCCCCATTTTCCATTATACAAACAATGGAATACTTGTAAATATAAATCATGTTTTACATCTACAACTAGATGTATAAACACATCTATTATTAAATTAATAATTTGTTAATGTGCGAATCCACAATGAGAATATTTTATGAGATTTTTGTCTCGTGAAATAATAATCTCGGGAAAATTTTTATTTCATTGTGGAAACAGGCATGAGATACGTGATATACAAGAGATAATCTCGTGAAACGATGTCTCATGAGAGTTTAGTTGAGTGAACAAGTTTCAAAGTGTAAACATGATATACTCTCACATGAGACATTTATTTCACCTGCTGCATGTGTCATTGTTGTTTCGTGAGATAAAAGTTTGTTTTTTTTCCCTAATAATGCGTGAAACTACTGAAAAAGGAGGTTTAAAAAGAAAAGAGTGTAATTTTAAGTGGACAAGAACCATGACACTGCAGTTAATTGACTTATACGAATCATGTTCTAATTTGTGAGACTGTTCGTCCGAAAATTATAAGAACAGAAATCAGCTATGGATGAAATATCTAACAAGTTAGGAATTCCAGCTAAAGAAGTAAAAGATAAAATATATACATACATAACTTCGTTGTCAATTTCAAAGCACCAACAGAAAACGTAAACACACCAAAAGCTGTTAAATAGCAATTTTATGATGCCTTAAAATTCATTCATAAGTGGACCAACAATCGAGTGCCGAACTTTTTGAATTGAAATTCCATCTTTGGAGAGAATGTTACCATAGACGACTATTCGTTTATGAGATTTCACAATGGGTTGTTTATTGGTAGACAACACCAAATTTATAAAGTGAATATTAATTTTTTCATTTGACATTATATGTTTAACGATTTTTTGGTTCGATGCAGCTTCGATACTGTAACGACCGTTGGGTAATCGCCTGCCGATGAAACCTATAACTTTATCTACTGCATTATTAAAGATTGGAAGACCAGCCGGTAACGTAATGTTGCATTCAAATGTGCATTGAAGAGAAATTTTTATGATATTGTTGTATGTAGTTACCGCAACGGTTTTAATTCTGTTATCAACCAACACCTGGCCTCAGGTTGTACCTATTGGTATAAATATCGTGTCATTCTCAAGAATTAAATATCGAGAAATGCTTGTAACCGATTGACTAAATATATTGTTTAAAGATGTGCCGTCAACATGCTCGTTCAGTTTTAAAAACTTACGAATAATGTTTTTTTTTGTGATACGTCGTACATTCAAAAGATTCACCAGAATTTTGAGCAATAATCCATTTGTAGTCATCATGCAGGTATTCTGCGTATTTAGACCAATCAATTGATGTTGTAAACGAGTTTATACATTTGTATGATGCTCTATCGTCCATTAATGCCATTATGTTTTTTATTTATAAGAAAATAATATTTGCTTTCAATACTTATACTTTAAACTATGGAAAGAATATTTAAAGATTTTGTAGCATTTATTCGTAAACAATTTTCTCATACATCCCATGACGATGTTTCCATAAAAGATTGTGAAAACTGGTTCAAAACGTTTTACGAATATTGTAATGATAATCATATTTAAATGTCACGTTTAATTTTTGAATTGTATAAAGAAATTATAAACGAAATAAAAAGGTGTAAATTTGAAACAATCGAATTGAAAATAATTCAAAGTTTACCGAGACATTTTCTAAGATTTTTGCAAGAATGTTGTAACTATACCAATCTATTGAGAAACAATATCGACAACGATTCCAACTATTCAATTGTACTAATGAATTTTACAACATACGTAACAAATTATTTAGTATTTTTACATGGAGTATATGTTTTAAAAAATACCCAGGTTGTCCATCGGCCTTAACTATAGACAAATATTTTGGAGAAGCGACATTTGTAAATGAAAAAAGTAGAGATGATATTTTTACAGAATATTCAATAATTGTCAAAACATTGATGGATAGATTTTGTACCAATAAAAATAATGTAAAAAATCTATAATGAAGACATTTATAAGCAAATAAAATTTATGATTTAAATATTTTATTAACAATGTTATAAATATTTTTTAAACAAGATTCATCATTGATGAAGAGAACGCTTATTTGATAGCGTTATATCGAATTGCGTTCGTTCGTCGTTATATAAAAATGGCTTTTGCAGTGGAAGAGCTGATAAAATAAAATTATGTTTAACATCATTATTATCGTTAATTTCTTCTGACCGTTTGAAAGAACTGGTACAATAACACAAATACCACAAAGCCATGGTGATGATAAATTCTCGTTGAACAATTGTTTTCTGCTGAAATTTCATTTTTATTTTGTTGAAATTGTTCCCATTTATCAAAAAATAATGTCTCCACAACTCTATTTTGTACTCTCTGAAATACCATATTTATTAAATAACAATACACATATGTGATTAAAAATGTTATGCTATCAATCCATTCTTCGATATCAATTTCTTCGGTGTTTGTTTCGAATACGTGTTTGCTAATTTTTTCCAAACTTTTATACAAGTTTTCGTATTTTCTAAAAGTTAATGTTTCCTGCAAGGTTTGAATTGATTTTCTAACGGTCGAAACGTTTGAAGTAGTTGTAATTAAACCGGGCACGTAATCGTTTCCATAAACGTTTAAAAACATCGTTGACCAATTTATTATTTTTGAATAATGACAACACACCATTTCTTTGTTGCTTCGTTTCCATATTATATTTACGTTTTTCTTTATTGGTAAACAATACGCTCCGACGACAATATCAAAGTCATTTGCGAGAATATAATAAGCATTTATTTCTTCATCTGTCCAAATTTTTCTGATGCATTTCCACTCGCCCTCACCCACACTGCTAGTTTTATCGTAGACAATCTGAGCATCGAGATTTTTATCATCTTTAAATTTTAATACTCTCAAATAAAACTGATCGGCTACTGCATCTCAAAGTTTTTGGAATTGCAATTTTATTTTTTCTTCGCTTTTCTTGTATGCGTAATTTCGCCAGTGGAGTCTCGTAATCGTGAGCTATAAATATAGACTTTAGCGATCGTACAAACGCAAAAGATTCATCGTTTGGTAGAAATTTTAAAACTTTACATTGAAAAATGTCATCAGCGATATTTTCTATCGATACATTTTCAAAAATCTTTTGTATATCTGCATACGATTCTTCTAGAATATTTTTATCTTTATATTCTGAATGCTTGATTTCGTTTTCAATGTGACAACATAAAACACCGTATGCTATTCCCGTAAAATCGATATACAAAGCTTTGTTATTATTTTGAGCAATATCCTTTTCCGGAATCCAATCTCTATATGCAGAATACGTTTCCAGAATATTTTTCAATTGCGGTAAACCCATTTTACCAAGAATAAATCGTATTTATATAAGAGAACAAATAATTAATAAATTGTAAAATATATATTTATGTTTATATATAATGAATCCTGAAAATTTACAATCGTCGAGTGGGGGAACGCCGGGCGAACGATCTGAGAATAAAACGAGAACTTTTAAAGATGCTTTTAATTATGTCTTAGCACCCACGACTACTGATGAAATCAAAATTTGTTGTCTGTTGGTGTGTACGGCCATCGGTACGGCCGCAACATATTTGGTTCTCAATATTATTCCCACTATATTTATATCATTTATTTGTTTGGCATTCTGCATATTTATTGCTACTTTTATATGGCTGTTTGCCGTATTACCTAGTTATAAACGGGAACAGTTGATAGGACGTGTTAAAGAAGTGTTTAAACAGGGTTTAAATTCATATTTAAGTAAAACAGATGGTGTTGAAGGAAAAAACAGCGTTACCCATAAATTTTAAAATTTGTATTAGAAGTAATGATACATAGGATATTTTTTTATAAATATACGATAGTTTTTGAGAAACAAATGTATAAATTATGTCGATGTAATAAAGTTCAGTATGTATATGGAATAAACTCAATAAAAATACATGACGGATATAAAATAAAAATTTTAAATAAAAATATCAATACTTATGATCCCAACGACGTTTATGTAGCTATAGAATATATAAATTATCAAACCGATCAATTTTTCCATGAAAATATAGAACTTATAGAAATTCAATGTATAAAAACGAGTCATGTTTTCATTAATAATATTTTTTGCATACCACCCTGTGAACTGTTTATAGATATTTTATTCCCATTTATGCCGAGTACACAAATATTGAAGAAACTTAAACCCTTTGCGTTATCAAAAAGTAATACCGAAAATGGTTTATACACGTTAACATTTTTAAGAAAACATAATGGACAATTGGAAAACACACTACAAAGTATTCATTCAGAAGTGCAGAAATATATTTCGAACGTGCCAATATTGGTTTTTGCAGTGTATAATGCGCATTGGTCTAACGTGGATATTAGGCGGGAAGAACCAAACATTTGCCTCATTTGTTTAGAACAAATAATTGCAAAAGAAACAGAAGTAAACTCTTCATTTCCCAACTGGAAATATATTTTACGCGGTGCATGCAAGCACGTTTCCCATTGCCACAACATCTGCCTATGGAAATGGTATTTGCATTCTAGAGACTATATAAAGGTTTGGAACAACATTAGAATTCATCCCGCTATAACGAATGCTTTTCCGTTAACACATTTCGATATTTTTACTTGTCCCGTATGTAGACAATACCTTCGTTTTGATCATGTAAATAGATACGTTAATTAAAAAATGTAATCTGCGATATTTAAATACTTTATATTCATGTGTTGTTTGTGACTTTTTACCAATGTGTACATAAGAAAACATTTAAGATTATTATAATGTTTAAAACATCATTATCAAATATTTATGTGGAATCTTGTATTCCTATCGATACATTCAACAAGGAAATTCCTCGACAACTCTTACGAACCAATCTTGAAGAAAAAGTTAACCGTTATATTTTTGAACAAAAATATCTCGGCAGTTCAAGTATACCAATTGGTTATATAATATTACAAATTTCATCAGAAAAATTTAATATGATATTTAATTCGGCAGATATTAATTGTGGTTGGGAAGATTTAACAAAAATAAAAGATATATATAAACAGTTTATAAAATGGGGTTTTAAATAAAACTGAATAACTTGAAAGATTTTTTTATTTGAATTCCTCCAACAAAATTATTTTATTTAAGTGGCTAGATTCTATTAAATATTGACGTATTTAGATATGCTTTCTTGGAAAGCTGTAAATACATTTTTAGGGACGTTTGTTCACATAACAATAATTTTATTTGTTAAAATGTATTTTTATGCGGTACTCCTTACACTAATAACACTAATTTGTACAGAACTTAAATTAATTTATCCATATCAACGCTAAGTGTAAACGAATTATCCTTTGCATTATTAATGTCTTCCAAAGTCTTCTTCGAATGCATTCAAAAGTTGCTGTTGTACATTGTAATCGTTTCCCGAGTATTTTTTCAAAGAAGTTTTTATCAATTCAAATGGTATTTTTGTTTCACAGCCATCTTCATTTTTAATTTTTACGTCAGATTTCCATTTGTAATACAAATTTGTTTGAACTAACCCCTGTTGTCTCCATTTATTCGGCAACGGTGGTAAATTTTTAATATCGATATCAACGGGCTTGTGTATATCCTTTACGAAACAAAACCAAGAAAAAACATACTTCTATAATATAGTCCAGTTTTTATAGCATTTTCGTTAATCATTGATGAAATGGAAATTTTTGTTTCCTTTTGCAAAAACATAAACGGCAACGATCCTTCATTTTCCAAAATATCTTTAGAGCATATATTTTGTTTTAACTTTAGATTGTATTGATATATTCGTTGACGTTCAACGTTGGAAAAGTATCGGAATTGCGCTACCTCTTTGTTGGTGATTTCTTCGTGCCAAAAATCAACCATAAAATGAAGTATTCGATCAATTACAGCAGCATCGTACGGACAATCTGGTAATCTGTTACAGGTGTACCATAATTTTGATAGAGCGTATATGGAAGCAAAAACATTACCCATATTATTTCGAAAATCAATTTTGCTTTCAGATATAATTTTTTTGAAGGTGTTTGAAAATGTTGAAATTTCGTCTTGGCTCAGCATTAAATTTGAAATATTTAAAAGAAACCCCGGTTGGTTTTCTTTATTCTTTATTAGACTCTGACGGCTCTCTAAAAGTCGAAGAAGATTTGCTGTATTCGGTTAAAATATCAAGTAATTTACTTTTGCGGGCGTGTCGATGACCACACAAAACGACGCACATCTTCAACCATTGACCTGGAAATTCTATGCTTAAAATCAATTTCAATAATAATATTAATGTTTCCATATCAAATGTACTCATGTAATAAAGATACATTAAAGTTAATAAAATTGATTCGTATTTTGTAGATTTTTCATTTTGAAATATTTCTTGACATGCGGGAAATTTTTGTCCGTTTGATAAAATATAATTTTTTAAAATATTATCTCTGTATTCGTTTTGGAATCCTGTAAAAAAATCATATGGCGAACAATGTTGTGCTAATTGATATAATCCTTTTATTACCTCTACACGATTTTGTTTAATCAAATTGTACATTTTTTCTGGTATAATATTGACGTTATCATCTGATATGTTTGTCATTATGTTTTGTTAACAAGGAATATCTTTCAGCGTCCAATGGGGTTGACGTTTATAAAAATGCATAGTGATGAGAAAACTCATTAATTTTATTCGGAATGGTATATTTTTTTCTACATTTTCTTTCTCTGTTTCCCTAATAATTTCAATTTTTTCATCAGTTTCAAAATATTTTATTATTGACAAAAATTGTTTTTGAATCGTAGAATATACCGTAAGCATGTTCATTTTATACTTCATTTGAGTCTTTTGTGTTTTATCCGTTAATCGTATATTTAATTGTGGTAATGTATCTTTATTGGCATTATATAGAAATTGTTTCTCATCACAACATTCATTTTCTTTGGATTCGCTGTTATCGTTTTGTTTTCTACCACTCAAACACTTTGAAAATTGTTTACTTAAGCACTAAACTACATTATCTATTGCTGGGTTTTCCATATCAGTAATTAGCTCTGAATTATGCACAACTTTTCTTTGGCGACTAAATATCCATCGTATTCGAGTCTTTAAATCGACAACGTTTTTTAAATCGTTATTATTCAAATCGAAAAACTTGACAATATCATTTGATGTTGTTTTGGCCATCGATAAATTCGGTTTATCCATTGTTACGGTGCTTTTATCGAATGTTCTCCAACCAATTTGAGCAATCCCGTCTTTACCAAATAACACGTTTAAAATTTCTTGCACGTCTAAACAATCTTCATGAATATTTACGTTATTTATAATACTTACAATCATTATTTGGACGAAGCAATTTATAATCGAAAAATGACAGGCCCAGTTTGGCGTTTTATTTTTTTGCGCAAAAATTATCTGATTTAATATAGTTTCAATCTATCTATCTTTTGATTTTTCCAGGATATCGACGCACATATTATAGTCTTTACTATACAATGATATGAAGCCATATTCTTTTTGCTCAAAAATTTTTTTAACGTTTACATCTTCTTCAATTACTAAAGGCACGACTGGTTGAATCAATACAAATCTAAACGACTATTTATTTATATCGTTTTCCATATCTTCCAGAGCATTTAGACCATCAACCACAATATTGTAAATATTGGTATCACTTCTTACCGCGCCTTCAGTACATTGATATGTTCTGTTTAAAAGTGAATTTATACCCCCACATACTGTTTCTCGCAATTTTAAAACAACGTTTAATAATGCCGGAACTTTTATGGAGGAATAATAAAAGTTTGTCTTGTAAAGAAAATTTCTTCCATGTTGTTGTTCAAATTTTTTTGCATTGAATATATCTTGAAATGTTGCATGATTACATTTCAACGTGTCACAAATCATTTTGTACGTTGAGGTTGCATTTTCGTATTCATTTCCATTATACATATACGGTACACCGTTCAATGTAAAGGGTCTCCAAAAATATTTTTTTAGAGTCTTAATTAGTTCTCGACTTACAATTTTCTTATTTTTTTACTTCTTTTTGGTTTTTCTAGATTGCCAGATGAAGAATGCTTTCGTTTGGTATGCGGGTCGGGAAAATCTCCTCCAAGTTAATCCTTCGCTACTATTGTCTACATCGTCTGCATCTGAATTTTCGACATCTTCAATTTCTGATTCATAAGTTATAGATCTAAATAAAGTTTTAAACATTTCAGCAGGAGTGGTTAATATAATCTTTTCTTCTTTGCAAAATTTTGCACAAGCTATTTGAAAAATTAACGATATCATTATATTACTGTCCACGAATTCAGAAATAATTTTGTTTATCGTATCTTCATTTACATAATTATAATAGGATAAATAATTACATATTGCGCTTTCAGACATATATTGCCCGTGATAATAAATCAATGAAGCACAAAACGAAAAAATACTATAATTTTGTGTTTTTAGGCTATCATATTTCGAAAAATCCGTTTCAGTCCCATAAAACATTAAATTGCTTAATTTTTCTCTACTTGGTTCGCCATTTATAATATTACTTGTTACAATTATTGACGTGTCTGATATTTTCGTAATAATTTTTTTTAAATGTTCTAAAAATATCGTTAATAACGCCAGTGAAAAAATCGTAAGCAACACAATTTTTTATAATTTGTTGCATAATTTGAATTTTTTCATCTTTGTGGTAATATTTTTCCCCAAAACTAGAGTTTGCTGTTATGTAGCCTATTAATGCAATGACAAACTTATTTTCTTCAATTTCTGAATCAAAATAATCCACTAAAATTAATTCCCAAATATCATTGGGAATTATGTCATTCTGATAAATAACTTTTGCGCACATTGTTTAGGTTTTCGATTATAATATATTTTCTATTTGTGGTTTCCTTTCCATCATTATTGTATCGAACAAAAGAACCACCCATTACTTTATAAAATTCATAATTTTCCACTACATCATTATCAATAAATCCAATATTGGCATTATTTATGTCTGTTTCTTTATCGAAGTATTGAAATCGAGAATTTTGTTTTGAATTCCCATGATATTTTTCGAGGGGTGGTGGTGCATTAAGAACCCGACTTGGTATTTGAGGTGAATTTAAATCTGTATGATATACCCACATACCATACGTTTTTTCCATTTTTAGCATCGCCCACGGTATAATACTATCGTTCAAATCATTCTTATAATATTCTAATGAATTTGTATCGTGAATAAGACGTCTGTCATTTACATAAAAGTAACTTTTCAAATTTGGTAAATTTTTCATTTTTAAATTTTCAATTTGATTATTATTCAATGTTGTAAACATTTCGCAAGATTGTAATTCGACGTTTTGTTCATTTCCAATGCCATACTTTAAAGAGTAAAACGGATATATTTTGTCTGGTATTGGTGATAAATCGCTTACTATTATTTGAGCTTTAGTGATTTGTCGCGCCTTTGTATAATCATTTTTATATTGACAAATATTGATGTGATTTCGCCCGAATGGCAAAACAAATGATGTACACCCTTCGTCCAAACTAATTACCGTTTTATTTAATAAGTTTCTCAATTCGGTTGCTTCGCCGATTTTGTGGCAAATGTATTTAAACATACATCTATCCCCGTTTATGTCATTATAAATAACGTGGATGCCATGTGTTTTTCCTTGAGTAATTGTTACTTTACCAACAGTATTTATCCCCAAGGTTGTTTTAATAATTTTTTCCAAATATCCAAATATAGATAAATTACTTTTTTTGTTACACAATACGTTTTTATCATTTTTTGTAGTTCTTTGCATCCAAGACAGTCAAAATCAAATACGAGTTTATGTACCAATTCATAAGTCAAACAAACGGAAAATCCATGGGGGTGTATTAATTCATTAACTAGATTTTGAAAATCATTATGCCCAAAAACCTTTCTGGTGTTATATTCTTGTGACACTATCAAATGAATTCTATTTTCCTGAAGTTTATAATTAAATTTTGCATTACTATTTAATACATTGACAAGCAAGTGTTGTTTTTCTTGTACCGGTGATAATGATTTAAATTTGTTTAATGCAGCTAAATTATACGCCATGGTCACCGGACAAACAAATTTTGTTCACTCAACAACTATTTTATATACTGCTAACGCTGTAAGGGAAGGGGGAGTGGAAAATCGTGTATTTATTACATTGTCCTACCGTTCGTCTAACCGTTGTCTGGTGTTTGTTCGTGTACATATAGACATTATAGTTGGTTCGTGGCGTTTACATTTACAAAATGGAACACAAAGATTTTAATTATATATTAACTATTGTAAAAAATATGCAATATCTTGTTTATGGAAAAAATGCATTAGAGGACAAGCGTTTTAAATCTATCGAAAAAGTATTAAATATAAATAAAGCAGTGGTAAAGCACAAAAACAGACAAGGATTGTCGCTATTACATCATGTTATTAGATTAGGGAAAGGAATAAAATTAATTAATTTGCTAATAAAACATGGTGCTTTTCTTTATGAAATGACAAACAACCGAAACAGTATTTTACATTTTGCCGTACAACACGAAAGATATGTTAAGCTCGTTAGTAAATTAATTGAGCTAGGCTTTAATGTTAATACTAAAAATATATTTGGTGAAACATCTTTACATTTTGCTGTGGCAAAAGACAACTGTCTGGAAATTGTCAAAATTTTAATTTAAAACACATCGATGAGGAGAATATAAGAAAGCAAACGGCATTGCACATAGCCATAGAAAATAATTGTGTAAAAATCGTGCAGGAATTATTATTACATCGTGCATCTGTTTTTTCAAGAAATTCGTGTTCTGATTTAGCTATACAAAGAGGACACGTTGAAATTATTGAATTATTGTTAGGAGCCGGTGCCGATATTAATGGAAGGGCATATAGATCGCTCGATACACCTTTACATAGTGTTGTTTATTATATGCGCACCCATAATAATGATAATAAAAAAGTAACGGAAAATTGTATAAAAATTATTCAAATGCTTCATAGCCATGGAGCATTAATTAATGAAAAAAACCATTATAGCCATACACCTCTCCTGGAAATCATACATTATTTTGATAATCCGACAGTTATAGAGGATTTTTTAAAATATAAAACATATTAACACATGTGATAATAGAGGTCGAACAGTTTTACATATGTCAATATGTTTTAAATTCAACATTAATACAGTTAAATTACTTTTGGATTATGGAGCTTCAAATCATATTTTCGATAATAATAATTTAATACCGTTACATTACATTGATGTGAAACTGAACAATTCAAAAGAGATAAATAAACGAAAATTATTAGAGAAATATTGTCTTCTGGAACATTGCCTTAGCAACCTAGGTTTCATTTGTTCCAATTTAACAAGTGAATATGCCCAAGAATGTAAAAATGAAATTAAATGAGATGCAAAAAGAATCGGCAACATTATATAATTGTATAATTCAAAGTCTAGAAAATGAAACATATTTTAATTGGAAACGGTACCACAGTCTTGACATAGAATGGGTGAAGAAATATCCAATTTATTATGACGTGATTCGCAACAAACTTGAAGCCAAAAATATATTTATATTATAAATATATAAACAAAAAATGCATTTTAAAATGCTCACGACAGGAAAATAATAAATGTAAATTTTTATTGAATTTGTTATATTTAAACTGTGTTATAATTGTAATAAATATTAATTTTATAAATAAAAATCTATTATCTATATCTAGTTATTTGATTAGTAGTACAATGTTTATTTTAAAACATTCAACAAAATATTTTTTATTTTTGTTGTATTATCAGCTACAAATTTATCATTTCTTACTTTTTTAAATATTAATGTTACGTATTGTAATAAAAACATAATATCATCATTATCTGTGGTAACATTTTCAATTTCTTTGTTTGCATGAATTTCAAATTCAAGAATAATTTTATTAGAATCCAAACACGTATTGTACCAATACAACTCGTTCGTATCAAGCATTTCAATATGTATGTTTAATTGCAATAACCAATTTATGTCTTTTTCGAACGAACATAGTGTTTTTTCTACCAAATCGTATTCCAATTCTATAGTTTGATACGGTTTTATTTTAAGATAACTACTTTGTTTCCCCTCATCGTACACAACAATGGCTAAATATCCATCCGTGTTCTCTAGTAATATATTTTTCCATTGTGTTTGAGATAGGTTTTTTCCAAAAAATAATTGTTTTAGTTGTTCAATGCTCTGCCATTTTATATAAAATGTGAAATTTGCAGAGTCATACGTATGAAAATTTGCCATTAGTTCCATTGAATTTAAAGGGTTCAAGAAAACAAATACATTATTTTCTTCTGAAGTTAAATTATTGACATAAAATTTATACTTAATAGGAACATCGTTGGTCGTTTGTGAGCTATATAATTGTTTTTTTGTGCACATTGCTACTCCCATTATTTCTGTTATTATAATTTTATCGTCAGTAATTTTATTCGAACTTGACGAGAACATTTCTACTTGGACGATTAGGGGTTGTAACCATTGAGAAGGGACAAAGAATTCTCGTAAACACTTAGATGTTTTTATAAGTACATTATTATTATCCCAGATGCCAATACCTCTAATGCCATTCCATTTAGGAGCTATATATACGTTTTCCAGTGATCCAGTATTTTTATTCGTAATACTTAGTGATAGAAACCTTGTAAAATTATTCGTAAATTCTCTGATAAAATCATCCCAAAATATTTGTCGCAATCGATTTCCATAGTCGACACAGAATTTTCCGGTACTAGTTATGAGTTTTTCCAATAGCAATGATGGTAGTAGTTTTAATGCAGATTGTGTAAATTTTTTTATTTCATATGTAGACTGTCCACAATTTTTTCTTATTCCTTCCTTTTCAAATTCTATATAATAATGTTGATTAATCGGACGACGTCCTTCCTGGGTTCCACCAAAATTAAATCCCTTACCTATCGATAGACGAATGCCTGTATGTTCTATATCGTAAACACATATACGAGTTTGACAAAAAGTTGGTACAAAAGATTTATCTGTATTGTTTACGTTATTTAAAACCACCGTTCGAAAATCATTTTCAGATAAGTTGGTTTCTTTACTATATTTCCACGAGCACTGAATCAAAATACTCTCTTTACTGTCCAATATGAATGGCACGACGTCGGTTACTTGCTGTAAAGTTTGTTTTTTTATACATAATATTTTCAGTAAATTTTTTAATCAAAGAAAATTCTTCCTCTTTTTGTTCTGGTATAATGAATTCTTCAAACAGTTGTGGATTTATGGGCACGTCGTTTTTAATTGATAGTATTCTTGTAAATTCAGGAAACGTATCTCGACAAATATTAAAAAATGAACTCAATTTTCTGAACGGAATCAATTCTTCAGATGTTTATTTAGATATTATTTGCAATTTCGTCGAACCATTTATTCTCATACATCAAAATATTATATTTTTGTCTTATGGTATTGTAGTGGCAGATAAAATAACAGAAACAGTCTCAAGAGTTTTATTAATATTCAACCAATTAAATATTCGTTATATATTCGATAATAAAAAAAGTATCTATTTCGTAAATATATGATCTTCAAAGGATTATCAAGAACCCGGAAGTGTTGTATTATTTGAAAAAAAATTACCAACTTGTATATTTTTTTCAATGTATATGTTGCAAAAATATTAATAGAGCAGTTAAGCATTTTGCAGACGACAAACAACTCAATGTGAATATACGAAAAAACACAATAAAGAAAATTAAATCAAATATTGAGAGTTAATTGATATTTTATATAATTCAGGAACTCTCTATCACTTTCCACATTTCTTCTTTAAAGATACATTTATGGATAAGAAGTGAGTCGCGCGCGATAGAATATTTGTTTATATATTGATTTTAATACCACGCGTTCAATATCTACTAATTTCATGTGTAAAAGTACTTACTTGTTTCCCCTCCCATTAAATATCATGAAAAGAAAATTGACAAGACAAGTAATTTTACATATTAATCCATTAAAACATTAATAATCACATATTTTTTATTATTAAAACAGTTTAACAATAATAAATGTTTTATTTTTTCATTTACAATTGTAATTTAATCACTGTTTATTTTAAATGAATTTTATAATTAATGTAATTACAATCATCTCACGATTCAATGGTTATTACTTGCATATTTGTTTATTAAAACAATTGTAACGTTTTGAACATAACCTCAAACGACTCCTCTATCCGAACTTCGATATTCATTTGAACGTAAAATTACCCCTTCTACCATGATTTTCGTCTAATTTTTGGTGGAAAGGGAAGCTTTCAGGTGCTCGGACCAATGAAATGGGTTATTGTCGATCATGTGGTACAGAAATTACTATATAAACAACATATCCTTCGCGCGCGACTCACTTCTTATCCATAATTATATCTTTAATAAAGAAGTTAGAGAGGATGATGCGAAGTTCGTCTATTATAATATAAACATATATATATATATATATATATATATATATATATATATATCCAATATATTTTATTTCTGCTCCAGTTTTTATTTCTACCGTGTGCTGTAAATTTTGTAATTTATATTTGTAAAACTAAAAACTAAGATTGGAAATTTGCGTAGATAGAAATAAAATCGCGGAGACTATGTTCAATAATTTCAACGATTTGAAAAATATATTTATGAATCAATGTTTTCAGAAGTTGCTTGTATAAACATTTGAATCATGCATAATTTTTTAAATGAGCATCACGTTCAATATTTTATTCTAAAAAGATTTATAATTCGAATTGTCGAAACGCAAACTTTTTAAAATATCTCGATTCAAAATTGTGTTTGTTAACTTTCATTAGTTCACGCGGTCTATCTACAACGTACTTTGTAAATTACAAAAAACCAATTTGCGAATCACACAACAATGCATGTTTGTATTTTTATTGTGCTCAAAGTTTTGCAATTCGAATAAACGAAACGCATTCGACTCTAAATAGCACGACAAAAAAATATCCCGAAACCGATTTCAATTTTACAGGTCTGCTATGCCAAGTTTGCTTGGTGTATATTTTTTCAAGTCGTGTTCAATATTTTGTTTTGAAATATCTAGCCAAATAATTTACAATTTGAAATTTTTATTCTAAATTCTGATAGATATGAATTTAATAATTGATGAATGCAAATAAAATTTAATACATGAGAAGTTTTGATCTGTTGAAAAAAATTTTTTTAAAGAAATTTTCAATTGAATATAAAAACATTTGACAATATTTAAAAATTAGAATTCATTAAAACTAAGATTTAAAAACCGAGCGCAGCATAGAAAGTGATTTCAATTAAATTTCAATTTGACGGTCTCGAATGTCGACCATGAAACACTCATAATTATTGTTGAAATCGAGTCTTTTTTTAATACATCAACTAGCTGGTGTTATTTAATGAGATACAATAATTAGAATTTACAATAAACTTTAGTTTTACTTCAATGTGGTACTAAATATATAAATAAAAGATTTTTTTTTCTAAATTAATTTTTTTTTAACACAAAACAATATAAAAATTATTACAACATAGCAAAATTAAACCCATTCACTATTCTGAAATCTTATATCTTCTATTTCTTTTAATAAATAATTAATGTCTTCTTGACTTTCTTTATTGATTGCAGCTTTTTGTTTATTTTTTGTGTCCAAATTTGCAAATCTTATTCTTTCCATATTTCTGAATTCGCGTCGTTTGCTTTTTGTTAAATTTGCATATTTTCGCAAAACGGGCTTATTTTCAATAAATTCTGTGGGATCGTAGCTATTGTAATTACAATCATCCCACGATTCTGTTGTCAGTACGTGCCTATTGTAAATCGGGTATCTTGATGTTGCTCATCTTCGTTTCTTGATAGTGGATATCTGCTTTGATTTAATAAATACAATACATCGTCCCTTTTCTCCGGGCAATTTTGATGATGTTCTTCCAGTTTGTCTTTCGGAATTACATGTCTCATATTGAATTGACATCTTTTTAGATGCAGATAATTTTTTCCACATTCTAAAATATGTCTTCCAATACGTTCTTTTGTTACCACATGATGTGCATTATAGGGACATTTTTCACGATCATCTTTTATTGATTGCATGATTATGTGTATAGTACAATAATACTTTGAAGAATTAGAAGCGAGTCCTTCTTTATATACACAAAGTGTTGAATTCTTTCTTATATCCCCCCTAAAAATATTGATTAGTACATTGATTATTACATGCAAATCTACATTGAGTTATTTCTCCATTTTTACTGTGTATTTTTTCTTAATTATAATTCATCAACGTTTCAAGTTGATCAATACTTGTAAATTTACATTCAAGTTAAGTTTAGCACATAAACTTAAATTACCATAAAATCGTGAATTAATTTATTCAACTTTTTTTTATCTATATTTTAAAATAAAAACTGAAACATCATTTCTGTAAAATAATTTTTCATAATCTTAAAATTAACTAGCTAAATTCTACAATATTCAATTTTAAATTTTATTTACATTCATCAATTATAAAATTTATATTTGAATGAAAATATAGATTTCAATTTTTTTAGTCGTTTGTTTTTCCTTCATTTTAATTACAAAACTTAGAGCACAATTTTTTATATGAATCTCAATTAGAATTTTTAATCAAGATTTATGTTTCATTTTTTAGTCTGTAAATCTTTTGGTGAGATTATTATCTTTAAAAAAATCCCCGAATTGAATGTTTACACAACCAACTTAGAAAAAGCTTGTTGATTCACAAATAATTTTTTTAACCGTTAAAATTATTGGAACTAGATTTCGTTTTTAAATTGCAAAACTTTAAACACTATAGAAATAAAAACCGAAATATCTTATAATAAATATTTTATTAGTATTAATTTAAATTAAATAAATATATATCAAGAAAATACAATATTTAAATAATACAGCGTTTTTTTTTGTTAACATATTTCAATCATCCCACGATTCTGTTGTCGGTACGTGTATATTATAAATCGGGTATCTTGTTGGTTGCTCATCTTCGTTTCTTGACAGTGGATATCTGCTTTGATTTAATAAATACGATACAATGTCCCTTTTCTCCGGGCAATTTTGATGATGTTCTTCCAGTTTGTCTTCCGGAATTACATGTCTCATATTGAACTGACATCTTTTTAGATGCGGATAATTTTTTCCACATTCTAAAATATGTCTTCCAACACGTTTTTTTTGTTACCACATGATGTGCATTATAGGGACATATTTCACGATCATCTTTTTTTGATTGCATTATCATGTATATGGTAAATTATTAGCCGAAGAGGCTATGCGTTTGTACGAGGATAATATGTATAACTCAGTTTCTCTGATTGACGTCTGAAGTTGAGATGAGAGCATCGTGGAAATTGAAGATTCCTTGATTTGAAAAATTATTCATTATTTTGAAATCTCTTATCTAGTTTATTTTCAATAAATTTTGTGGGATCGTAACTATTGTAATTACAATCATCCCACGATTCTGTTGTTGGTACATGCATATTATAAACTGGGTATTTTGTTGGTTGTTCATCTTCTTCTTGTGACAGGTGGATACTTGCTTTGTTTTTGTAGTAAATATAATCGTCCTTTTTTTCAAGGCAATTTTTATGTTCGGGAATTACATGTCGCATGTTTAACCCATATTTTTTAAGATGCAGATAATTTTTCCCACATTGTAAAATATGTCTTCCAATACGTTTTTCTTATACCTGATGATGTGCATTATAGGAACAGATTTCAATATCTTCTTTTTTGACTTTATGATCACAATACATGAAAAATATGTATGTTAAAGTAATACATTGCAGAATTAGAAGCGAGTCCTTCTTTATATACAGAAGTGTTGGATTATTTCTTATACCTCCTTAAAATATTAATTAGTACATTGATTATTATATGTAAATCTAAATTGAGTCATTTCTTCAATGTTTCAAGTTGATCAATACTTGTAAATTTACATTTAAATCAAGAACAGCATGCCAAACGTAATTTAGATGTAAATCTACAAGTATCATTAAACTTGGAAAATTGATGAATTATAATCAACAAAAAATCTTATATAAAGAATTATAATTTATATATTTCTCAGTTAGATTTTTATTTTTCGGAGCAGTTAAAATATTTTACAATATGTGTGAAAGTGATGCCAATGGTATAGTTTTCCTAGTCGAAGAAGCGATGCGTTTGTACGAGGATAATATCTGCAACGCGGTCCCTTTGATTGACAACGTTTGGAGTTCAGATAAGAGCGCCGTGGAAACTGAGGACGCCACCGATGAAGACGATATGGAATATGTTCAAAATGATCAAGATTTGATTCCTTTAATTGAAGAAAGCATAAGTTTATACAAAGAGACCTGTCAAGCAATTGATGCAACTGAAGCATTTGTACGTTCTAATGATAAAGATGCTGGTAAGATTCGGTTGATCCAAGAAACTATAAGTTTATACGAAGACGTTTGTGACTTGTTTCGGTTAATTAAAAAAACCGTACACAAATATGTAGACAGTCGTAAAGCGGTTCCTTCAACAGAATCAATGAAAAGCCAGTAGTCTTTTCGTTTATTATATTCATTATAAATGTAAGAAATGATTTTGAAAAATTATTGAAGAATCGAATGTAAAAAATCATAATTACTTACTGTATGTTAATTTAAATTGACTTACGATGCATATTATTTTAAGTAATTCTTTATACAATAAAACATTTTGTAAATAAATAAAAATATTTTATTAAAATAATCAGCTATACGAAAAAAAATTTTCTCGAATGTAACAGCCTTGGAAAAAAAAGTTGTGGAGTTAAATTATACATTTTCTTGGTGGGTAAATATTTAAACAAATCAAAACCATTTTTATACGAATACTGGCCCTCTTCGATTAGTCCACATGTTGAGCTTTCATCACATTCACATTTATTTAAAAATCTAACACCCATGGAGTTTTCGAAATTTAATGCAATCATAACAATATACTCCACATCATATATATTGTTATGATTGCAATTTGTGAATATTATTTCAAAATGTTTATTATTAATGCCGTGATTTAATAATAACGAATAGTACATTTTGTAATCTTCTACAATTGATTTAAAGAATTCTTCAAATATTTGTTTGTATGTAAATACATTTATGTCGTTATTTTTATTTAAATTATATTGTTTTAAAAAATTAATCATTCTTCTTGACGAGTTTCTTGGTAAATTATATTTTAGTTTTTGCGTGTACTCCTTTATACTCGGGAAAGTTTAAAGCTGTTTGTATAATTTTTGATTCCTCTTTAATAACAAGGTCTTTTGCTTTCTCCATATATTTCAACTCAACAATTTTTAACATATTCATGCCCAATAATAAATATTTTTCATAAAAAATTTGTTTCTCCATTTTAAAGAAAATGAGTGTGGCATATAAAAACACTTTATGTTCCGATTTAGCTTAGGAGTCGTTATATATGTATCTAAAATTGGGAAGGGTGTCATGACAGTAAATTCACAAACGTATATGAGCAAGGACAAATACTTTTACATCTAAAGTTATTACTTTTTTATTATAGCTGTTTAACTAACGTGGTTTGTTTTAGTTGATGTATCATTAAAACGAAAATGCAGTTCTCTGTGGGTAGATTTCTCGGAAGAAATGGACAAGTGTGATGATATCTAGTTAGCATTAACAAGTTTTGCGACAAGCTCAACTGGGCATATGGAAATAATACATCCATTAAATAATTACCAACCACCCGTTGAATGTAATCAATCCACACAAGAGCCGAAAAATGTTATTTCTACAAGGCTAAATAAAACAAAATCTCAACAATTAGTATCTCAATATGTTTGTAGACCATCACCAACTGGAAAAAATGAACAAATTGATAGACAAGTTGTCAAAATGCTTGCCAAAGGGCATCATGATTTACGAATAGTGGAAGAAAAAAAAATGCAAAAATTTATTGAACTGGTATCTCATTGCCCCTGCTACCAACTTCCAGAAAAAAAAAACGTTAAGACATTTATTAACAAAGGTTTATAAAGACGTAATGGTAAAAGTACAGAAACGAGTGTGTATGGTATATGCATTGTCGCTGAGTGTTGGTGGTTGGACTTCCAGAAAAAATGAAAACTATATAGCCCACTTTATAAATGACGAGACTAAACTTCAGTCCGCATTACTAACTTGTATAAATTATAATGATCGGCATATTGGTAAAAAATTATGCACTTATTTGACGGGGTGGCATTGTCAATAAAGCTTCTGCTGTCGTTGGCGACAATGTCGCAAATACCATATTTGCTACAGGACTTGGTGACTGGCCATCAATCGGGTGTTTTGCTCAGTCTTTAAATTTTGTTGTGTAACCCGCGACTAAACAAATATCTGATATTTTAGTGAAAGTTGGAAGAATTGTTGAGTTTTTTAATCGCAATACATATGGCAAAAAAAATTAATTGAAACACAACAACTAATGAATTTACCGGTGTTTAAGTTCAAGCAGGATATCCAAACTCGCTGGAGTCTAACTTTTGATATGCATCAGCGAATAATACAAATAAAAGATGCAGTGATCTGCACTCTTGATCTTCTACGCCCCGATCTACTTATATGCGAAGAGGACTGGAAAATAATCGAAAATGCCTTGCCTTTACTTAGACCGTTCTATGAAGTCACCGTAAAAATAAGTACAAAAAAAAATATGACTTTATTGTGATTGTGTTTTGTAATTTACTTAAAAGATTTCTTCAAAATTATACCCCCCAACGATGAAAAAATAGTCGCCGTACATTCAATTTTGAAGAAAGGCATGGAAGACCATTTTAACGATATAAAGAATAATATGTTGTACGCTGAAAGTACAATTTTAGACCCCCGATTCAAACAAAGGATTTATAAATAAACATGCTTTAGACACTGCAACACAAAGTCTTAGAAAAGAAATAGAGAGAACTCAATTACTTCATAAGCAAAATCGAAAAGCTTCGATATCTCTCCCCGACCATGCATCTGCAACTGGTTCCGGAAGCATTGAAAGTGGTAATATAAAATATAGTATATGGGTCGAACATGATCAAGAAATTAATAAAATTATTAATTCAGACATCCGAGTTGCGGGTGGCATTGGTGAACTCGACAAGTATCTCAACGAAAAATATTTGGATCGAAAAGAGGATCCGCTACGGTGGTGGCACGATCGGCGTTGGTTATATCCTAATCCTAATCCTTAAAGAGATTTTGCATAGTAGCGACATCAGTTTCTAGTAAACGCGTTTTTTCGACGACGGAAGAAATGTTTAATGAACCTCGAATGACGATAAATAAAATTTTAAAAATTATATTTTGAATAACAATTGGTAAATTTTGGTTTGTTAAAAGACTGAATAACTTATATGATATATAGGTACGAACAGATTTGTTATTGTTTTATTTTTCTTCATAGAATAGATAATTTTGTTTGTCCAAAAAATGTTACTTATATATTTCATTGTTTTAAAACATCCAAAATATTAGTTTTACTTTCTTTGTAAATTACAGTTAAATAAAAGTGATATGATTACATAAATGCAATTTTTAATTTACCGGTGAATATTGGCTTAGTAGATAGATTTTGATTAGTTCAAAATGTTTTATAATTGGGACACGAAGAGTTAATATAAGGTTTCGTAATTTGGATATTTACAATTATAACCAAATTCTGTAAATATTTAAAGTGGTTGTTTTAGGGGATTTTAAATTGGCATATAATTTTTAATTTGAAAAACAATGTATTAATGATTAAATATAAACATCTAAATTTACATGTAAAGATACCACGTTGCAGATTTTTAAAATATAAATTGAAAAAGTTTATTTTAACGTTATAATTTGTGGTTTTTAACCAACAATGTATGCTCGAAGTAGAACGTACTTGTAGAACAAGATCGTTGTAATAACGTAGGGACATAATATGCGAGATTCGCTATTAAAGAATCTATGTACTAATTACTACGTTGATATAAAGGCATATAGAATACTCAAACACACATACTCTGCACGAGCCCAGGAACTGAAATAACCTCTCGGGAATTACCGAAGATGGTTCCCTCACCACCTCCCCGTGAGACTGACTCGTTGGACACGCCAATGTAGTAATCCTTCTGTACAACCGCTTGAGAATACAAAAGTACTGGCGAGTATAGAACATACATTGAGAATACAAAAGTACTGGTGAATATAGAAGACCCGAACGCACCTCGCGTGAGCCCAGGATCTGAATTTGCTCTTCAGACAATTATTGAGAACATTTCCAGCTTCCTTTCCACCAACCCCCTGAGAATTAACTCAGGTCCTCACGCCAATGTAGTATTCCTTCTGTACAACCACTTGAGAATATGATATTCAGGCGTTATAAAGAATAGACTTTGAGAATACAAAAGTACTGGCGAGTATAGAACATACATTGAGAATACAAAAGTACTGGTGAATATAGAAGACCCGAACGCACCTCGTGTGAGCCCAGGATCTGAATTTGTTCTTCAGAAAATTACTAAGAACACTTCCAGCTTCCTTTCCACCAACCCCCTGAGAATTAACTCAAGTCCTCACGCCAATGTAGTATTCCTTCTGTACAACCACTTGAGAATATGCTATTCAGGCGTTATAAAGAATAGACTTTGAGAATACAAAAGTACTGGCGAGTATAGAACATACATTGAGAATACAAAAGTACTGGTGAATATAGAAGACCTGAACACACATTGGGTGAGCCCAGGATCTGAATTTGTTCTTCAGACAATTATTGAGAACATTTCCAGCTTCCTTTCCACCAACCCCCTGAGAATTAACTCAGGTCCTCACGCCAATGTAGGTAATCCTTCTGTACTACCGTTTTTTTTAAAACACCCCACCTCAACGTTATACGAACTGAAAGTACTGGCGAGTATAGAACATACACTTTGCATGAGCTCGGAAACTGAAATAACTTTGGGAATTTTCGAGAATACTTCCATTGTCTTGAAATGGTTGATCTTACAACGTTTCAGATACATATATCTGCCATCGTTGTAAAATGTTATTACAATAATTTTAGTTATACTATATATGTCGAATATAATATATTTGTTACATAAAGTTGAAGAACAAAATACGGTGTTAAGCATTTGATCTTTACTCTATGTTTTTTCACAAATTAATGATTTATTAATGACGTGTTGATGTTTGAAGTTTTTAAGTAGCTGTCTTTTTGTCTATGAGTAGCTGTTTATTGTATGATCTGCGGTAACTGTCAAGCTATATGTTAAAAATTTGGAATATGCAAATATACTAATAAATAATTTCGAAATTGCACCATTTAAGTACATATATGGCCTAATATTTTACAATCTAAAAAACTAATAGCTATGAAAGGTGTAGATAGGAAATTGGTTGCAAATTAGCGCTATAACTACTTGGCAGCATCATTTACAATAAGCTTTATTCATAAAAACAAATGTGGAAGAATTTGAACCGTACAAATTATGCAATAAACTAGATCCGACAATCAAGGAAACCAAAAAGCAAATTGGTAATGGACTTTTATCTCAAGAATTGTCTTCAATGATGTTAAATCAATTTCATCAAGATAAAGATTTATATGAAGATATTATAACTTACAAGGAGAGAAAAGAAAACTGTAAAGAAAAAACATTTTAAAAATAATAATTCATATAATTGACATTAAAAATGAGAAAAGTTGCCAAAGTGTTACAATTGTAATTATTTTCATGAACTTATGGACAAAGATGTTACCAAACTAGAGAGAAATAGAATGTTTCAATTGCAGAGAGAAAGGACACAAAGATTGTCCTAATACACCAAGTAAATCCAACGGTACAATCAATTATGTCTGTAAATGATTTGGTTGTATTCCAAAAGTATTTAATTTATGAGAGAAGTGCAGGAGACAATTTTGTATACTCTGTAGGAAAACATCAAACTACTGATTATTACCCCATATGATGACAGATAAACCAATGAAAACAACCAATCTATTATGTAACAATTGGGAAAATTTAATAAAGATTCCAAATCAAGGAAGTTCCTCCAACCCCAAAGATTTAGTAAAAGTGTCCGAACTTGATTATAGATGTCTAGTAGTAGTACATCAATTTAAGATGATCATTGTATTCCCTTAAGATGAATCCAGCAGCTGAGTCATGAAACCAAGTACACAAAGGTAAGAAATTTTTAATGCTTGTTGAATAATTGATAATGCCAGCTCAACACGTTGGCCCTAATGTTGGCACTAACAACACTTGTCAAATGCGTGGGCCTGAAAAATGGCATTGGCGCGAACGTTGGCAGTTAGCCGATGGGAGTCGGTTTTAACAAAGGAATCTGCGACAACGTTCGTGATCCATCCACACATTGACTGTGGAATATTGCAGAAGGTATTTAAAATCAATCAATAACATATGATAACATCAATCAAACTCTCTTAAAGGCTCTGAAATCAAATTATGTATAATGGATATCCAAAGAATGTATGTACTCTGTGTAAAAAACCTTAAAACACTTTTAATATCAGACATCCTCACGTTGGTCCTATCGATCCTGTCGAGACTAAACTGGTGTTAGTCCCGACGAGTGGATGCCAAGCAAATTAACCAGCCTATGGTGGCGCCAATATGTGGAGCTGGTCTAACATTTTGTTGTATTTTACAGCAGAATGGAAAAAAAAGAACTTAATTACATATAGCCAGAACCTTAGAATAGAACTATTGAAATGGAAAAGCACCAAAAATCCTTTACAGCTATTACACCAGAAGAAATATGAATAAAGGTATTTTAAAATTTTAAAAATATTAATAGTACTACTAAATATGTATTTTTAAAGTCAAATGTAAATTCAAAAGTTAAAGGATGAATAATATTTTTAAAGTTCATATAGGTAGAGTTTCTAAATTGTTTGTGATACACTTTACAAACTGTGCATTAGTTTTCATGTTACAGGCATTTATATGAAATGGAAACAGTCAATTTGTTATTTTTGTTTCTGAAAAAAGTAGTCCAACAGTAGATTTAGTTAGGATTTTAAAGGAAATAAGTCTACATGTTAATTTCGTTGATTTGGAGTTTGTAGCGACAGTATTGACCAAGGACCAACAAACAATGCTGCAATAAAATATCTTCTAAGAGATACAAACAGTTATTTGCTCAAGATATAATATTGATAATACATTTCGTGGTTTGTGGTCTCATACTAGAGATATATATCAGACAGATGAAAAAATGGGTCTTGATTTTTTCTGATGATAAATTTTTGTATACAGTGACAAGAATAATTTAAACCATCAACTTCAACTTTTCAAATCAAAGTACTCATGTTGTATTTCTTTATACAATTCGATCTCAAATTCTAGGTATGTTTCATGTCCCACATCATATGCACCAGTTCGTCACCTCGATTTGGAATACCCTGGTCACTGTCTTATGGAAAAGTTATTGAGACCATTTCAGTTAATGATGTTTCCGGAGAGAGTACAAAACAGAATCGCACAAGATGACAATCAACCAACAGAAGTAATAAGTTTTACAGAGCTGACATATATAATTTGCATGAAATTAGATTATTTTATTTTCACAAAGGAAGAATACAACTTTTAGAGAAGGTTGAATTTGACATACATAAAGGTATCAACCCAAGGTATAGAGAAGCTAAGTAGCTAATTTGGCAGAACCATACAAAGCTAGACAAATAGAACAGAAAGATTATCAAGATTTTTTCAAAATGGGATTTTTTAAAATAAAATGTATCATATTTGTGATTTGAAATCTCAAAAGGTAAGAGCAGACCTGGAGAAAAAAAGTCACTATTTGTGAATTTCCTACACAGTTTCTCTACAAAAATTATGCACTTTGCAAAATTAGCGAAACCGTTTTAATGTAAAACGGAGATTGAATCCTCCCAAACACTCAAGTGGATAAGTTTAAAGAGTAAATGCAACAGTCATATATAGGTTTTTGGGGGTAGTCTGCAAAAGGTCTTTTCATATTGTCAAATTTTTGTTCCCATGCGTCGTTTTTTTCGTGCAATTTTCACACTATTGGCATGTTTTTTGCTTGGAAAAAAGGCAGAAGTTGACGCATGCCCACTAAAAATTTTCGAATATAAAAAGACCTATGCACAAATATCGTGCCAAAGCTGGAAAGAGAGAGCAATAGAAAGGGTAAGAGGCTATTTCACTCCAGTGGGAGCTGCATCGAATGAGCTTTGTTCAGTGTGTAGTTTATTGGCTGCACCTCCCAATCGCGTGAAATAGCTTCTTGCGCTTTCTAATGCCCACTTTTTACTCTTGGAACGATATTTGTGTGTTGCATTCTACCTCCAGAAGTACATGCTCTAAACTTATATAACTACTATATAGTAATACAATATTGTATTGTTGTTAGTTAATATTATAACATATCAGTACTTATTAATTTGATCATTAAAAATATCAAAGTAAATTTAAGACAAAAATAAATGAATTCCTAAACCAACCGTTAGTCAATGCTACCTATAACTGAACAGGTCGGCCACATACATATATAAATCTCTTATATATGGTCGGCCATCATGATTTGAAGACTATGACATTGATGACAGAAAATGACATATGTAGGCTAAGGGGGGAACAAGTTACAGATCTTGGCAAAAGTTAGATTTAAAACAATAAACAATACAATATTGTATTGTTGTTAGTTAATATTATAACATATCAGTACTTATTAATCTGATCATTAAAAATATCAAAGTAAATTTAAGACAAAAATAAATGAATTCCTAAACCAACCGTTAGTCAATGCTACCCATAACTGAACAGGTCGGCCACATAAATCTCTTATATATGGTCGGCCATCATGATTTGAAGACTATGACATTGATGACAGAAAATGACATATGTAGGCTAAGGGGGAACAAGTTACAGATCTTGGCAAAAAGTTGGATTTAAAACAATAAACCAGACAATTGACCTATTAAAAATGAGAAAAGTGATCTGAAATGTTACAATTGTAATTTGTTTGGAGATAGAGGAAGGATTGTATCAAACCAGACAGAATTGGAATGTTTCAGCTGTAGCCAAATGCATCCAAGTACATTCAATGGACAATCAATTATGTCTGTAAATGCTTCAGCTGTATTCCAGAAGTATTTGAAAACAATATGTAAACAAAGTACCACTCAAAGTAGCAATAGACCCAGGGAGTTCAGACTGTCTACATAAATATTGGCACTATACATAACAAAACCAATATAGGTACATTTTTTTATGATCTATATATCTCTTTTGAAAAATACACACTAGATTATATTAGTTATTTATTATGTATTACTATGTAATTCTATGTAAAATATCTGGTCAATAAATGAATATCAAAAATGTTTGTGAATTAAAAAGATTTGGAACATGTTGCAGTTATGTTTTATCGAAAAGTAATCGAGACCATTGCAGTTAAATCTAGAATTGGACTAGATAACATTTCATAACAGATGAAAACAAGAAAGTTGGAATTTGAGAGAAAAGTAAGCTACTCAAATATAAAACACTCTGAATTCTCCCAAATACTCTAAAACTAATGCAGAAGTTTAGAGTAAATGCTCACACACAGATTTTGTATGGCCTGTGACGAAATTGCTTAACTTTATAATTGGCAGTATTTTTTTACTTATTCATTGGGGTTTTCTCTACCTAGATTTTTTGCAGCTAAAGATAAGTACTTGAAAATTGTAGATGGAGAACAAATCGTACTAAAGCAATTTTGTAAAATTGGCCAAATTATTGACTGTTTGAACAGAAGTTGTGAATTGGTTATTGTGTGATATTTATGTGTTTGGACACATATCAACTCCAACTCGGAGTAGTCAATGTCTCCCAACACAGATAAATATTCCACAATATACTACTAAACATTATTCATATTCAGAAATTATAGCTGATGATTTTACTTTACCTTTGTTCTCCATCTACAATTTTCAAATACTTATCACAGGTCAATAATTGAGGAGAGAAAACCCCAATGAACAAGCAAAATAATCCAAGACCCCCTCAACAATCTTGCATAAATTTTGGATAATAAAACAAAATGGATGAAATATAATACCCACGCATTGGAAGCTAAAAGTACTTCATTTCAACTATAATAAATGTCTATAAGAATTTCATCAAAAAAAAGATAGTTGCAAATTCTATTATATACATTGCCTTGACTTGGTAACCCAATTTTATATGTTGTTTCAGAATACCACAATGGTATGTTGTAATCTTTGAAAACAAGTTTGAATATCAATTACCAAGAGGTATATATTTCCTATATTTCACGCATGATTTCATGTGGCCAAAGAAAAATTATGTAATTTGTGAAAGTTTTATTTCAAGTACAAATTTAGAGCAAATACTTCTAGAGATACCAATACACAAATAGCATGACAGTTAGAGCATAAACCATCTAGGGGTAGACTCTAATGCACAAATGTCATGCCAGGGATAGAAATAGAAGACAATAAAGATAGCAAGAAGCTATTTCACCCAATCTGAAGGTGCAGTCAATGAGCTCATTTGTGGCACTTCCTAATTGAGAGAAATAACCTTTTGCCCTCGCTTTCTAGCCTTGGTACGATATTTATGCACCGTAGGCTATCTCTAGGATGTAGATGCTCTCTAAGTTATTAAACATTTAATTATAAGGCATTTTCATAGTAGCCAGTTGCCGACGATTCCAACTGTTTGAGAAAATCTACGTAAATCGAGTGTTGGCAGAGCCAACTGTCGAGATCGTTAATTGGCGTAGAATTTTTCAAACCGCTGGAATTATCAGCAATTGCTCTCTACGAACAAACATATAAACAACAAACAAAATTTGATATAGCTATACCATAATAAAAACCTTATAAATTAAAAAAAAACAGAAAAGAGATTACTCACCAAAGAAGCTAGCTACAACACAATTAACTTAGCCTATGTCTAGATTGCGTTCCTTTTATATACAATTTTGAGGGTCGGCGGATTTCTCTCACCGTTCACAATAGTATAAATTCAGACTGATTTTACGTTCACTCTCAGTTTTGAATCTTCTTTTCATTCGGTAAGTTCTTATTTAAATATAGTTAAAATGTTTTTTTTTATTAATATTTAATTTACATTTTGAACTTTTATGCATTAAATATATCGCCAATTTGGATAATCTTGTCCTCGTTATTAATACATTTATTGCATCATTTTATTGTATCGTATCCGGGTCAAGCCAATGGTTATACTTCCTAATTTGTGGTGCAACCAGGTGCAACTAAAGGTTACGCAACATTCTTACATTATGTCTATTGCTATCTCTCTCTTAACACATTTGTGCACTGCGGGTCCTCTTCTGTTCTCTTTGTATGATCTGTGATTTCCAGAAGGTACATGCTCTAAGTGGATGACAGCGTGGATGACAGCGTGGATGACAGATTTTAATAACCACGAGATTGTTTATTTTATAACTAATATAATTCATAAACATGCCTACATGATGTATACATCATATAATTTCTTTTTTTTTGTAGAAAAACCCATATCACAGTGCACAGAGATTAGTTAAACGGCAATGTGAAAGTATACGTGTTGTGAAGGTTCATATTAAATTTTATACCGTCCTTAGTTTTTATTTTTATTTAAGGTACCTACAATATGAAAAATAAGGCATGTTCTCCACCGAAAAAAAGGAAGGAAAAATTCCAAAAAACAAGTAAACTTACAACTCAACAGCTATTACATATTTTAGAATCAGAATCCGATATTGATTATGATTTGACGTATCCTGACGTATCGTCTGACAACGGTACGTCATTATCCGAAAAAAGCTCCGACAACGATGGTAAGTTATGGTTTTTTCGTTCCTTGTGCTTTATATATTTATCATAAATTTTGGTACAGATATTAACCTATTGAAACAAGTACTCGTCCTAAATACTGTAAATGATGATGCCATTTTGACATGGAAGGTCGACCCAGAAGACAAGGTAGCCAAGTCGCAGTGAAAAGGTTGAAACACATTTTATCACGAATGATGGGTTTTTCCAGCAAAAGTTGGAGGACGGGATAAGACAGGGTATGTATGTACTTGTAAACAATTATATTAATTTACTAACCAAATTATACCATATTTAATATTTTTTAGAGTTACTATAATTTTTAAGTTCTTTTAATGGTTTTAAGATTTTTATTTTTATGTAATCAGAACTTCCATACAAAAATTTGGTTGCTTTGATCAATTTTAAAAACACACAGTCATGAGAAGTTTCCTTCTTATTACCTATTTTAATTATTTTCAGGATTTTTTTATTTCATAACTATTAAATTACAGATTTATTTTTAAAAATAGATTGTTTTGTTACATTCAGTAATTTGGTAATTCTAAATTCTAGGTTTTGCTCTGGGCTTTTCCAGCAAAAGTTGGAGGACGGGATAAGACAGGGTATGTATGTACTCGTAAACAATTATATTAATTTACTAACCAAATGAAGCCATATTTAAGGTTAAATTACGGATTTACTTTTAGAAATAGATTGTTTTGTTACATTCAGTAATTTGGTAATTCTAAATTCTAGGTTTTGGTCTGGGCTTGAGTCACCCCTTCAACCATTGTTGACTGGTATCAACCAACTACTTGAATGGCCAAGCAATCACCATCACTTTTGACACCTACATGTCCAGGAACCCTCAACCAGTCAACATAAAATGACAAATGCTGAATAAAGCCCCATCTACTCCCAGAACAGTATCCATCCATGACTTTGTCCAGATAGCAGCAGTCTAGTAATCAAGAGCACCATTACCTTTGGCAGGGACATGTCTAGGAACCGTCAGTCAGCATAAAGTGACAAATGCTGAATAAGGACCCCAGAACAGTATCCATCCATGACTTTGCCCAGATAGCAACAGTGAACAGAGTACCAACCATGGCCGAGCAATCACCATCACCTTTGATTCCTACGCCGTCGTTTCCATTGCCTGGTCCAGAGGTTTAAAGTCATCGGAAGCCAACACCAACGAATCCAAAGGACCCTGTAAAGCGGAATGTGGGCATTGTCTAAAGACAGAACATCCAACAGATTCGCGTAAAGTTGAATGTATCCAGGACCAAATGGACGACCCGCTCATTGAACCAATCCTGTCTCTCAGGAAATGAGGGGCACGGTGGCGAATGCAGAATAACCGCCACTAATCTGGGGTTTTACCGAGAGAGCACCATCAATGACCGAGCGATCATCATCAGCCAGTTAGCATGAGGTGGTAAATGGCGAATAACCCCCATCGGCCCCTTATCCATCTGGATTTTGCCGAGATGTCAGCGTTACCATCAACGGCCGAACAATTTGTCACCATCGACACCGGCTGGTGCGCCGCTATGTCCATTGCCAAGTCCAGGATTTTGAGGGCCTGGGGTTACCAACAACATCCAGCTCCGAACAGTCACCGGCGAGTCCATGTCAATACAGGGTGAAGCAGATATATTACTGCAGACATGGGACAACAGAATCCGGCATAGGGTCCTGGTAGCGAATATTGAGGACGATTTCATACTGGGTATGATGTTCTTCAGTTCCTAAATGAGGAATTTGTATTGACACGGCCCATCAACACATCAGACACCTCCATAAAAATTGTGGCAAAGTCTTCAGCTAGAAATACCGGTCAAACGGAATAAATTATTCATGGGCAGTTAGACAGCAATCCTGGGAGCTGCATTGGAATGGTGGAGCCCGTACACCCAGCTCGTGACTAATGAATTGTCCAACAACGACATTAAAAGTGTCAATGGTCAAGAGATAGCTTGTTTCGAGCCTGTCGAAACCATCATCAATTGAAGAGTACCAGACATCGGTGAAGGAGGCAGGGCCCATTAAAGAATTCCTACAACAGTTTGCTGACCACTTGACACACCTGACATCAGACGAACAGAAGAAAGCCAAGCAATTTGTTACAAAGTACTGGCAAATTTTTAAGACAAGATGGGACCACCAGTCGCACTAACATCATTCAGCACCGAATAGATACCGGAAAGGCTCAACCCATCAGAATACCGCCTAGACGACTACCATTGGGGCAACAACAGGCAGTAGAGAAAAACATCGAGTCCATGTTACACAATGGAGTTATTGAGCCATCCATCAACCCATGGTCCGGTACCATAGCATCCCCAGTCAGACGAAATGGTGGAAGAATTCAACAGGACCTTGGACCATTATATATCCAAAGTCGTTGGCAATAACAATCGATCAGCTGTACATAACATAGGCCCGACTCTCGCCAGGCTGCTATGCAAAAGAGCTGAAATTATTCTCCGGTATAGCCTTTGGCTCCACGAAGAACTGTCTCAACGATTATGCCGACCAGCTTCAACTTAACATGCTGGCAATGCACGACCTAGTCCGAACGCAAATGTTGACCACTAGTAACTGGATGAAGATACAATATGACCTCAGGGCCATTTCAGTAGAGTTCCAAGAGAGGTATAAGGTCTGGCTGCAAAACTCCCAGAGGAGCAAGGCTAAATCTTTAATATTAATCATAAATTTTATTATAGATATTAACATACACATACTGAAACAACTACTCGTCTCCGTTACTGTAAACGATGATGCTATTTCGACGTGGACGGACGACCCAGAAGACAAGGTAGCCAAGTCGCAGCGAAAGGTTTAAACACATTTTATCACAAATGACGGAGGTTTTCAGCAAAAGTTGGAGAACGGGATAAGACGGGGTAAGTTACTAGAATAACTGGTTTAAATTTTTAATCGGAAATATAAAACTTTGTTTGCTTTTGGATCAATTTTAAAAATTCCACGCCGTCATTTGAAGTTTTCCTGCTAATAATTTAATTATTTTCAGGAAGTTGAATATAGAGAAGATAATTTCATTAAATGTTACATGTATTTACAGGGATGAGATTTTTATTATTATTTCATTACATTCAATACTTTGGTAATTCTACATTCTAGGTTTTGCCCTGGGCTTCAAAGGTAGGGGCCCTCATAGTCTTATCGGAGGGTATAAAGAGTTTCATTTAGCCAGAAAGAGTCAGAGTCACCCATTCAAGCCTTGTTGACTGGTATCAACAAACTACTTGAATGGCCAAGCAATCTCTATCCTTTCCCGAATTGATGATACACTGAGGACACTATTAGGGTCCTATTGGTTCTCCACAAATAGGATTCTGAAACATCATTCAGATCAATGAAGGCGACACTCTGTCCCAGACAATTCTAGTGTTTCATTATTTTCAGGAAAATAATTTCATTAAATGTTTGCAAGGGTGAGATTTTTTATTTCAAATCGTTCAAATTACTGATTTATAAAAAAATTGGCTGTACTTTTCAGGGGTATGATGTTTACGTGACTCTAACATTAATAGCTTCATCTTGGACGTTTGACACCGACATTGTCGGGAAATTTGTAAACATATCCCAAGAACCCTACCCGTACGACACGATTAACGACTTTGAAAGAATTTGTTACTCGATATATATTCCCGACGAAACAATATTTAAAAAACTGTTGGCTGAAATACACGAATACATAACTGAAATTATTTTGGGAATTCTACATTTCGAAAGTAGTGGACTCCTTATTCTGTCACATTTTACTCAATTTCCTTTATTGAGTACGACGTCGACATTAAATCGTTTTCCCTCACGATTTGATATGTATTTTTTTTCATTCGTACTTGGTACGTTTTCAACGATTGGATTATTACTCAATTATTTATACGGAAATCGAGACTATTCCTCGAGTAATGAAACACGAAAACGTAACGTGCATGTTATTAATTCATCGACCAATATTATCTGTAATTCGATTCCAGGGCGCGAAAATCCATCGGTTAAAAACGGTGGTAAATTTATTTCTAAAATATTGGTGTGTTGACGATATTATAGAAATTCAATGTTTGCTACCCAGAGTAAATTGTTCAAGAAATGAATTAGTTAACCAATTTCGACCAACAAAAAAAATAATTTCTTAAAAAATATTTGGCGGATTTTTACTAAAATATAAGGACGATAGTGATATTGATAGATTGGATCAAGTTTTTGAAAAATATGCAAGTTTATTACATTTGTGGATTGCGGTAACCCACTCATCTGATAATTTATTTTGGGTCATTAGGAATTGGACTGACGACGAAAACTATCATGTCGAATCTATTATAAATTCCTTGCAACAGCGGCAATCTTTATCGCGGTCGATTTCCATGACCGCCCTGAAGAACGATAAGCTATATTGCATTAAAAATACTTATTCGGGTAAAAGTAATATGGTTAACGTTTGGGAAATTTCACATCCCGGTGTATATTTTACTTTATTGTTTGATTATCCCATTCGATTTTTCGACGAACGTAATACGCACGGTATCAGTGTACAAGAACTCGAAGCTTGTACGAATTTAAAAGCAATAGAATCTCTCGAATTGGCCACAAAACTAGTTGCCTTTGAAGAAAAAGATGTAATAGAAATTTCCAAAGATAAGTTTATCGTTCAGTGTCGATATTTACCTGTATGTGTTTTGGTTGGACGAAATTGGCTGTTTCGATAGTCAATTTTTGTGATAGATTATCTCGAAATGTCATACACTGCATACAGGCAGCATTATGTCGAAACACTCTCAGAAAATGTATTCTGGGTTCTGTTAGAAAGTAATAACAATTTGATAAATTATTAAATGTCAAAGAAAAATATGACTTTGGAAAATTTTTCCAATCAAAACTTGGATGATCATTTAACGTGGATATCCCCACCAGCAATCACAAACAAACTTTTATAGCTTCGGAATTTACTATATAATCTAAAGAACAATTATATATTCGCATAAATACATTGCGGGATGAAGGAAATTATCACCAAGTTTACGTTTGTTACTTTTGTGTTAATGTTAACAAATTAATACATTTGCAGAACAAATAAGAAAATAAATAAAGATGATATCCGACGCAGAAATTTCTTCTTCTTCCGATTATCAACATAATGTTAGCGTGGTAGACGACCAAGTGGAATCATCATGGGCACCGAGAAATCCAAGAGAGTTTTATGAACATCCCGATAATGAATGGATTATACCATTGGTAAATTTAATTAAAATAGGCCGTCTGGCTTTCGGAAATAATGATATTGCATGTAGGTTGTTTTACAGCCAGATTTTTCCACCCTTTGCATTCGGTAATGTAAATATAGAATTTGGAGAAATAATAATTAATGCAATGAGCGGTGATATAGACTATAATCAAGCAGTAGAAAGTTTTTCAAAAGAAGCACGTTCATCCACCGACGAGAATGCTCTAGTCCATAAGCTATACGAAAATGTATTTTTAAATTTAAGTGACGATGTTCTTCATCCAGCCATAACGCTGCAACGAACTTTTGATATGAAATCTATGGAACTCGCAGATTTAGCTTTAAACATAACTTTAACTTTGGCAAAATGGTGTTCTGTATTTCCATCTCGAAAGGGAAATTTATCGATAGTCGGTACAAACGTATTTGTAAAAACAGAAATGCCTCATTCATCTTCATCTTTAAAATGCAAATTGACATCCATTAATTCTGGAATTGTACTAAAACAATTGGAAAAATATTTTCGTTTTCTCGACAGTTTTCATTCAAAGGATATACGTCTTGGCTGTACGTTTCAGGGGTATGATGTTTACGTGAATCTAATATTAATAGCTTCGTCTTGGACGTTTGACACCGATATTGTTGGTAAATTTGTAAATATACCACAAGAACCCTATCCGTACGACACGATCAACGACTTTGAAAGAATTTGCTACTCGATATACGTTCCTGAAGAAACGATATTTAAAAAATTATTAAGCGAAATACACGAACACATAACGAAAATTATTTTGAAAATTCTAAATTTCAAAAGTAATGAACATTTTATTCTGTCATATTTTACTCAATTTCCTTTACTGACCACGTCGACAATAACTCGTTTTCCCTCACGATTTAATATGTATTTTTTTCATACGTACTTGATGAGTGTTCATTGTTTATGCCGGAATCGCAGCCATTCCTCGAGTAATGAAACATAACGTAGTGACTTGTATGTTATTAATTCATAGACCAATATTATCTGTAATCCGATTTGTGGGTGGAAGAAGTCATCGCTTAAAAACGTTGATAAAGCTGTTTGTCAAATATTGGTGTGTTGACGATGTTATGGAAATTCAATGCATGCTTCCTAAAGTAAATTGTTCAAGAAATGAACTAGTTGATCAATTTCGACCAACAAAAAAAATTATTTCTTATAAAATATTTGGTGGATTTTTAACAAAATGTAAAGACGATAGTTATATTGATAGATTGGATCAAGTTTTTGAAAAATATGTAAGTTTATTACATTTGTGGATTGCGGTAACCCACTCATCTGATAATTTATTTTGAGTCATTAGGACTTGGACTGACGACGAAAACCATCATGTCGAATCTATTATAAATTCATTACAACAGCGGCAATCTTTATCGCAGTCGATTTCCATGGCTGCCCTAAAGAATGATAAGCTATATTGCATTAAAAATACTTATTCTGGTAAATGTAATATGGTCAACGTTTGGGAAATTTCACATCCCGGCGTATATTTTACTTTATTGTTTGATTATCCCATTCGATTTTTTGACGAACGTTGCATGCACGGATCAGTGTACAAGAACTCGAAGCTTGTAGGAATCTAAAAGCCATAGAATCTCTCGAGTTGGCTAGAAAACTTGTTGCCTTTAAAGAAAAAGATGTAATAGAAATTTCTAAAGATAAGTTTATTGTTCAGTGCCGATATTTACCTGTATGTGTTTTGGTTGGACGAAATTGGACACATACTGAGGCCGTTTCGATAGCCAATTTTTGTGATAGATTATCTCGAAATGTCATACACTGTATACAGGCAGCATTATGTCAAGGCATTCCCCGAAAATGCATTTTAGGTTCTGTCAGAAAGTAACAATAATTTGATAGATTATTAAGATGTAAACTAAAAATATAAAATTATGAGTAAATATATGGTTGGAAATGTGTCATCTTTACCGGAATTATCATCCGGTGAATCGGGACATAATTCGTTTTTGGGTGCAATATTTCAAAAACCGTGGAAAATAGTTTGTTATGCAATTACGATTATTTTGATATTGAATATTGTTGTGTTTGTGTTGAGACATTACACCACCGTACTGGATTATCCATTTTTAGAAAAACTTTTTTCGCTTTTATCTTGGTTAAGAAAATAATAAACAATGATTCGCAAACAAATCTATAACAGCAGAAAATATTCAAATGTCAAACAACTTTAGCAATATCTATTCGATGATCAAACGTCTTTGAATGATGAAAATAACTCCAACGATAGCTTTGACGATGAGCGAGATTCGAGTGTTAAACCTATCGATGACACTGATACATTCACTTGTGAGAACACTGCAAAAGATGATGAGGAATTCAAATGGTTTATGAAAGAATTAAAACACATCGACATGTGCAATTTATTTACTCAACGCCCTACGTCGTTTTGCTTTGGAGATTACATTCAACGTTTAACTAAAATATTAAATGTTTACAACTATCAAAACGGGTCCTTAAAATCTATTGTTACGATGCTAAATACAAAAACCGACGACAATATAAACGATGAACAGTTTTTGCAACATCTTTTAGATTTTACAATAACCGTTATAAATGAAACTCGATTAGAAGAAACTTCCATAGAAATTATTTTACTTCTAAATTTGTTACAGAGCCCCCGAGCATGTATCAAAAGAGATGATTCCGACGAGCCCGATTTACCTGCATTGATTGGTAAAAATGATATCACGAATTATAATTTTCCATCCAGACTACGATATACAATTTCACTGAGTATTCTAGATATTTATGAGTTTAGCTCTAAACCCGACATTGTTTTTAAACGTATACGCAGTCAGGCTTATCAAGAAAAATGCAAAACAAATACAATCAATAAATATTTAAAAGATTTCTTTTTAGATTCTCTAAAAGTTGTAAAAACGAGTACTCACCACGACGAGATTACAAAGCAATACAAATGTTTTATCGAAAGTAATCAACACATAATAAAAAAATATGACAGTAAATTTAAATACCAGAGACAAAAAATTAGTAGAGACATAGAAGTCATTCAATCTGATCCCCCACTACGAAATTCCGTGATCGAAGAAACGCATAATAACATGTGTAAAATGTCATTATCTGTTGAACGGTACGTTGCAACGAGAACATCTGGTTCGATGGAAAATTTAAATTATCACTATCATTGTTTTTTATATTTTTCTACATTCTAAGTAACTATGAGTTGCAAGAAAACCCAAGACTCTTTGTTAATTTGTAATGTCGATCCTCCCAAATTTGGTCAACATTTAAATAGTGTTATTTATACGGACTTGTTGTTGAATCAATTTAGAATTCCCGATGAATTTGACCAACTTATTCGAGAAATAGGTATTACATCGGCGACGACATACAATTTTTTAGTTATATCTGATGACATATCTACAAATATCCTTAAAAATAAATTACCAAAACGTAATAATATTTTCATTATAGAGGGAAAGGTTTTGGAAACGCGATATGTTGGTAAACAGAATACAGTAAATAAAAAAAATAAAAAAGTGATAAATCAGCCAAACGTTCAAGATTGTAATTATCTTTCTCAATTTTTATAAATCATTTTTTATTGACAAACTTATAAGCGACAATGACAGATCGCGTATAGAACGAATCGACGTCGTGGTGAATTCCCTTCTAGAGTTTCCTCTACTTTCTACGCTAGAGCAGCCCTTTAAAATTATTTTAATTAACGATGTCAATCCCGGTCCAGCTAGCGATAACGATATTTGTAATTATCGGCCAATTAATCTGGATAGTAACAAAGTGTTGATTATTTCTCAAAACGATCGCAAATTTCAAAACAACAATGTATTGATAAGCATTTTGGATATTGTTAATGATATTCCAGCAAACATAAATCAAGAAAACGTATACGTTTTTAATTTAGTTGACGTTCAACATTCTTTATTTAAAAATACTAAACTTTATAGATTATTTAAAATGTTTTATTAAACGTATTGTTTTAACGGTGCAAAATGGTCTTTAGTGCCAAACGATAAAGATAATGATACTCTTCATATATTTCGTAGATATTTTCACAACGAAATTTCACTCATTTCTAAATGGTGGCCCAGTAGTGATAGCGTTAGTCACGTATTGGTAAAACTACAAAACTGGTGTCCTCAAATTTTTGGTAGCATAAATGACTGGTTCTTTCACTGTGATGTTCATCAGATTTTTTCTGCGACTGATTCTATCAATAGAGAACTAACTTTACCGCCTATTGATTCTAGACCCCTTTTAGCCGGCGATGAAATTTGGAAAACCTCCACGTTGGCATACATGTCTTTGAGTCGACTAGGAATCGGCAAATGTCTGTCATGTAATCACATCGAATGATGACAATTCAATGAAAGATTTGGTCGGTTATTACAAGCATTTGTTTGATATCGAATACGATGCCAGATTTTAATCTTTATAAGATGTACTGAAATGTATTGTAAAATTATAGTTTTAGTTTTAACAGCCGTCACCGCCACTGAAATAGACCAGAACGGTACAGATGATCAAAATTATATTTCTTTTTATCTAGAAGGCAATTATAATTGCACCAGACAATGCTTCATTCATATACAATTGTTGAAAGATACAAATAAACTTTGTAATGGGAATGTCCTTATGAATGTATCCAAAATGGTAGAAAATATAAAAATAAACAAAACATCTATTATAGATTGCATCAATATTCCGGATTTGAAAGAAATTGATCGCGTGGCTATAAAAAATCTTGAAAATACCTATTATTGTGAATTTACATTTTTAAAGACCAACGTTTACGAATCGGTCAAACGATTTCAGAGAATAACGATTCGAGATGTCGTTGATGGAATATGCCGGGACTAGATTCGAGTACCGAAAACGCTTCTTGGAGTCAGTAATTTCACGGAAGTAGCATTTATCGGCGCTGCTATTCTAAGTATGTATTTTATGCATCGGAAAAATAAAAAGAAAAAGAAAGGACAGTTACATTTGAAAAATAAAGTTCAGAAATTCCAATCAATTAATGAACAATTAATATAATGTCTATTATTTATGTATTGACATTTATTAATGTATTACTTTTACTGTTTCATCAATCATCAGATTTAAATTTTTATAAAAAAATTAAATTATTTATTAATCAATCTCGTACACAAAACTCGATTTATGTTGATGTTTATGCCGAAACGAATAATATTACCAACGGTAGAGATAATAGATTTGCGATCGTACAACCCTTCAATTGGTACATTTTAAATTCGCATTCAAATATTTATGTCCATTCGGTTTTGGGGAAAAGCAATTGCGTCAACAACAAAGATACCTTTATAAAATTGAACAATCCTCACACTGGGTATTCTTTGCAAAATATGCATAAAGTTTGTTTACCTGTAACCATCTCTTCTTTAGCTACTTATTTTGCAAATAAAACCAAAACAAGGATCTTTGTTGATTTTACGAAAGAACACATTAGTGTTATTGATATTATAAATATGTTGTTGTTAAAAGGTGCTATAACAAATTCTGTTTTATATAATGATGAAAATGTTTTGTAATTTAATAATACGACAATAAACAAAATGTGGTATAAAATTTTAGTTATTTGTTCTTTTGCTGTCATCAAATGTGAATCTAAGGTAGCTGGAGAAATAGCGGGTTATGTCAGCGACCAAATTAATTTAATTAATCAACGAATATTTAATAATTTTAGTAAAGTTATAGAAAGCACATTGGAAAGGGAATGCAAAGATGTGTCCAAGACTATAAATGATTTATTTAAAGATTATACACAAACTATAGATAAACGAGTCAATGAACTATTCGAAAATAAAAGTACAGATATAAAGACAGGGCTGCAATTGAAATTGAATGAGGCAATATTACATGCCCAAGAAACTCAAACAGAAATCAAAAATAATTTGACTACTGCATTTCAATTGGCTGTTGGTGATGTAGTTAACGAATTGGAGAACAACGTAACTGTTTATATTTCACGACTTGATGATGTAAATGATTTAAATACAAAATTTAAAGATTTAATTGAAAAAAACATCCATTCATCGGAAATAGATGATTATATAAAAAATGAAATTGAAAATTTTACACAATTTAAGATTGATGAATTAATATTTCCCACAGAAACGGATTTTAATAATTCTATCGTAGAGCGTTTTCAAAAAGAGTTAAATCAAATTAATAATTCTATAGAAAATATACAGAAAAAGTTTATTGTAAACATAACAGAATATTTGAACGAAAGAAATATTGAGTTACAAAAGAATATTAATCTTAAAATTCAAAATCAAAACAACATCAATAAAACATTTGATCGACGTGCATTTAGCTACCGTGACCCCGAGGAAAATTGTCAAGGCCGGTGTTTAGTACAACACGTAGTTTCAGTTAATTTTACACTATGTAATATAGATTTAATTGAAAATGTTTCATTTGCACTTAGAGTGTTGAATGAGTCTCTATCTAAAGAGATCCCGTTTATTTCAAAATATAATTTTGACAATGTTAATCTTCTCTTTTTGGAAAACGGCCTTTACGAGTGTATTTTTTCATTTATACAAACAAATTGTTCTCGCTCGTACAGTAAAATATGTCAATATGATTACAGAAAACGTTATTTTGTTAGTAATTTAACGAATATCTTGTTCGCTTTGGTGTATTAATGAACATAATTACTGTAACAACTAATATGGTCGTTATCATTATTCTAGGATATTACATAATTAGCATTTTATCAAAACTGTTTAGAAGAAGAAGAAAAAAATCAAATATCCAAATGAAAAATAAGAGGTTTTCACTTATTAAAAATTAATAAATGTGTTATCATTATTGGATATTAAATCATTTTGTTAAAATTGTTTAGAAGAATAAAGTAAGAGTATGTCTCTTTAGCCGCTTTAGATATTTATTGAATTAATTATATATTTTACATTGCATATTTTTTAAATTCTCTGTATAAATGTTTAATATATTTCAGTTAAAATATTGTAAAATTATTTCTTACATCCTCAAATATTATATATGTAATGTTCAAAAAAATCATACATAAAAAATTGATTTTAGCTAGTATTTTTATTAAAATTACACAACATAATTTATATTTAATACAATCACAATAATAATTGTTTGATAACAATTCTAAAAATATAGATTTGAAATAACAATTTATTATAACAATTTTGGAATCTGCATTACCATCAATTGCACAAGCATACGCATACGGCTTTGAATTTCTTATAAATTTTACAAGACCGTAAATACAAAAAGCTGTGTATTTGTCGTTTAGGTTGGTAGATCTTTTACTTTGAAACAATTTTCCATTTTGCAGGTAATATTGCATGCAAGAACTTTTCCACGGACAATTTATCACAAGGTCAATATAATCATCTTCGCCTTGTACCGCACCGAGTACGGATTTCCATTCTTTCTTTTTTCTTCCTGGCATTTTAAACCCCAGTTTAACATTTATTATAATATTTTTATTGCCGTCTTTTAATTGTTCTTCACATCTATTTTCAATATCAAATATGTTCCAAGTTGCCGGTAAATTACATAAATATCTAAGTAAGTAAAATTCATTTTTATCAAGAGTACTTTCAAAAATAGTTAAAACTGATTTGGCAAGCACAGAATTTTCCCGTTCCACTTTCTGTATCCAAGTATGTAAATTTTCTGCTATCGAATTTTTTGATTCAATAAATGGTTTACAGGTGTCCTTTTCTTGATGGTTGTTTTGTATTTTTATACAGCTCGTCGATGGCTTTAAATAGTTCTTTATATTATTTTGGGACAATTGTAATAATCAGGCTATAACGTTAGGTTGTTTTTGCTGCCGTTGTTTATTTGTTTTTTTACATTTTTGGGAGCTTTTATAACTTCTTTTTAAATCTTTTTATTTGTAGTAATCCTTTTCGATGTGACTTCATTATTTTTCACAACATTAAATATTGTGTGCATTTCGTGGGCATGTTAGTCATCGAAAGATACATCAACGTATAGTTAAAACTACTGTTATTTAGACTTATATTACTTTATTACTTTCGTTAGCATCTCCAAACATTTGTTTTGGCAGAGTATTTATTTTATTGGTCGACATTTTTCGTATTTTCGGATGACTTAAATCAACCATTCCAAATTTAAATGAAGGAGTGTTTTTTCCTTTTGATACATTACTTCGAAACAGGGATTCAATTACAATCGTTGATAGTTTATCTACATACAAAAGTGTTATATACTCAAAAACATTAAGAATGCGATTATTCGATGATCCGCCAGGTGGTTTTGGTACATTATTTTCAATCGATGGTGCTTCAACAGATTTTGAATCATATGTAATATTATCGTAAACAATTTGTAGTCTATTTGACTTTGACATTTCTAAACAACTTTTCACATTTTTTGTTAAATTATGGCTCTGTTTATAATTACAAAATTGTTTATTTGTTGCAGGAATATTTTTAGTATGAATTTGAATGTCATCATATTCCGATTCCCTATCGACATACACGAGAAACGTTCCAGTTCTTTCATGTCGACAATTAATTTTAAAATATTTTCAGTTTTGTTTTGGGAAATTAAAATATGTGATTCTTCAGTGGAAGAAATACAACAATTATTTTTTGGAATACCATCTTTCATAACATCAACATTTAAATTTACATAAGAATTTTTTAAATTGTCCATATCTAATTGTATTTGTTTTGCTTCCAAACTTTTTTTTTGTTCTAAAATATTTTCAGTCTCTTTTTCCTTTTTTTGGTTTTCTTCATTTTCAATCAGTTCATTATCAAAGCAACAAAATACCGGTGGTAGTTTTGAGTCGGAATTCCTTTGCAAAATATTTAAAGAATCATACATATTTTGTGAGGTTTTGTCCCCATTAAAATCTCCAAAAATATTGATTTCATCAAGAGACATTTTTGAGAATTGTAAATTATTGTTTGTCAATTGTTTTGAATCATTTCGTTTGTTGGTTTTTCTTTCCCCTATAAATCCTATCATCCACTCGTTCGACGAACAAAATATATCTCCGTTATAAATTTGAATAGTATCTATATAACAACAATCACCCTGTCGTTATTCCAGTGCAAATGGATTCGATGATGGCAAACATTAAATCGCAGGGTTTGTTAAAAACAATATTTGGCTTTGAATTAATATAACGCGAAATCAACCATTTTATTAATACACTTTTTTCGAGTAATAAATCATCTGCAGATACATTATCTAGTCCCAAGAAAATATCGTCAATTAATCGTTGTCATATTCATCGTTAACGGCATTCACTAGATCGAAACAAGAAAGACAAGAACCGGATGCACCGTCTATTGGCTGAACACGTTTACAATTAATATTAGGAATATCAGTATGCGTTTGTAAGGAATTTTTATTGTCAATAGAAACATTAGCAAAGTTTATCGGTGGTAAACCACGGGTGGTTGTTAAATCCATTTATCTTATTTTTACTCTTTTTTTGCTTGTTGTTTGATGTGAAAATAATTTTTTCTTCTTCGTCGACTACAAATTCTTCAATCGGTGGCAAAACAAAATATTTTACATGTTTAGTATCTACAAAGGAAAACGATTCCAACTCGTCAGCATCGTCTTCTTCGCCGTTCGTAATGTTGATTACAACACCGTCATCTTTTTGAATAACGTTGATTCGTTTTTCTTGATCATTATCATTCAAGCGAGATTCCAAGTGCCGAACTTTTTGAGTTGAAATTCCATCTTTGGAGAGAATGTTACCATAGACGACTATTCGTTTTTGAGATTTCACAATGGGTTGTTTATTGGTAGACAACACCAAATTTATAAAGTGAATATTAATTTTTTCATTTGACATTATATGTTTAACGATTTTTTTGGTTTGACGCAGCTTCGATACTGCCGACGAAACCTATAACTTTATCTACTGCATTATTAAAGATTGGAAGACCAGACGGTAACGTAATGTTGCATTCAAATGTGCATTGAAGAGAAATTTTTATGATATTGTTGTATGTAGTTACGGCAACGGTTTTAATTCTGTTATCAACCAACACCTGGCCTCAGGTTGTACCTATCGGTATAAATATCGTGTCATTCTCAAGAATTAAATATCGAGAAATGTTTGTAACCGATTGACTAAATATATTGTTTAAAGATGTGCCGTCAACATGCTCGTTCAGTTTTAAAAACTTACGAATAATGTTTTTTTGTGATACGTCGTACATTCAAAAGATTCACCAGCATTTGGAGCAATAATCCATTTGTAGTCATCATGTAGGTATTCTGCGTATTTAGACCAATCAATTGGTGTTGTAAACGAATTTATACATTTGTAGGATGCTCTATTGTCCATTAACGCCATTATGTTCTTTATCTTATAAGAAAATAATATTTGATTTCAATACTTATACTTTAAACTATGGAAAGAATATTTAAAGATTTTGTAGCATTTATTCGTAAACAATTTTCTCATACGATGTTTCAATAAAAGATTGTGAAAACTAGTTCAAAACGTTTTACGAATATTGTAATGATAATCATATTTCAAAGTCACGTTTAATTTTTGAATTGTATAAAGAAATTATAAACGAAATAAAAAGGTGTAAATTTGAAACAATCGAATTGAAAATAATTCAAAGTTTACCGAGATTTTTGCAAGAATGTTGTAACTATCCCAATCTATTGAGAAACAACATCGACAACGATTCCAACTATTCAATTGTACTAATGAATTTTACAAAATACGTAACAAATTATTTAGTATTTTTACATGGAATATATGTTTTAAAAAATACCCCAGGTTGTCCATCGGCCTTAACTATAGACAAATATTTTGGAGAAGCTACATTTGTAAATGAAAAAAGTAGAGATGATATTTTTACAGAATATTCAATAATTGTCAAAACATTGATGGATAGATTTTGTACCAACAAAAATAATGTAAAAAATCTATAATAAAAGACATTTATACGCAAATAAAATTTATGATTTAAATATTTTATTAACAATGTTATAAATATTTTTTAAACAAGATTCATCATTGATGTCGAAAAGAGAACGCTTATTTGATAGCGTTATATCGAATTGCGTTCGTTCGTCGTTATATAAAAATAGCTTTTGCAGTGGAAGAGCTGATAAAATAAAATTATGTTTAACATCATTATTATCGTTAATTTCTTTCTCCGACGACAATATCAAAGTCATTTGCGAGAATATAATAAGCATTTATTTCTTCATCTGTCCAAATTTTTCTGATGCATTTCCACTCGCCCTCACCCATACTACTAGTTTTGTCGTAGACAATCTGAGCATCGAGATTTTTATCATCTTTAAATTTTAATACTCTCAAATAAAACCGATCGGCTACTGCATCTCTTAAAGTTTTTGGAATTGCAATTTTATTTTTTCTTGTGGAGTCTCGTAATCGTGAGCTATAAATATAGACTTTAGCGATCGTACAAACGCAAAATATTCATCGTTTGGTAGAAATTTTAAAACTTTAGATTGAAAAATATCATCAGCGATATTTTCTTTCGATACATTTTCAAAAATCTTTTGTATATCTGCATACGATTCTTCTAGAATATTTTTATCTTTATATTCTGAATGCTTGATTTCGTTTTCTACGTGACAACATAAAACACCGTATGCTATTCCCGTAAAATCGATATACAAAGCTTTGTTATTATTTTGAGCAATATCCTTTTCCGGAATCCAATCTCTATATGCAGAATATTTTTCAATTGCGGCATTTTACAAAGAATAAATCGTATTTATATAAGAGAACAAATAATTAATAAATTGTAAAATTTATATTCACGTTTATGTATAATGAATCCTGAAAATTTACCATCGTCGAGTAGGGGAACGCCGGGCGAACAATCTGACAATAAAACGAGAACTTTTAAAGATGCTTTTAATTATGTCTTAGCACCCACGACTACTGATGAAATCAAAATTTGTTGTCTGTTGGTGTGTACGGCAATCGGTACGGCCGCAACATATTTGGTTCCCAATATTATTCCTACTATATTTATATCATTTATTTGTTTGGCATTCTGCATATTTATTGCTACATTTATATGGCTGTTTGCCGTATTACCTAGTTATAAACGGGAACAGTTGATAGGACGTGTTAAAGATGTGTTTAAACAGGGTTTAAATTCATATTTAAGTAAAACAGATGGTGTTGAAGGAAAAAACAGCGTTACCCATAAATTTTAAAATTTGTATTAGAAGTAATGATACATACGATATTTTTTTATAAATATACGATAGTTTTTGAGAAACAAATGTATAAATTATGTCGATGTAATAAAGTTAAGTATGTATATGCAATAAACTCAATAAAAATACATGACGGATATAAAAAAAAATTAAATAAAATTATCAATACTTATGATCCCAACGACGTTTATGTATCTATAGAATATATAAATTACCAAACCGATCAATTTTTCCATGAAAATATAGAACTTATAGAAATTCAATGTATAAAAACGAGTCATGTTTTCATTAATAATATTTTTTGCATACCACCCTCTGAACTGTTTATAGATATTTTATTCCCATTTATGCCGAGTACACAAATATTGAAGAAACTTAAACCCTTTGCGGTATCAAAAAGTAATACCGAAAATGGTTTATACACGTTAACATTTTTAAGAAAACATAATGAACAATTGGAAAACACACTACAAAGTATTCATTCAGAAGTGCAGAAATATATTTCGAACGTGCCAATATTGGTTTTTGCAGTGTATAATGCGCATTGGTCTAACGTGGATATTAGGCGGGAAGAACCAAACATTTGCCTCATTTGTTTAGAACAAATAATTGCAAAAGAAACAGAAGTAAACTCTTCATTTCCCAACTGGAAATATATTTTACGCGGTGCATGCAAGCACGTTTCCCATTGTCACAACATCTGCCTATGGAAATGGTATTTGCATTCTAGAGACTATATAAAGGTTTGGAACAACATTAGAATTCATCCCGCTATAACGAATGCTTTTCCGTTAACACATTTCGATATTTTTACTTGTCCCGTATGTAGACAATCCCTTCGTTATGATCATGTAAATAGATACGTTAATTAAAAAATGTAATCTGCGATATTTAAATACTTTATATTCATGTGTTGTTTGGGACTTTTTACCAATGTGTACATAAGAAAACATATAAGATTATTATAATGTTTAAAACATCATTATCAAATATTGATGTGGAATCTTGTATTCCTATTGATACATACAACAAGGAAATTCCTCGACAACTCTTACGAACCAATCTTGAAGAAAAAGTTAACCGTTATATTTTTGAAAAAAATATCTCGGCAGTTCAAGTATACCAATTGGTTATATAATATTACAAATTTCATCAGAAAAATTTAATATGATATTTAATTCGGCAGATATTAATTGTGGTTGGGAAGATTTAACAAAAATAAAAGATATATATAAACAGTTTATAAAATGGGGTTTTAAATAAAACTGATTAACTTGAAAGATTTTTTTAATTGAATTCCTCCAACAAAATTATTTTATTTAAGTGGCTAGATTCTATTAAATATTGACGTATTTAGATATGCTTTCTTGGAAAGCTGTAAATACATTTTTAGGGACGTTTGTTCACATAACAATAATTTTATTTGTTAAAATGTATTTTTATGCGGTACTCCTTACACTAATAACACTAATTTGTACAGAACTTAAATTAATTTATCCATATCAACGCTAAGTGTAAACGAATTATCCTTTGCATTATAATGTCTTCCAAAGTCTTCTTCGAATGCATTCAAAAGTTGCTGTTGTACATTGTAATCATTTCCCGAGTATTTTTTCAAAGAAGTTTTTATTAATTTAAATGGTATTTTTGTTTCACAGCAATCTTCATTTTTAATTTTTACGTTAGATTTCCATTTGTAATACAAATTTGTTTGAACTAACCCCTGTTGTCTCCATTTATTCGGCAACGGTGGTAAATTTTTAATATCGATATCAACGGGCTTGTGTATATCCTTTACGAAACAAAACCAAGAAAAAACATACTTCTATAATATAGTCCAGTTTTTATAGCATTTTCGTTAATCATTGATGAAATGGAAATTTTTGTTTCCTTTTGCAAAAATATAAACGGCAACGATCCTTCATTTTCCAAAATATCTTTAGAGCATATATTTTGTTTTATCTTTAGATTGTATTGATATATTCGTTGACGTTCAACGTTGGAAAAGTATCGGAATTGCGCTACCTCTTTGTTGGTGATTTCTTCGTGCCAAAAATCAACCATAAAATGAAGTATTCGAGCATCGTACGGACAATCTGGTAATCTGTTACAGGTGTACTATAATATTGATAGAGCATATATGGAAGCAAAAACATTACCCATATTATTTCGAAAATCAATTTTGCTTTCAGATATAATTTTTTGAAGGTGTTTGAAAATGTTGAAATTTCGTCTTGGTTCAGCATTAAATTTGAAATGTATAAAAGAAATCCCGGTTGGTTTTCTTTATTAGGCTCTGACGGCTCTCTAAAAGTCGAAGAAGATTTGCTGTATTCGGTTAAAATATCAAGTAATTTACTTTTGCCGGCGTGTCGATGACCACACAAAACGACGCACATCTTGAACCATTGACCGGGAAATTCTATGCTTAAAATCAATTTCAATAATAATATTAATGTTTCCATATCAAATGTACTCATGTAATAAAGATACATTAAAGTTAATAAAATTGATTCGTATTTTGTAGATTTTTCATTTTGAAATATTTCTTGACATGCGGGAAATTTTTGTCCGTTTGATAAAATATAATTTTTTAAAATATTATCTCTGTATTCGTTTTGGAATTCTGTAAAAAAATCATATGGCGAACAATGTTGTGCTAATTGATATAATCCTTTTATTACCTCTACACGATTTTGTTTAATCAAATTGCACATTTTTTCTGGTATAATATTGACGTTATCATCTGATATGTTTGTCATTATGTTTTTATAACAAGGAATATCTTTCAACGTCCAATGGGGTTGACGTTTATAAAAATGCATAGTGATGAGAAAACTCATTAATTTTATTCGGAATGGTATATTTTTTTCTACATTTTCTTTCGCTCTTTTCCTAATAATTTTAATTTTCTCATCAGTTTCAAAATATTTTATTATTGACAAAAATTGTTTTTGAATCGTAGAATATACCGTAAGCATGTTCATTTTATACTTCATTTGAGTCTTTTGTGTTTTGTTATATAGAAATTGTTTCTCATCACAACATTCATTTTCTTTGGATTCGCTGTTATCGTCTTGTTTTCTACCACCCAAACACTTTGAAATTGCTTACTTAAGCAATAAACTTCTTTATCTAATGCTGGGTTTTCCACATCAGTAATTAGCTCTGAATTATGCACAACTTTTCTTTGGCGACTAAATATCCATCGTATTCGAGTCTTTAAATCGACAACGTTTTTTAAATCGTTATTATTCAAATCGAAAAACTTGACAATATCATTTGATGTTGTTTTGGCCATCGATAAAGTCGGTTTATCCACGGTTACGGTGCTTTTATCGAATGTTCTCCAACCAATTTGAGCAATCCCGTCCTTACCAAATAACACGTTTAAAATTTCTTGCACGTCTAAACAATCTTCATGAATATTTACGTTATTTATAATACTTACAATCATTATTTGGACGAAGCAATTTATAATCGAAAAATGACAGGCCCAGTTTGGCGTTTTATTTTTTTGCGCAAAAATTATCTGATTTAATATAGTTTCAATCTATCTATCTTTTGATTTTTCCAGGATATCGACGCACATATTATAGTCTTTACTATACAATGATATGAAGCCATATTCTTTTTGCTCAAAAATTTTTTTAACGTTTACATCTTCTTCAATTACTAAAGGCACGACTGGTTGAATCAATACAAATCTAAACGACGATTTATTTATATCGTTTTCCATATCTTCCAGAGCATTTAGACCATCAACCACAATATTGTAAATATTGGTATCACTTCTTACCGCGCCTTCAGTACATTGATATGTTCTGTTTAAAAGTGAATTTATACCCCCACATACTGTTTCTCGTAATTTTAAAACAACGTTTAATACTGCCGGAACTTTTACGGAGGAATAATAAAAGTTTGTCTTGTAAAGAAAATTTCTTCCATGTTGTTGTTCAAATTTTTTTGCATTGAATATATCTTGAAATGTTGCATGATTACATTTCAACGTGTCACAAATCATTTTGTACGTTGAGGTTGCATTTTCGTATTCATTTCCATTATACATATACGGTACACCGTTCAATGTAAAGGGTCTCCAAAAATATTTTTTAGAATCTTAATTGGTTGTGGACTTACAATTTTCTTTTTTTTTTTTCTTCTTTTTGGTTTTCTTAGATTGCCAGACGAAGAACGCTTTCGTTTTGTATGCAGGTCGGGAAAATCTCCCCAAGTTAATCCTTCGCTACTATTGTCTACATCGTCTGCATCTGGATTTTCGATATCTTCAATTTCTGATTCATAAGTTATATGTCTAATTGTTTATTGGGAAATAACACCACACTTTAAAGGAAATTGCTGTATATTCCAAACGTTTCGGGGTCTAGATCAGACCCCGTTGTCAATGGTAAAGAAACTACGGATTAAAAAGGTACAATTCCATTAAAATCATAAGGGAAAACCTAGGAAAAACGTTATGAACTATCCCGATATTGGGTTGTTCACAAGGACATGACCATTAGCAATTTCTTCCTTAATCATCGGCAACCAGGAACGACTGAATTCTACGGAGGTAGTAGCGATACAATCGTTTTCATTTAACAAAATTAAAGCAGACTCTTTTAGTTTTCTTTTGGTGTTGTGTTCTTCTTTGTGTAATATAACTGTATTTTGAAACTGTATTTTATGACCAAGGTCCCAAGCATGTTCACAAATTTTGGATTTTTCAAATTGTCGTTTTTTATGTAATTTTTGTGTTCATTTATTCGAACATTCAGAGGTCTAGAGGTTTCTCCAATATAGAATTTATTACATTCACACGGGATTTTATAAATGCAATTTTTTGAATTTGAGTTGTGTTATTTGGTTTGGTTTTTGATATAATTGATTTTAGTGTATTTCTTGTTTTAAATGATGTTTTGATATTATATCTGTTTCCCACTCTTTTTAGTCTTTCTGATAGACCCTGTATGTATGGTATAGTTATTGTATTAATGTGATTATCTTGGGAGTCAGTGTTGCTTGGTGAAGTTTGATGTTGGTTGTTAGGGATTGTTTGGTATTCCATTTTGTTTAACTCGTCATTAACAAATTTATTTGGGTAATGATTGGCAGAAAGTACATTTTTTATAAACGTTTTTTCTTCATTGAATTTATTGATATTAGAACAGTTGGTTTTTGCTCTGTCATATAGAGATTTAATGATACCTCTTTTTACTGAACTTGGATGATTAGACTTAAAGTTGAGATACCTGTTAGTATGAGTTGGTTTTCTGTAAACTTCTGTTTCAAATGTCGATTGTGTTTTGGTTATTAAAATGTCTAAGAATGGTAATTTGTTATTCTGTTCAAGCTCGAGTGTAAACTGAATAGTTGGTTCTGTGTTGTTTATGTCGTTAAGTAATGCATGTAAATCCTCAAGATTATGTTCCCAAATAACGAATATGTCATCAACATAACGCCACCAAACCAAAGGTTTAATCTGTTTTGAGAAAATTGTTTGTTCTTCAAATTTTTCCATAAAAATGTTGCTTAAAGAGGGAAACAAACAGGAACCCATTGCCATGCCAAAATCTTGTTGGTAGAAGTCATCATTAAGTTGAAAATATGTTGTCTTTGTACAAAATGTTAGTAGTTCCATTATTGTATTAATGGACAATTGAGTACGTTGATTTAGTAAAGAATCTTGTTCTAATCGTTCTTTTACTATGGGAAGTGTTTTATGACCGGAACATTATTGTATAGATTCACAATGTCAAAACTTGCTAGTGTGAAAGTATTTTTATATTGTACATGTGATAATTTTTCTAAAAAATGTGCGCTGTTTTTAAGATGAGAATTAGACTTACCAGTAAGTGGTGAAATAATTGTTAAAAGGAATTTTGAGAGCTCACTGCATGGAGAATATATGGAGCTGACAATTGGTCTTAATGGAATGTTGGGTTTATGAATTTTAGGTAACCCGTATAAATGGGGCGGTTTAGAATAGTGTGGAGTAAGATGTTTACGTTGTTGTTCTGTAAATTTATGTTTGTAATTGTAAAGTAAGCGGTATATTTTGTTTTCTATAGAAGTTGTTGGATCTTTGATTAATTTTGTATATTGTCCTTGGTTTATTATGTTTTGAATTTTGGATTCGTAGTCAATTTTATTTAAAATAACCGTAGCTTTAGAAAAATTAAAATAAATATAAAAATACTTTCACACTAGCAAGTTTTGACATTGTGAATCTATACAATAATGTTCCGGTCATCAAAACACTTCCCATAGTAAAAGAACGATTAGAACAAGATTCTTTACTAAATCAACGTACTCAATTGTCCATTAATATAATAATGGAACTACTAACATTTTGTACAAAGACAACATATTTTCAACTTAATGATGACTTCTACCAACAAGATTTTGGCATGGCAATGGGTTCCTGTTTGTCTCCCGCTTTAAGCAACATTTTTATGGAAAAATTTGAAGAACAAACAATTTTCTCAAAACAGATTAAACCTTTGGTTTGGTGGCGTTATGTTGATGACATATTCGTTATTTGGGAAAATAATCTTGAGGATTTACATGCATTACTTAACGACATAAACAACACAGAACCAACTATTCAGTTTACACTCGAGCTTGAACAGAATAACAAATTACCATTCTTAGACATTTTAATAACCAAAACACAATCGATATTTGAAACAGAAGTTTACAGAAAACCAACTCATACTAACAGGTATCTCAACTTTAAGTCTAATCATCCAAGTTCAGTAAAAAGAGGTATCATTAAATCTCTATATGACAGAGCAAAAACCAACTGTTCTAATATCAATAAATTCAATGCAGAAAAAACGTTTATAAAAAATGTACTTTCTGCCAATCATTACCCAAATAAATTTATTAATAACGAGTTAAACAAAATGGAATACCAAACAATCCCTAACAACCAACATCAAACTTCACCAAGCAACACTGACTCCCAAGATAATCACATTAATACAATAACTATACCATACATACAGGGTCTATCAGAAAGACTAAAAAGAGTGGGAAACAGATATAATATCAAAACATCATTTAAAACAAGAAATACACTAAAATCAATTATATCAAAAACCAAACCAAATAACACAACTCAAAATACAAAAAATTGCATTTATAAAATCCCGTGTGAATGTAATAAATTCTATATTGGAGAAACCTCTAGACCTCTGAATGTTCGAATAAATGAACACAAAAATTACATAAAAAACGACAATTTGAAAAATCCAAAATTTGTGAACATGTTTGGGACCTTGGTCATAAAATACAGTTTCAAAATACAGTTATATTACACAAAGAAGAACACAACACCAAAAGAAAACTAAAAGAGTCTGCTTTAATTTTGTTAAATGAAAACGATTGTATCGCTACTACCTCCGTAGAATTCAGTCGTTCCTGGTTGCCGATGATTAAGGAAGAAATTGCTAATGGTCATGTCCTTGTGAACAACCCAATATCGGGATAGTTCATAACGTTTTTCCTAGGTTTTTCCTTATGATTTTAATGGGATCACTGAATCAACAAAGTTCTTTGGTCGCATTTTTGGCGAATGCACTATCTTATAAGAAAGTCGCACCTAGGAGCGCCACATAAAGTTCTGAAGATCTCCCTTTCAAATTCTTCCAATTTGAAAGGAACTTTATGATTATATGATCTTTAGAAATTTCTGTGCTACCCTGTATATTACAAATAAAATTCTCTTAATTACGTCAAAAATCAAATAATAAACATTGTCAAATATTTAAATTTACATCTTGGAATTGTACCTTTTTAATCCGTAGTTTCTTAGCCATTGACAACGGGGTCTGATCTAGACCCCGAAACGTTTGGAATATACAGCAATTTCCTTTAAAGTGTGGTGTTATTTCCCTGATAAACACTTAGGCATTAAAAAAGATCTCATAAGTTATAGATCTAAATAAAGTTTTAAACATTTCAGCAGGAGTGGTTAATATAATTTTTTCTTCTTTATAAAATTTTGCACAAGCTATTTGAAAAATTATCGATATCATTATATTACTGTCCACGAATTCAGAAATAATTTTGTTTATCGTATCTTCATTTACATAATTATAATAGTATAAATAATTACATATTGCGCTTTCAGACAGTGATAATAAATCAATGAAGCACAAAACGAAAAAATACTATAATTTTGTGTTTTTAGGCTATCATATTTCGAAAAATCCGTTTCAGTCCCATAAAACATTAAATTGCTTAATTTTTCTCTACTTGGTTCGCCATTTATAATATTACTTGTTACAATTATTGACGTGTCTGATATTTTCGTAATAATTTTTTTAAATGTTCTAAAAATATCGTTAATAACGCCAGTGAAAAAAATCGTAAGCAACACAATTTTTTATAATTTGTTGCATAATTTGAATTTTTTCATCTTTGTGGTAATATTTTTCCCCAAAACTAGAGTTTGCTGTTATGTAGCCTATTAATGCAATGACAAACTTATTTTCTTTAATTTCTGAATCAAAATACTCCACTAAAATTAATTCCCAAATATCATTGGGAATTATGTCATTCTGATAAATAACTTTTGCGCACATTGTTTAGGTTTTCGATTATAATATATTTTCTATTTGTGGTTTCCTTTCCATCATTATTGTATCGAACAAAAGAACCACCCATTACTTTATAAAATTCATAATTTTCCACTACATCATTATCAATAAATCCAATATTGGCATTATTTATGTCTGGTGGTGGTGGTGGTGCATTAAGAACCCGACTTGGTATTTGAGGTGAATTTAAATCTGTATGATATATCCACATACCATACGTTTTTTCCATTTTTAGCATCCCCCACTGTATAATACTATCAAATCATTCTTATAATATTCTAATGAATTTGTATCGTGAATGATACGTCTGTCATATACATAAAAGTAACTTTTCAAATTTGGTAAATTTTTCATTTTTAAATTTTCAATTTGATTATTATTCAATATTGTAAACATTTCGCAAGATTGTAATTCGACGTTTTGTTCATTTCCAATACCATACTTTAAAGTGTAAAACGGATATATTTTGTCTGGTATTGGTGATAAATCACTTACTATTATTTGATCTTTAATGATTTGTCCCGCCTTTGTATAATCATTTGTGTATTGACAAATATTGATGTGATTTCGCCCGAATAGTAAAACAAATTATGTACACCCTTCGTCCAAACTAATTACCGTATTATTTAATAAGTTTCTCAATTCGGTTGCTTCGCCGATTTTGTGGCAAATGTATTTAAACATACATCTATCCACGTTAATGTCATTATAAATAACGTGGATGCCATGTGTTTTTCCTTGAGTAATTGTTACTTTACCAACAGTATTTATCCCCAAGGTTGTTTTGATATTTTTTTCCAAATATGCAAATATAGATAAATTAATTTTTTTGTTACACAATACATTTTTATCATTTTGTTGTAGTTCTTTGCATCCAAGACAGTCAAAATCAAATACGAGTTTATGTACCAATTCATAAGTCAAACAAACGGAAAATCCATGGGGGTGTATTAATTCATTAATTTGATTTTGAAAATCATTATGCCCAAAAACCTTTCTGGTGTTATATTCTTGTGACACTATCAAAAGAATTCTATTTTCCTGAAGGTTATAATTAAATTTTGCATTACTATTTAATACATTGACAAGCAAGTGTTGTTTTTCTTGTACCGGTGATAATGATTTAAATTTGTTTAATGCAGCTAAATTATACGCCATGGTCACCGGACAAACAAATTTTGTTCACTCAACAACTATTCTATATAACTGCTAACGCTATAGGGGACGGGGGAGTGGAAAATCGTGTATTTATTACATTGTCCTACCGTTCGTCTAACCGTTGTCTGGTGTTTGTTCGTGTACATATAGACATTATAGTTGGTTCGTAGCGTTTACATTTACAAAATGGAAGAAAAAGATTTTAATTATATATTAACTATTGTAAAAAATTTGCAATATCTTGTTTATGCTAAAAATGCATTAGAGGACAAGCGTCTTAAATCTATCGAAAAAGTATTAAATATAAATAAAGCAGTGATAAATCACAAAGACAGACAGGGATTGAAGCTATTACATCATGTTATTAGATTAGGGAAAGGAATAAAATTAATTAACTTGCTAATAAAACATGGTGCTTTTCTTTATGAAATGACAAACAACCGAAACAGTATTTTACATTTTGCAGTACAACACGAAAGATATGTTAAGCTCGTTAGTCAATTAATTGAGCTAGGCTTTAATGTTAATACTAAAAATATATTTGGTGAAACATCTTTACATTTTGCTGTGGCAAAAGACAACTGTCTGGAAATTGTCAAAATTTTAATTCAAAACACATCACAACTCGATGACGAGAATAACAGAAAGCAAACGGCATTACACATAGCCATAGAATAATTGTGTAAAAATCGTGCAGGAATTATTATTACATCGTGCATCTGTTTTTTCAAGAAATTCGTGTTCTGATGCACCTCTGCATTTAGCTATACAAAGAGGACACGTTGAAATTATTGAATTATTGTTAGGAGCCGGTGCCGATATTAATGGAAGGGCATATAGATAGATCGCTCGATACACCTTTACATAGTGTTGTTTATTATATGCGCACCCATAATAATGATAATAAAAAAGTAACGGAAAATTGTATAAAAATTATTCAAATGCTTCATAGCCATGGAGCATTAATTAATGAAAAAAACCATTATAGCCATACACCTCTCCTGGAAATCATACATTATTTTGATAATCCGACAGTTATAGAGGAATTTTTAAAATATAAAACATGTTAACACAGGTGACAATAGGGGTCGAACAGTTTTAAATATGTCAATATGTTTTAAATTCAACATTAATACAGTTAAATTACTTTTGGATTATGTGAAACTGAACAATTCAAAAGAGATAAATAAACGAAAATTATTAGATATATATTGTCTTCTGGAACATTGCCTTAGCAACCTATGTTTCATTTGTTCCAATTTAACAAGTGAATATGCCCAAGAATGTAAAAATTAATTAAAAGAGATGCAAAAAGAATCGGCAACATTATATAATTGTATAATTCAAAGTCTAGAAAATGAAACATATTTTAATTGGAAACGGTACCACAGTCTTGACATAGAATGGGTGAAGAAATATCCAATTTATTGTGACGTGATTCGCAACAAACTTGAAACCAAAAATATATTTATTTTATAAATATATAAACAAAAAATGCATTTTAAAATGCTCACGACAGGAAAATAATAAATGTAAATTTTTATTGAATTTGTTATATTTAAACTGTGTTATAATTGTAATAGATATTAATTTTATAAATAAAAATCTATTATCTATATCTAGTTATTTGATTAGTAGTACAATGTTTATTTTAAAACATTCAACAAAATATTTTTTATTTTTGTTGTATTATCAGCTACAAATTTATCATATCTTACTTTTTTAAATATTAATGTTACGTATTGTAATAAAAACATAATATCATCATTATCTGTGGTAACATTTTAAATACCTTTGTTTGCATGAATTTCAAATTCAAGAATAAGTTTATTAGAATCCAAACACGTATTAATACAACTCGTTCGTATCAAGCATTTCAATATGTATGTTTAATTGCGATAACCAATTTATATCTTTTTCGAACGAACATAGTGTTTTTTCTACCAAATCGTATTCCAATTCTATAGTTTGATACGGTTTTATTTTAAGATAACTACTTTGTTTCCCCTCATCGTACACAACAATTGCTAAATATCCATCCGTTTTCTCTAGTAATATATGTTTCCATTGTGTTTGAGATAGGTTTTATCCAAAAAATAATCGTTTTAGTTGTTCAATGCTGTGCCATTTTATATAAAATGTGAAATTTGCAGGGTCATACGTATGAAAATTTGCCATTAGTTCCATTGAATATAAAGGGTTCAAGAAAACAAATACATTATTTTCTTCTGAATTTAAATTATTGACATAAAATTTATACTTAATAGGAACATCGTTGGTCGTTTGTGAGCTATATAATTGTTTTTTTGTGCACATTACTACTCCCATTATTTCTGTTATTATAATTTTATCGTCAGTAATTTTATTCGAACTTGACGAGAACATTTCTACTTGGACGATTAGGGGTTGTAAACATTGAGAAGGGACAAAAAATTCTCGTAAACATTTAGATGTTTTTATAAGTACATTATTATTATCCCAGATATCAATACCTCTAATGCCATTCCATTTAGGAGCTATATATACGTTTTCCAGTGATCCAGTATTTTTATTCGTAATACTTAGTGATAGAAACTTTGTAAAATTATTCGTAAATTCTCTGATAAAATCATCCCGAAATATTTGTCGCAATCGATTTCCATAGTCGACACAGAATTTTCCGGTACTAATTATGAGTTTTTCCAATAGCAATGATGGTAGTAGTTTTAATGCAGATTGTGTAATTTTTTTTATTTTATATGTAGACTGTACACAATTTTTATTTATTCCTTCCTTTTTAAATTTATATAATAATGTTGATTAATCGGACGACGTCCTTCCTGGGTTCCGCCAAAATTAAATCCCTTACCTATAGATAGATGAATGCCTGTATGTTCTATATCGTAAACACATATACGAGTTTGACAAAAAGTTGGTACAAAAGATTTATCTGTATCGTTTACGTTATTTAAAACCACCGTACGAAAATCATTTTCAGATAAGTTGGTTTCTTTACTATATTTCCACGAGCACTGAATCAAAATACTCTTTTTACTGTCTAATATGAATGGCACGACGTCGATTACTTGCTGTAAAGTTTGTTTTTTTTATACATAATATTTTCAGTAAATTTTTTAATCAAAGAAAATTCTTCCTCTTTTTGTTCTGGTATAATGAATTCTTCAAACAGTTGTGGATTTATGGGCACGTCATTTTTAATTATAACTCTATATATATATATATATATATATATATATATATATATATATATATGTACGACGTTTGATTATTGTTCTGTTTAAGAATTTCTATCCTATTTAATGTTTTATCCTTATAACGAATAACAGATTCATAATTGAATTGATTCGTGTATTTTTCTAAAAAATATTGTGATGCCATGTGAAATGCTTCAGCATCTATTATTAACAGTATTGTATATTCAGACTCAAATTTTTCCATTTTATGTTTTCATATAAGACAATAATATGTATACTGTTAAATTCTTAACAGATTCTTCAGAAATTTTTGAATTTCAAACACCAACTCCTTCTATCGAACCAGACAACTATTTTGCAATAGGACAAAAAATTGCATGTATAGACAACGCGAAAGTGCACGTTTTCGACTTGATAAATTATAAATCACCCGATACTCAAGAAAGTGAAAACTGTAGAAAAATTCAAATTACTCGATACGAAGTTTGTGCAACAAACTATTGTAAAATGCAACATATAAAAAAATATATTTATATTGCATTTCTTGATAGTATTTTTGTAAATTCAGTAAACGTACCTCGACAAATTTTAACAAATGAACTCAATTTTCTGAACGGAATCAGATGTTTATTTAGATATTATTTGCAATTTCGTCGAACCATTTATTCTCATACATCAAAATATTATATTTTTGTCTTATGGTATTGTAGTGGCAGATAAAATAACAGAACAGTCTCAAGAGTTTTATTAATATTCAACCAATTAAATATTCGTTATATATTCGATAATAAAAAAAGCATCTATTTCGTAAATATAAGATCTTCAAAGGATTATCAAGAATCCGGAAGTGTTGTATTATTTGAAAAAAAAATGCCAACTTGTATATTTTTTTCAATGTATATGTTGCAAAAATATTAATAGAGCAGTTAAGCATTTTTCAGGCGACAAACAACTCAATGTGAATATACGAAAAAACACATTAAAGAAAATTAAATCAAATATTGAGAGTTAATTGATATTTTATATAATTCACGAACTCTCTATCATTTTCCACATGTCTTCTTTAAAGATACATTTATGGATAAGAAGTGAGTCGCGCGAGATAGAATATTTGTTTATATATTGATTTCAATACCACGCGTTCAATATCTACTAATTTCATGTGTGTAAGTACTTACTTGTTTCCCCTTCCATTAAATATCATGAAAAGAAAATTGACAAGAAAAGTAATTTTACATATTAATCCATTAAAACATTAATAATCACTGTTAAATTACATATTTTTTATTATTAAAATAGTTTAACAATGATAAATGTTTTTTTTTTCATTTACAATTGTAATTTAATCACTGCTTATTTTAAATGAATTTTATAATCAATGTAATTACAATCATCTCACGGTTCAATCATTATTACTTGCATATTTGTTTATTAAAACAATTGTAACGTTTTGAACATAACCTCAAACAACTGCTCCACTCGAACTTCGATATTCATTTGAATGTAAATTTACCCCTTCTACCACGATTTTTGTCTAATTTTTCGTGGAAAGGGAAGCTTTCAGGTGCTCGGACCAATGAAATGGGTTATTATCGATCATGTGGTACAAAAATTACTATATAAACAACATATCCCTCGCGCGCGACTCAACTCTTATCCATATATATATCTGTACTAAAGAAGTTAGAGAGGATGATGCGAAGTTTGTCTATTATAATATAAACATATATATATATATATATATATATATATATATATATATATATATTTCCAATATATTTTATTTCTACCGTGCTGTAAATTTTGTAATTTATATTTGTAAAACTAAAAAACTAAGATTGGAAATTTGCGTAGATTGAAATAAAACCACGGAGACATGTTAAATTCTTAACAGATTCTTCAGAAATTTTTGAATTTCAAACACCAACTCCTTCTATCGAACCAGACAACTATTTTGCAATAGGACAAAAAATTGCATGTATAGACAACGCGAAAGTGCACGTTTTCGACTTGATAAATTATAAATCACCCGATACTCAAGAAAGTGAAAACTGTAGAAAAATTCAAATTACTCGATACGAAGTTTGTGCAACAAACTATTGTAAAATGCAACATATAAAAAAATATATTTATATTGCATTTCTTGATAGTATTTTTGTAAATTCAGTAAACGTACCTCGACAAATTTTAACAAATGAACTCAATTTTCTGAACGGAATCAGATGTTTATTTAGATATTATTTGCAAATTCGTGGAACCATTTATTCTCATACATCAAAATATTATATTTTTGTCTTATGGTATTGTAGTGGCAGATAAAATAACAGAACAGTCTCAAGAGTTTTATTAATATTCAACCAATTAAATATTCGTTATATATTCGATAATAAAAAAAGTATTTATTTCGTAAATATAAGATCTTCAAAGGATTATCAAGAATCCGGAAGTGTTGTATTATTTGAAAAAAAAATGCCAACTTGTATATTTTTTTCAATGTATATGTTGCAAAAATATTAATAGAGCAGTTAAGAATTTTTCAGGCGACAAACAACTCAATGTGAATATACGAAAAAACACATTAAAGAAAATTAAATCAAATATTGAGAGTTAATTGATATTTTATATAATTCACGAACTCTCTATCATTTTCCACATGTCTTCTTTAAAGATACATTTATGGATAAGAAGTGAGTCGCGCGAGATAGAATATTTGTTTATATATTGATTTCAATACCACGCGTTCAATATCTACTAATTTCATGTGTGTAAGTACTTACTTGTTTCCCCTTCCATTAAATATCATGAAAAGAAAATTGACATGAAAAGTAATTTTACATATTAATCCATTAAAACATTAATAATCACTGTTAAATTACATATTTTTTATTATTAAAATAGTTTAACTATGATAAATGTTTTTTTTTCATTTACAATTGTAATTTAATCACTGCTTATTTTAAATGAATTTTATAATCAATGTAATTACAATCATCTCACGGTTCAATCATTATTACTTGCATATTTGTTTATTAAAACAATTGTAACGTTTTGAACATAACCTCAAACAACTGCTCCACTCGAACTTCGATATTCATTTGAATGTAAATTTACCCCTTCTACCACGATTTTTGTCTAATTTTTCGTGGAAAGGGAAGCTTTCAGGTGCTCGGACCAATGAAATGGGTTATTATCGATCATGTGGTACAAAAATTACTATATAAACAACATATCCTTCGCGCGCGACTCAACTCTTATCCATATATATATCTGTACTAAAGAAGTTAGAGAGGATGATGCGAAGTTCGTCTATTATAATATAAACATATATATATAATTTCCAATATATTTTATTTCTACCGTGCTGTAAATTTTGTAATTTATATTTGTAAAACTAAAAAACTAAGATTGGAAATTTGCGTAGATTGAAATAAAACCACGGAGACATGTTCAATAATTTGAACTATTTAAAAAAATATTTATGAATCAATGTTTTCAGAAGTTGGTTGTATAAACATTTGAATCATGAATAATTTTTTAAACGAGCATCACGTTCAATATTTTATTCTTAAAAGATTTATAATTCGAATTGTCGAAACGCAAACTTTTTAAAATATCTCGATTCAAAATTCTAATTGTGATTTAAATAAATATTTAAGCTTAAAAAAATTGTGTTTGTTAACTTTCATTAGTTCACGCGGTCTATCTACAACGTACTTTGTAAATTAAGAAAAACCAATTTGCGAATCACACAACAATGCATGTTTGTATTTTTATTGTGCTCAAAGCTTTGCAATTCGAATAAACAAAACGCATTTGATTCTAAATAGTACGACAAAAAAATGTCGCGAAACCGATTTCAATTTTATATGTCTGCTATGCCAAGTTTGCTTCGTGTATATTTTTTCAAGTCGTGCTCAATATTTTGTTTTGAAATATCTGGCGAAATAATTTACAATTTGAAATTTTTATTCTAAATTCTGATAGATATGAATTTAATAATTGATGAATGCAAATTATTCTTAAAGAAATTTTCAATTGAATATAAAAACATTTGACAATATTTAAAAATTAGAATTCATTAAAACTAAGATTTAAAAACCGAGCGCAGCATAGAAAGTGATTTCAATTAAATTTCAACTTGACGGTCTCGAATGTCGACCATGAAACACTCATAATTATTGTTGAAATCGAGTCTTTTTTTTAATACATCAACTAGCTGGCGTTATTTAATGAGATACAATAATTAGAATTTACAATAAACTTTAGTTTTACTTCAATGTGGTACTAAATATATAAATAAAAGATTTTTTTTTTAAATTTATTTATTTTTTTAAAACACAAAACAATATAAAAATTATTATAACATAGCAAAATTAAACCCATTCACTATACTGAAATCTCATATCGTCTATTTCTATACTCTCTTCGAGGTGTTATTCCTTTGTACGCAAGACAATATATATTATATATAAATATAATATATATTGTTTCTGGTCGGGAACCTTCATCAGTTGCGCTTCCCACAATTAAATGTCCTCTCGAACACTTCTTTATGCATTTGACGCATTTCGTTAAATTTGAAGACGCGAGATGTAAGACTGACATCTAGGATTTTCAAGAGAATCAGTACACAGAGGTTCCGAATCTGGAGCCGTTCCGTGTAATTACTGTTCTTCCTTAACTCCTAGGACAGAATGTCACGATAAAATTTTCAGGTTACTTCACCTGTCAGAGATTAATCCAGCAGCTGAGCCATGAAACCAAGTACACAAAGGTAAGCAATTTTTAATGCTTGTTGAATAATTGATAATGCCAGCTCAACACGTTGGCCCTAATGTTGGCACTAACAACACTTGTCAAATGCGTGGGCCTGAAAAATGGCATTGGCGCGAACGTTAGCAGTTGGCTGATGGGAGTCGGTTTTAACAAAGGAATCTGCGACAACGTTCGTGATCCATCCACACATTGACTGGAATATTGCAGAAGGTATTTAAAATCAATCAATAACATATGATAGCATCAATCAAACTCTCTTAAAGGCTCTGAAATCAAATTATTTATAATGGATATCCAAATAATGTATGTAAAAACCCTTAAAACAATTTTAATATCAGACATCCTCAAGTTGGTCCTATCGATCCTGTCGAGACTGAACTGGTGTTAGTCCCAACGAGTGGATGCCAAGCAAACTAACCAGCCTATGTTGGCGCCAATATGTGGAGCTGGTCTAACATTTTGTTATGTTTTACAGCAGAGTGGAAAAAAAAGAACTCAATTACATATAACCAGAACCTTAGAATAGAAATATTGAAATGGAAAAGCACCAAAAATCCTTTACAGCTATTACACCAGAAGAAATATGAATAAAGGTATTTTAAAAATATTAATAGCACTACTAAATATGTATTTTTAAAGTCAAATGTGAATTCAAAAGTTAAAGGATGAATAATATTTTTAAAGTTCATATAGGTAGAGTTTCTAAATTGTTGTGATACACTTTACAGACTGTGCATTAGTTTTCATGTTACAAGGCATTTATATGAAATGGAAACAGTCAATTTGTTATTTTTGTTTCTGAAAAAAGTAGTCCAACAGTAGATTTAGTTAAGATTTTAAAGAAAATAAGTCTACATGTTAATTTCGTTGATTTGGAGTTTGTAGCGACAGTATTGACCAAGGACCAACAAACAATGCTGCAATAAAATATCTTCTAAGAGATACAAACAGTTATTTGCTTAAGATATAATATTGATAATACATTTCGTGGTTTGTGGTCTCATACTAGAGATATATATCAGACAGATGAAAAAATGGGTCTTGATTTTTTCTGATGATAAATTTTTGTATACAGTGACAAGAATAATTTAAACCATCAACTTCAACTTTTCAAATCAAAGTACTCATGTTGTATTTCTTTATACAATTCGATCTCAAATTCTAGGTATGTTTCATGTCCCACATCATATGCACCAGTTCGTCAATACCTCGATTTGGAATACCCTGGTAGCTGGATTAGAAGAAGAGGTCCTATAGCCTGTCCGATCACCTGATCTAAACCCTTTGGACTTTTTTGTAGGGATATGTTAAATCCAGAATTTTTATGACTACCTGAGAATTTGGACAAACTACGCCAACGAATTATAGCGGAGTGTCGTCAAATGACACCGACTATGCTGAATCATGTCAGAGACGGCTTTCAGTCAAGTTTGTACTATTGAATGGAAGTCAATGGAAGACACTTTGAACATTTGCTTTAGAGGCATTGTATTGTAAATTTTTTTTTTTAATACTCTTATTTTTACATGTACAAAAATTGCAATAAAAAATTTTATTACGACGGTATAATCCGTAAAAAGGGCTTTCAAATGATATACAAATTAGCATATCAAATAAATATACAAATTATTAAAAATTCACTTCCAGTCAATGTGCAAGTCAAACTTCAAATTCATGTAAGGCTTCAATTAACATCTGTGACTGGATTTATTGCATTTTGGCTCTAATTTTATCATATATTTGGATCTGTTGACCTTTTTTTATTTCTTTGAAAAATTGAATATGATAATAGTACCTTATTTTTGGACCACCCTGTATGCATGAATTTATCATAAAAACACAACCAGAAAAAACCAACCATTTGTGCATATCAAATGAAGGGGCTCATTATGAGGAATACAAATATATATTTTCATATTTTTAAAATTAATTGTGTACAAGATATTAACATAAAAACTCTCATTTCTTGCTTTATTTTCGAAACCATACAACCTAAAATTTTGAAAGAATAATTAGGGGTACTGGGGCTCACTTGAAATTTATAGCAAAAATTATTAGTAAACCTTTATCGTAATTTTAGGGACAAATTATACAATTAAATGGAAAATAAAATTTAATTTTCAAACGCATCATGTAATATATCAAATAAAAGGCTCATTATGTGATTTACAAATATATCATGTTTTTAAATCATTTGTTTAAAAGATATTAGCAAATATATTAAACATCGACTTAATTGTCATTTTAGAAACTACACTATTTAAATTCTGAAAAATATATTTTATTTGTATTTTTCAATAATTTGAATAACAGATTTAATAATTTATAAATTCAAACTTGACCTATTTTGCCCTTTATCTTCCAATCTATAGAGCCTCCAAATTCAGACAGTAGATTATAAAAGGCTTCCCTGAAAGTTTTATTTTACTAATAGTAAAATAAAACTCTATTGTTAGAAAACTAAATTGAATTTTGAAGGTGGTACGGAACCCTTGGTATGCGAGTCCAACTCGCACTTGACCAAATTATTTTTTATTTAGTATCCCGGAATTCGGGCATCCCTAAACATCTTTTTTATTCGTTTCCGATCTTTGCACCTTCGATAATGAGTTTTTAGCTGTTTTTTTGTCGGTACACGGTGGGTGGCATTATACTCACACGTTTCTAATTTAACTGTTGGGTAGTTTTTTTCACATACTAAAAGATGCCTTAGGAATATTCCTTCTGGAACTATATGTTGTTTATTGTAGGGACATATCTTTACTATTTTCGATGAGTCCATCATTCCAATGTTTAAAAATACAAATTAGAATATTTTGATATTAATTATTAATATGGCCGAATTAATATTTATTTTTGAATTATAATCGTTTTTCAGTGTAAAATATTTGAAACTTACAGTACTACATAGTTTAAAAACTTAAATTCGTTTATTAACAAACAAAATGTTTGTGATTTAAAAAGATGTGGAGCATGTTTTACAGTTATGTCTTATGGAAAAGTTATTGAGACCATTTCAGTTAATGATGTTTCCGGAGAAAGTACAAAACAGAATCGCACAAGATGACAATCAACCAACAGAAGTAATAATTTTTACAGAGCTGACATATATAATTTGCATGAAATTAGATTATTTTATTTTCACAAAGAAAGAATATAACTTTAGAGGAGGTTTAGAAGTAATAATATAAAGAAGTTTCACAAAGGAAGAATACAACTTTTAGAGAAGGTTGAATTTGACATACATAAAGGTATCAACCCAAGGTATAGAGAAGCTAGGTAGCTAATTTGGCAGAACCATACAAAGCTAGTCAAATAGAACAGAAAGATTATCAAGATTTTTCAAAATGGGATTTTTTAAAATAAAATGTATCATATTTGTGATTTGAAATCTCAAAAGGTAAGAGCAGACCTGGAGAAAAAAGTTACTATTTGTGAATTTCCTACACAGTTTCTCTACAAAAATTATGCAATTTGCAAATATGCTAAACCGTTTTAATGTAAAACAGAGATTGAATCCTCCCAAACACTCAAGTAGATAAGTTTAAAGAGTAAATTCAACAGTCATATATTCTCAAATTTTTTGTTCCCAGCGTCGTTTTTTTCGTGCAATTTTCACACCATTGGCATGTTTTTTGCTTGAAAAAAAAAGACAGAAGTTGACGCATGCCCACTAAAAATTTTCGAATACGAAAAGACCTATGCACAAATATCGTGCCAAAGGTGGAAAGAGAGAGCAATAGAAAGGGTAAGAGGCTATTTCACTCCAGTGGGAGCTGCATCGAATGAGCTTTGTTCAGTGTGTAGTTTATTGGCTGCACCTCCCAATCGCGTGAAATAGCTTCTTGCGCTTTCTAATGCCCACTTTTTACTCTTGGAACGATATTTGTGTGTTGCATTCTACCTCCAGAAGTACATGCTCTAAACTTATATAACTACTATATAGTAATACAATATTGTATTGTTTTTAGTTAATATTATAACATATTAGTACTTATTAATTTGATCATTAAAAATATCAAAGTAAATTTAAGACAAAAATAAATTAATTCCTAAACCAACCGTTATTCGATGCTACCCATAACTGAACAGGTCGGCCACATACATATATAAATTTCTTATATATGGTCGGCCATCATTTGAAGACTATGACATTGATGACAGAAAATGACATATGTAATGGCTAAGGGGGAACAAGTTACAGATCTTGCAAAAAGTTGCATTAAAAAAATAAACCAGACAATTTACCTATTAAAAATGAGAAAAGTGATCTGAAGTGTTACAATTGTAATTTGTTTGGAGATAGAGTAAGGATTGTATCAAACCAGACCCAATTGGAATGTTTCAGCTGTAGCCAAGAAAGGACACACGAAGATACTTTCCAAATGCATCCAAGTACATTCAATGGACAATCAATTATGTCTGTAAATGCTTCAGCTGTATTCCAGAAGTATTTGAAAACAATATGTAAACAAAGTACCACTCAAAGTAGCAATAGACCCAGGGAGTTCAGACTGTCTACATAAATATTGGCAGTATACATAACAAAACCAATATAGGTACATTTTTTTATGATCTATATATCTCTTTTGAAAGATACACACTAGATTATATTAGTTATTTATAATGTATTACTATGTAATTCTATGTAAAATATTTGGTCAATAAATGAATATCAAAAAGATTTGGAACATGTTGTAGTTATGTTTTATCGAAAAGTAATCGAGACCATTGCAGTTAAATATAGAATTGGACTAGATAACATTTCATAACAGATGAAGACAAGAAAGTTGGAATTTAAGAGAAAAGTAAGCTACTCAAATATAAAACAGTCTGAATTCTTCCAAATACTCTAAAACTAATGCAGAAGTTTAGAGTAAATGCTCACACACAGATTTTGTATGGCCTGTGACGAAATTGTTTAACTTTATAATTGGCAGTATTTTTTACTTGTTCATTGGGGTTTTCTCTACCTAGATTTTTTGCAGCTAAAGATAAGTACTTCGAAATTGTAGATGGAGAACAAATCGTACTAAAGCAATTTTGTAAAATTGGCCAAATTATTGACTGTTTGAACAGAAGTTGTGAATTGTATATTGTGTGATATTTATGTGTTTGGACACATATCAACTCCAACTCTGGAGTAGTCAATATCTCCCAACAAAGGTAAATATCACACAATATACTAAACATTCATATTCAGAAATTATGGCTGATGAAGAATTTCTATAGTCAGTAATTCAAACAATTTTTTGAAATTGCTTTACCTTTGTTCTCCATCTACAATTGTCAAATACTTATCACAGGTCAACAATTGAGGAGAGAAAACCCCAATGAACAAGCAAAATAATCCAAGACTCCCTCAACAATCTTGCATAAATTTTGGATAATAAAACAAAATGGATGAAATATAATACCCACGCATTGGAAGCTAAAAGTACTTCATTTCAACTATAATAAATGTCTATAAGAATTTCATCAAAAAAATGATAGTTGCAAATTCTATTATATAAATGTCCTTGACTTGGTAACCCAATTTTATGATGCATGTCGTTTCAGAATACCACAATGGTATGTTGTAATCTTTGAAAACAAGTTTGAATATCAATTACCAGGAGGTATATATTTCCTATATTTTACGCATGATTTCATGTGGCCAACTATAACTGTATAACTATACCAACAGTTCATTGACTTTATTTCAAGTACAAATTTAGAGCATATACTTCTAGAGATACCAATACATAAATAGCATGACAGTTAGAGCATAAACCATCTAGGGGTAGACCGCAATGCACAAATGTCATGCCAGGGATAGAAACAGAAGACAATAGAGATAGCAAGAGGCTATTTCACCCAATCTGAAGGTGCAGTCAATGAGCTCATTGGTTGCACTTCCTAATTAAGAGAAATAACCTTTTGCCCTCGCTTTCTAGCCTTGGCACGATATTTATGCACCGTAGGCTATCTCTAGGATGTAGATGCTCTCTAAGTTATTAAACATTTAATTTTAAGGCATTTTCATAGTAGCCAGTTGCCGACGATTCCAACGGTTTGAGAAAATCTACGTAAATCGAGTGTTGGCAGAGCCAACTGTCGAAATCGTTGATTGGCGTAGAATTTTTCAAACCGCTGGAATTATCAGCAATTGCTCTCTACGAACAAACATATAAACAACAAACAAAATTTGATATAGCTATACCATAATAAAAACCTTATAAATTAAAAAAAAACAGAAGAGATTACTCACCAAAGAAGCTAGCTACAACACAACTAACTTAGCCTATGTCTAGATTGCGTTCCTTTTATATACAATTTTGAGGGTCGGCGAATTTCTCTCACCGTTCACAATAATATAGATTCTGACTGATTTTACGTTCACTTTCAGTTTCGTTTGTCCTTTTCATTCGGTAAGTTCTCATTTAAATATATTTAAAATGTTTTTTTATTAATATTTATTTTACATTTTGAACTCTTATGCATTAAATATATCGCCAATTTGGATAATCTTGTCCTCGTTATTAATACATTTATTGCATCATTTTATTGTATCGTATTCGGGTCAAGCCAATGGTTAAACTTTCTAATTTGTGGTGCAACCAGGTGCAACTAAAGGTTACGAAACATTCTTACATTCTGTCTATTGCCCTCTCTCTCTCTCTCTCTCTCTGTCTCTCTCTCTCAACACATTTGTGCACTGCGGGTCCTCTTCTGTTCTCTTTGTATGATCTGTGATTTCCAGTAGGTACATGCTCTAAGTAGATGACACCGTGGATGACAGTATTCTAATTTTAATAAGGAGGAGATTGTTTATAACTAATATAATTTTTAAACATGCCTACATGATGTATAAATCATATAATTTCTATTTTTTTGTAGAAAAACACATATCACAGTGCACAGAGATTAGTTAAACGGCAATGTGAAAGTATACGTGTTGTGAAGGTTCATATTAAATTTTATACCGTCCTTAGCATGTTCTCCACCGAAAAAAAGGAAGGAAAAATTTCAAAAAACAAGTAAACTTACAACTCAACAGCTATTACATATTTTAGAATCAGAATCCGATATTGATTATGATTTGACGTATCCTGATGTATCGTTGTCAGACGATACGTCAGGATAAAAAGCTACAACGATAAGTTACGGTTTTTTCGTCCCTTATGTATATATTTATCAGATATTAACCTATTGAAACAAGTACTCGTCCTCGATACTGTAAATGATGATGCCATTTCGACGTGGAAGGTCGACCCAGAAGACAAGGCAGCCAAGTCGCAGCGAAAAGGTTGAAACACATTTTATCACGAATGATGGGGTTTTCCAGCAAAAGTTGGAGGACGGGATAAGACAGGGTATGTATGTATTTGTAAACAATTATATTAATTTACTAACCAAATTATACCATATTTAATATTTTTTTAGAGTTACTAGAATTTTTAAGTTATTTTAATGGTTTTAAGATAACTGCTTTAAATTTTTATGTAATCGGAACTTCCATACAAAAATTTGGTTGCTTTGATCAATTTTAAAAACACACAGTCATGAGAAGTTTCCTTGTTATTATTTTAATTATTTTCAGGAATTTTTTTATTTCATATCCATTAAATTACAGATTTATTTTTAGAAATAGATTGTTTTGTTACATTCAGTAATTTGGTAATTCTAAATTCTAGGTTTTGCTCTGGGCTTTTCCAGCAAAAGTTGGAGGACGGGATAAGACAGGGTATGTATGTACTTGTAAACAATTATATTAATTTACTAACCAAATTATGCCATATTTAATATTTTTATAGAGTTACTAGAATTATTAAGTTCTGTTCAATGGTTTTAATAGAACTGCATTAAATTTTTATGTAATCGGAACTTCCATACAAAAATTTGGTTGCTTTTGATTTTTTAGAAATAGATTGTTTTGTTACATTCAGTAATTTGGTAATTCTAAATTCTAGGTTTTGCTCTGGGTTTTCCAGCAAAAGTTGGAGGACAGGATAAGACAGGGTATGTATGTACTCGTAAACAATTATATTAATTTACTAACCAAATTATGCCATATTTAAGGTTAAATTACGGATTTATTTTTAGAAATAGATTGTTTTGTTACATTCAGTAATTTGGTAATTCTAAATTCTAGGTTTTGCTCTGGGCTTGAGTCACCCCTTCAACCATTGTTGACTGGTATCAACAAACTACTTGAATGGCCAAGCAATCACCATCATTTTTGACACCTACATGTCCAGGAACCCTCAACCAGTCAGCATAAAGTGACAAATGCAGCCTAGTGATCAAGACCACCATTACCTTTGGCAGGGGCATGTCCAGGAACCGTCAGTCAGCATAAAGTGACAAATGCTGAATAAGGCCCCCAGAACAGTATCGATCCATGACTTTGCCCAGATAGCAACAGTGAACAGAGTACCAACCATGGCCGAGCAATCACCATTACCTTTGATTCCGACGCCATCGTTTCCATTGCCTGGTCCAGAGTTTTAAAGTCATTGGAAGCCAACACCAACGAATCCAAAACACCCTATAAAGCGGAATGTGGGCATTGTCTAAAGACAGAACGACGAAAGGGTATCTTCATCCAATAGATTCGCGTAAAGTTGAATGTATCCAGGACCAAATGGACGACTCGCTCATTGAACCAATCCCGTCTCTCAGGAAATGAGGGACACGGTGGCGAATGCAGAATAACCCCCACTAATCTGGGGTTTTATCGAGAGAGCACCATCAATGACCGAGCGATCATCATCAGCCAGTTAGCATGAGGTGGTAAATGGCGAATAACCCCCATCGGCCCCTTATCCATCTGGGATTTTGCCGAGATGTCAGCGTTACCATCAACGGCCGAACAATTTGTCACCATCGACACCGGCTGGTGCGCCGCTATGTCTATTGCCAAGTCCAGGATTTTGAGGGCCTGGGGTTACCAACAACATCCAGCTCCGAACAGTCACCGGCGAGTCCATGTCAATACAGGGTGAAGCAGATATATTACTGCAGACATGGGACAACACAATCCGGCATAGGGTCCTGGTAGCGAATATTGAGGACGACTTCATACTGGGTATGGACCTAATTAGCCAGCATGGATTTATGTTCGACCCGAGATATGATGTTCTTCAGTTCCTAAATGAGGAATTTGTATTGACACGGCCCGTCAACACATCAGACACCTCCATAAAAATTGTGGCAAAGTCTTCAGCTAGAATTCCCGGTCAAACGGAACAAATTATTCATGGGCAGTTAGACAGCAATCCTGGGAGCTGCATTGGAATGGTGGAGCCCGTACACCCAGTTCATGACTAATGAATTGTCCAACAACGACATTAGAATTGCCAATGGTCAAGAGATAGCTTGTTTCGAGCCTGTCGAGACCATCATCAATTGCGAAGAAGAGTACCAGACATCGGTGAAGGAGGCAGGGCCCATTAAAGAATTCCCACAACAGTTTGCTGACCACTTGACAAACTTGACATCAGACGAACAGAAGAAAGCCAAGCAATTTGTTACAAAGTACTGGCAAATTTTTAAGTCAAGATGGGACCAACAGTCGCACCAACATCATTCAGCACCGAATAGATACCGGAAAGGCTCAACCCATTAGAATACCGCCTAGACGACTACCATTGGGGCATCAACAGGCAGTAGAGAAAAACATCGAGTCAATGTTACACAATGGAGTTATTGAGCCATCCATCAACCCATGGTCCAGTACCATAGCATCCACAGTCAGACGAAATGGTGGAAGAATTCAACAGGACCTTGGACCACTATATATCCAAGGTCATTGGCAATAACAATCGATCAGCTGTACATAGCATAGGCCCGACTCTCGCCAGGGTACTATGCAAAAGAGCTGAAATTATTCTCCGGTCTAGCCTTTGGCTCCACGAAGAACTGTCTCAAAACATCAACGATTATGCCGACCAGCTTCAACTTAACATGCTGGCAATGCACGACCTAGTCCGAACGCAAATGTTGACCACTAGTAACTGGATGAAGATACAATATGACCTCAGGGCCATTTCAGTAGAGTTTCAAGAGAGGTATAAGGTCTGGCTGCACCACTCCCAGAGGAGCAAGGCTAAATCTCCAAAGCTTACACCTCCGAGGCTAAGTTAAAGGTGGTGTACTTAAATCGACTCGCCCTCTACCACGAAGAGGATGTTTCTAACCGGGACGATCTGAATTAAAGGGGGCAGTGTTGTAAAATTATCTTCACTGTCCCCGGCTTAAACAACGTAAAACATTCTAGCTGACTGAAGTATAAAAAAAAGAAAATCCACAAGATCGATCGTGCTAGAAAATCTTGGAAAGACTCGACAACCGGGAAGATGACCCTCGAAATTTGCTGGAAGAATTCCATGTAGATTATTCAAGAAACAGCTAATCATCGCAGAAGTTAGTAGAGCTTACTTATTATTATGGTTTCGATGTTGTTGTATTAGAATTAGCTGATAAAAATATTTGATGTTTACATGAGAATAATAGTTCTAGAAATTGAAGTAACTCAGTTTTTAAAATTAATTTATTGTAATATATTAATCATAAATTGTGGTACAGATATTAACATACACATACTGGAACAACTACTCGTCTCCGTTACTGTAAACGATGATGCTATTTCGACGTGGACGGACGACCTAGAAGACTAGGTAGCCAAGTCGCGGCGAAAGGGTTAAACACATTTTATCACAAATGACGGGTTTTCAAGAAAAGTTGGAGAACGGGATAAGACGGGGTAAGTTACTAGAATTTTTAAGTTCCTTTCAATGGTTAAGATAACTGGTTTAAATTTTTAATCGGAAATATAAAACTTTGTTTGCTTTTGGATCAATTTTAAAAATTTCACGCCGTCATTTGAAGTTTTCCTGCTAATAATTTCATTCTTTTCAGGAAGTTAAATATAGAGAAGATAATTTCATTAAATGTTACATGTGTTTACAGGGATGAGATTTTTTATTTTAAATCGGCCAAATTACTGATTTATTTTTAGAAATATCCTTTACTTCTCGATTATTTCATTAGATTCAATACTTTGGTAATTCTACATTCTAGGTTTTGCCCTGGGCTTCAGAGGTAGAGGCCCTCATAGTCTTATCGGAGGGTATAAAGAGTTTCATTTAGCCAGAAAGAGTCAGTCACCCATTCAAGCCTTGTTGACTGGTATCAACAAACTACTTGAATGGCCAAGAAATCTCTATCTTTTCCCGAATTGATGATACACTGAGGACACTATTAGGGTCCTATTGGTTCTCCACAAATAGGATTCTGAAATATCATTCAGGTCAATGAAGGCGACACTCTGTTCCAGACAATTCTAGTGTTTCATTATTGAAAGGAAGTTGAATATAGAAAAAATAATTTCATTAAATGTACTACATATGTTTGCAAGAGTGAGATTTTTTATTTCAAATTGTTTAAATCACTGATTTATTTTTTAAAATATCCTTTACTTCTCGATTATTTCGTTACATTCAATACTTTGGTAATTCTACTAGGTTTAGCTATGGGCTTCAGAGGTAGAGGACGTCATAGTCCAATCTGAAGGTATGAAAACTAGCCAGGAAGAGTCAGAATCATCCATTCAAGCGTTGTTGACTGGTATCAACACTACTTGAATGGTCAGGCAATCTCTATCCATTCCCGAATCGATAATACACTGAGCACACTAGCAGGGTCCTGTTCGTTCTCTACAATTAAGATTCTGAAATATCATTTAGGCAAATGAAGACGACACTGTTCCAGCCTATCTTAGTGTTTCCTACACAGTGTGGTAAGTTAATCATAGACACTGACGCAACTTTGGGAGCGTTCAACCCCGGGTGCAAGTGAAGAGAGGGCGATCAAGTACTGTTGTAGATGCTCACAACTGAAAAGAAAACTATCATGCCACTAGAAAAGTTCTTGCAATAATCAGCTCCATATACCAAATATTTTTATGGTTATTTATTTATTTAACGTATGACATCTTTATGGTTGTTATTTCCTAATCAAAACCCATCATGTTGCCCCCAATAGGCTGTGATGAAGACACCGAAAAGACAACTAGCCAGATGGATGGAAAAATGGAGTATGTACATATGTAATACGATTTCAGGTTGTTTTACAGTCTACAGAATGATGCCGATGCCTTGTCAAGGAGACCCCCCATAAAACAACGGAATGTGGACATTGTCTAAAGACAGAAGGATAAAATTGTATCTCCGTCTGACAGATTCGCGTACAATTGAATGATGACTGGACAACGGAACAATGTATCCAGGACCAAATGACCGACCTGCTCATTGAACCAATCCCGCCCCTGAAGAAATAAGGGACACCTGGGTCACGATGGAACGAGGTAGCTAAGTATTTTGACGTCCTGATATCATTGTGAAATAGTGGAGAATGGAATGTTAAGGATAATTCGAGAAAGCACTGGTGGCAGGGAAACCCAGTTGGTAGTCCCGGATAAAAAGGTACACACCGTTCTGAACGAAGTACATAATGTGATTACCGGATGTCATCTGGGCATGAATGAAACCTTGGGCAAAATTCACCAGCAGTACTAGTAGGTTTATTTTTTACTATCACAAGTCTAATATAAAAATTTGTTTTGAAGTTTCCTTCTTGGTATTCTACTAATTTTTTTTCAGGAAATTACATTTATACTGTATTTACTTGCATACATGACATTTTTTTATTTGGAATTGTTCAGTTAATTACTAACTAGTTTTCAGTAATTGACTTTTCAGTAGTTGTATGTATTTACTTTTATGATAAAATTCGTCTTTCCTCCACCCTACAATTTGCCATCTGAAATAATTAATTTATAAGCAATACACAATAACATTATTAATTTTAAACATATCAAGCTGATTAATATATTTCAGATCCCCGGTACTCTTTTCTTTGGTGTAAGCCAATACTATCATTGGATTCTAGTTATAAACCATTATTTATTTTCAATTTTTAAAATAAAATTTAAGAAAAGAGATTTTTACTCAAGAGGAGGCCTTTTGTATGTGTAATATCTACCTGTTGACAATTAATTCACAATGTGTTCTATGAGATATTATAAATTTTATAAGGTAATTTACTTTTAATCTTAAACTTCTATAACTGATTAATAAATGTATATTTATTCTAAGATCTAACATGAGATTAAATTACAAAGCTGGGAACTAAAGGACGGAAATTATGATCGCCTAATAATGTTATTAGCAGCCAAAGAAAACATAATGTAATGCAACTATACCAGATGGGGGAACTTGGCAAATAGTCCAATAGTAACATTCTATATGACGTAGACAAAAATGTATTATTCCCATACTTGTTTGTTAAATGCAAGGTAGTGGTCTGAATATGAAGCAACATATTTAATGCAGAAAAAATTAATAAGGTAAATTGATGTTAGTTTTATTTAGATTAAAAATATATTTAATAAATTTTACTTGTTAATTATAGCCATTTAGATTTTCTTGGTTTAATGCAGTACATTATTATGATCTGAAAATACCATTCAGAAAACACTACCCATAATTCAAATTTATTGTAATGATAGGAAATTACTACCTGGTGATAATTATTTAAGATTCTTAATTATTATAGAATATTGTCTAGATAAAACTGACTTTACAGTGAAAAATAGTTTGATTTGTATATAGATAGGTTATAAATATATTTATATATGTCATGAATTTAATGATTTGATTATAGTTTATTATTAACTACTCTAATTACAATGAGTACCAAACTATGACTGCAAAATGTTTATAAAATATGCAAGGTTATTTACAACAATATTAATTATTTTAAATTCATAAAGCTAATTAATATATTTGATTCTAGGATCCAACATGACAAACAATGTCTAACATTGAGAGCAAAAGAACAAACTGTAATCACCTACAGTTAAACATACCTTGTGTTATGTGGGTAGAAATTCACCCCCTGGTAGCCAAAAAAATATAGAGCAAGTAGACCATGTGGGCCAGAATTCATCAGCTATTCCAATTCACACATTTTGGATTGGGGTAGGAAAAAATAACATTAATTTAGATTTCTCATTCCCAAACAGCTCATTGCTTTTTTCTTTAGTGAATGGTAATAGACCTGTACTTATCAGAGGATATAAGTTAAGTAGTGAGATTAATGTTGACTTTAGTATTCTATAATTGTTAATAATTTATAACAAAGCCAATATTATATGTTACTGTTTAATTTGCATATTTTTTATTTATTTCCAATAAATTTTACTAGCCTTAAACTCATTTTTATTGACCACATAAAGTGTAGTCTTTAATATGTTGAGCTTATTGCTAAAGACACATGAACTATTAAAGTATCAGCCAAATACAAGGAATTACTAAAGAATATTTATTCATAGGGTAAGGTACAAAAGTTCATATAATTACACCAGACAATAAATGTTTTGAATACAATTTTGATGGACAAGGGTACATCAATCACTATCTGAATCTTGAGTTTAACTTATTTTTATTAGCTGATTATTGGTCACAAAAAATAGCAAATTATAAACTTATAGACCATCTCAACATCATCAGTCTCTACTTGATTCTTTCATACCATTGCAAAAGGGTTTCACAATTGTGTTTTGTTGCATACATTCTGATTATGGGTTACATCAACCCAGAGACACAATTATTTGGAGAAATTAAACATCAAAATACTTGACTGTAGTATTTTCAAATTTTAGTATGCTGAGCTTATTAAACCCACACAAAATATTAAAATATCAGCCAAATATAAGGAACTATGTATAATTGTTAATAATTTGTAATGAAACCAATATTACACTGTACTGTTTAATTTCATATTTTTTATTTCACTAACCTTTATTGACCATACAAATTATACTTTCCAAATTTTAACATAGCTCATTGCTAAAGCCATATTATTAAAATATCAGTCAAATACAAGGAACTATGTTCACTAAATTGCCATTTTAAAAATTAACCATTCAAAGCAATACATTACTACACATATGTATTTGCCCAATATAATAATCCATTTCAATTAGAGACATATTTATTACTAATTATATAATACAACTCATTGTTGCTAATGATATAAAACTACAGATGCATTGAATATCTGACAATGTATTGAAAGTAATAACTAGTTTATAATATTCTCACAACTACAATTTCATCAAATACTTGAATAATTCATTAGATGGGTATATATTCTTTGACATTTTGTCACACACAGTAGATGTTTTCAATCCAGTTTTGGTTTGCAAATTCTGGATCTAAAGATTATCTCAACATCACTAGTCTTTACTCACCATTGTAAAGGGGTTTTCTTAAAATTTGTGGGTCCAAAAGAAACACAATTTCTTGCATATATATCATTTGTTACATTGATCCATTGACGCAATTATTTTGAGGAATTAAATAGCAAAATACTCGACACGTACAGATCAAAGGAATAACAGCTGCTCATATTAGATAATTGCACAAATATCTTGATAGAGGCCAGAGTGACCCATGTAGTAGATTTTGGATTTAATTCTTAGTTCAATGCGGAATGCTGATATATTATTTGAAATGTAGAGTAGGGATGCTCGATATGTATCGATATATCATAATATATCGATATATACTGTCGATATATCGAATCAATCTGGTATTATCGAATCAAATGATATCGATATATAATATCGATATATTTTATCCGATATATGAATATCGTACAAAATGAAAAGCATTTCACCATGACAATTTTCAATTATTCTCTATTTAGTACTTCATATAGACCGTTACAAACTTTCTAACGCGCGTGCGCGTTCGCTATGTTGACAAGGCGGTAATTCGAATGTTTCGGACTTTTTTCAAATTTGAATACCGAACAGACTTCATTGCCCTTATTAACTATGAAATTGTGTGAGAAATTAATTGATGGTGCTTCATTAGTGCATTCTACAGTAGATACATACTTGTATTCAATTAGGACGATGGTTAAAGTGCTATGGTCGTTCACAAGGTGGAAATAAGGCAGAATTAGTTGACAGGTTAAAAAAACATTTTAGGTTTAAAATAATCCTTCAAAATAAATCAATATATTGATAAGTACAAAAAGTACAAATTATTTGTAGCTAACCTTTAAAAAAAGTCAATTTCAAAATTTGGAAAATTTTTATTTACAAGCCAATGATGAGAAAACCGTCCGAAAAAAATGACAGAAGTTGACGTACACGCACAAATAATTTTCGAATGTGAAAAGGCCTCTTGTATGAGAGCAGTACTTGTAGGACATACCTAGAGTGCGTATAAAAAGAATATTGCCAAGATACAGGCTAAATGCTGATTGGTTCTGCCATTTTTTGCAGTAATGTCCGGTTTACTATAGCAACGGGAGAATAGATGTTTAGTATTTGTGTTGCTGTGTGCTGTGTTGCCAGATCTGATGATTAAAAGTCAATCTCGCGATATCTGTATAATTTTATCATTTTGGTATTTAAATTTTATTAACTTTAAGCCGTAAAAATAAAAACCACCTAAAGTATAAAATGTTGACAACAGTATTCAATAGTTATCAGAAGATTGCACATCAACCCACTTTTAGTAGAAAAATTGGATATTACAATGTATTGAGAGTTGCTGTTTGCGTACTTAGATAGTCGTGAAATCTAAAAATGAAACTCACTGTCCCCATAAAGGTATTCAGAAAATTTTTAATAACTCTGTTTTAAATATTTTATTTTTAAGATCAAATTGGTTGGTTCACGAACTTATTTATTAGCTATCATTTTACTTTTTAGGTAATTAATTTTAATATCAATTTTTTATATCAATGGCTGATCACTTGAATGATATTTTTCCATATATCGAATACGTAAAAGTTATTGATTTTTTAGGAATTTTCTCTTCAAGCAATCTGTCAACCCTGCATGATTTTTACAAATTAGTGGGATATGTAAATAAAGTTGATTCATTTCTTAAACCCGGTGTTCCTTATTTACACATGATAAACTGCAACTCTTCCTTTTCTTTATTACATACTAGTTAAATACAAATTACAAACGATATATCGAAAATATCGATATATTTCATCGATATATCAGAAAATATCGATACAACATTCCGATATATTATATCGAAAAAAATATCGATATTTTTGGCTCATGAACATCCCTAATGTAGAGGTTAAGCTTTAATTATGACATGGAATAAATAATAGACAAAACCACAGATCATACAATATTTATAGAGACAAACATTTATATTACATAGAGATATATTGAATAGAATATGCGAATAACTTGATTTTCGTCTAAAGCAGAAAAAATAAATGAAAATTTCAACGTGTTATATAATTTTTTACTTTCATTATTTGATAGTACCGTAATGTTTTCAAATTTACCTTATAATTAATTTTTATTTAAACTGAAAAAAATGTGTTCAAAATTATTAAATATTTAATCTATAAATTTCAAATATTATATAAAAACAGTTTACAAGCTCATTTTCCCATGTATTACATATACATTGACTACTTACACACAGTAACGTTAAGAAAATGAAGTCGAGTACGATAATCTATAGAACAACCTAGTTTCACAGTTTGACGGTAACAGTGATATAAAAAACGTATAAATTCACATTTAGACTTTATGAAATTAAACAGGTGCATTTCGTTTTATTTTAAAAATGTAAAGTTTGAAAGCCCATGCAGAAAATTTGAAATAGAATATTTTTTGAAAGAAATGAAATAATTGCAATTTTAAAGAAATGATACATTTTATCAAAATAAAGATGTGCATTTCATTACAATTGCAAGAAGTTTAATTTTACAGCCCATATAGCTTGCTGAATATTGTATAACAAATACCGAAAATAATTGAACCTTTAATTTAACACCTAATATTTTTGAAATAAATGCAAAAATCAAAATTTTAAAGAAATGAATATTTAGATTGCAAAATATTGTACAACAAATACCAAAATATTCTCAGATTTTTTGTCGTATGTCGGCTACTTTCAGGGTAGTAATATTTATAGGGGCAGTAATTTTGAAAAGCATTTTTTAACTAGAATTATGGTCTATATGCCCTTTTGTGGAGTATTAAATTTCTAGACAAATAAATATAACTTAAATATTCCGAATATTTTACAATAATGCTGACTGAAAAGGAATTTCTATATAGTGATATTCATTCAACATTTGAAAATTTAAATTCAGGAGATATTTTCATTTCCGAAAAATTTACAGATTGTTCATGCGCACCGTTTCACCCACTTAGATCATTTACCATCTAGATATAGCCTGTCAAGCATAAAATCGTGGCAACGCTAGAAAGAGAGGGCAATAGACAGTAAGAGGCTATTTCACTTAGTGGGTGGATGGTCGGTGGACGCAGCTAATGAACAACATGCTTTATTGGAAGCAGCTCCCAACCGAGTGAAATAGCCTCTTGCCCTCTCTCTCTCTTTAGTCTTACCACGCCATTTGTGCACTGCAGGCTATCTCTAGAAAGTAAATGCTCTAAGTTTACCCATAGAAATTAACCACAAAATGAGTTTTACAGATGACATTAAACAAAACACTATGTGAATTCTGGTGATCCGATTTAGGGACAGAACAAAAATAGAACTAAAAATACCCTGTTTTCCAATTAGCGCACAATTGATTACAGCACTAGCTCGCACAAATGAGCACAAGAAATAACTGTGCCTTTGGGATGTTTTATGTAGGTTTACCAAGTAAACATAAAACTTTATCATAAAACATGAAGTATGTTCCAAATAACGCCAGAAAATTACCGTACAGGGCGACACAAAAAGACTTGAGTTCTAATAATTGGAAAACAGCCATTACTGAATTATTCTGTAAATAATTTACGTACACATAAACGTCAATTGATAACCTATGAGTAATACACTTTTAACCTTATGGTGATCAGTGTACTCTACCGGTTGGTTTTAAAACAACCATGTTCCAATTAACGTCCTAAAAATTGCCGCACTGTGCGGCACAAAATCACTTGTGCTCTGCTAACTGGAAAACAGCCATAATGAACCGATTCTGAATCGATTCAGAACCTTAGATCATTTACCATCTAGATATAGCCTGTCAAGCATAAAATTGTTACCGTTAAAGTGAAATCTTAGTCAAAGTGTACTATTTCATACTTTGACGCCCTAAGTTTTAAAGTGTGAAAATTTGAATTGTATAGATTTATTAGTAAAAGTTTTATATTAATAAACACTTATATTGAGTATAAATTATCTAATTTATCATTAATCATGTATAATATATTGAATATAATGAGTATTTATTTATTTTTCATGTTTATTAATCATAAAAAGAACTCTACGACTAATTGCATTGTTTTCTTATATGTCTCTATGAATTGTAATACTTTCGTCAGGTGACAATTCGGATAACCTCAAAATATTTCACTAAGTTAACAACATACAGGAAAATAAAAATTTTAATAATTTTGTTTAAATGCACAATGTGGAACATTTGAAAAACAAATTTATTATTCTGGAGATTATTTGAAAGGTATTAAAGGTAAAATTAATGTTACACTATCTATATTTTATATTTCTTTTAGCTATATCCATTATTTTTGTAATACAGATGTCCAATCCAACCTTTATGAAAAGTATCAAGAAGAATGAAGAATTTATAATTGCAAAATATTGCAATATACCTATATGCTAAAATATTATTCGGTGTTTTTATGGGATAATAACCAAAGTAGAAAAACTTCACCAAATTGTAGCAAAACAGCCTGGAAGACTGTAATGAATCAATCATAGAAAATTATAGAAATTAATAGATCAAGAAATAGAAGTATACTTAGATCTGGACAGTACTGAAGAAATGAAATTTGTTAATACCAGAAAATGCATGTTAGATTGCCAGCAGAAAAAGTCTATTGTAATAAAATCTCCAACTATTATTTATTAAAATGATGTATTGGGAGAGTTTTGATGGTCAATATTCAATTTTCTTTGTGTATGATATATCAAAGGTTATATTTTAATTAATTGCATAAAGAAGACAACTATGAATTCATTAAGAATTTACATTTTTAGAAATAATGTTTACTCAGAAATGAAGATTAGAAGTAATATAATATATAATATGTAATAACTTTATAATAATACAATACATTTGAAATATTTTATTTTGTTTTTAAGTGACAAATATATTAATATTACATTTATCTGGGGTTGACATATTATTAAGAAGGTACAATATCATTGCTTTTGGAATCAGTATTGTTTTCCATATATTCTGGGTCTGTAAATTTTAAACGGATAACAAATGGGGTGACAAATCATTTGTGCTATATTATCTCCACGCTTAAATTGACACTCCACATCTGAATGATTATACAATAAAATTCCCAAGTTGCCTCGATAATCTTCATCAATAACTCCACCACCAATTTCAATACCAAATTTCTGAGAGTTGGTTTCAATACTTGAAATCCTTCCATAACAGCCCTGTGGTAAACAAATACCAAGATCCAACATTACCAGAAGTTTGTCCTTTGCCTTTATTGTAATGTCAATAGGACTTCTTAATAAAAATCCAGCTGAGTGTGATTTTTCAATATTGAAAGCAAGTTCAGAAAATTTCCAATATTTTAAAACATTGGTGTATTCTTTTAGTGTGACATTGGTATTCTCTACTTGTGTAGATGCCATTTTCACAGAAAAATGAGTGTGCTGTTTAATATCCTTGATTAGAATAACATGAAATTGTTATTGATGAAAATATTTATTAAATTTGTAGATATCACCCCACCCATATTACACATCATACCCTCTCTCTAAATTATATAATATAAGCATCCACTGGTTTATTTGTCATTTTTCTAAATTCCACATAACAAGTTTGTAGCACATAAATTTGAGGTTGCTGATACAAAAATAATTCAGGTTTTTGCTTGAAATTACTAAAAATAAATATTTAACAGTTTTAAAGTAAAAACATTACCTTAAGCAATAACATTTAAACATAATAAAAAATTGTAAGTTTTACACAAAGTAATTTTTAATCAATGACCTGAAATACCATTTACTAGAGGGCAAATTAGTGATATTAAAATGATAGTTAAAGAAACTATAAGTGAATTATTTAATGATGAAAAATTTACCACCTTTATTTGTAGTCAAAAGGAACCAAAATTTGACGTTGAGCAAATCAAACAACAAATGGATGAAATAATGCAAAAATTGAATCAGCACATAAAAAGAAATTCCATTAGATTATGTGGTTTACGAGAAGATCCAAATGAAAACTTGCCTGATAAAATTATATGGATATTGAAAAACAAGCTAGGAATAAATGTTACAGAAAGTGATTTTCAAAATTGTTTTAGAATTGAATCAAGTCAAAATGGTAAACCGAGACTGGTACTTGTTACAACAATCCAACACATGACCAAATTAGAAATCTTACAAAATAGAAAAAAATTAAGAGGATCGTCTATAGTAATATTTGAAGATATGACCATAGCCAAATATATCTTGCTCAAGGAGGCAAAAACAAAACTGGGTAAAAAGAATGTATGGTACTGTGGGTGTCACGTTAAGGCTAATATTCGAGGTACAATACATACTATAGAAACTTTGGAAGATCTTGATAATCTAACACATTGATTTTTTATTTTCTTTTTGTTTAATAACTGATTAATATTGTTTAACATTTTTAGTTGGAACTTCATAAGAATAATAAAGGTATAAACAAGTATTTGTTGTCTGTCATTAAATGAATTGGACATGATAATTAAATATTTTTGTTATTTGAATTGTTTTCAATATTCAGGGAGAAAATAAAATTTGAAAAACCTATTAATTTTGTATCATAAGAAGTTTTATTAAATGGAAAATATAAAATTGAAAAATTGCATTGTTTATTTACATTTATCACAATATTCTTGAACGGTGTAAATCAATAAGTGAATTTCATTTAATGAATCAGTCATGATAATTAAATATTTTTGTTATTTGAAATGTTTCCAATATTCAGGGAGGGAATAAAATTTGATAAACTCAGTACTTTTGTATGATGCAGTTTATAAAATTGACAAGATACATAAAAATAAAATTAAAAAATGTAGTTATTTACATTTAATGCAAAAACAGGAACACATTTCTTCAAGTGATTTAAAAAATATTTTTTGAATCTTTTAAAATAAAACTAAATGTTTTTAAATTTTTTATTTTATTTTTGCACAAATAAGTTTATTATATATATATATATATATATATATATATATATATATATATATAAAATGATATGATTCTATAATAACTTTTTCAGATTTCTGATATGTGTTTTTTTGGGTTTGATAAGAAGATCCAAAACCATCGCTACCGCGCTCACTACTGTTTTCCATGGCTGCTATGTCTGTAAATTGCAAACTGGGGTAAAAAATAGGATGACATATTAATTGAGCTATAACGTCTCCACGTTTAAATTGACGTTCTGCATTTGAATGATACCAAATTTTCGAGAATTTGTTTCGATACTTGATATCCTTCCATAACACCCCCGTGGTAAACAGATACCGAGATCTAACGTTACCAAAAATCTGTCCTTTGCCTTCAATATAATATCAATAGGAGTTCTTAATAAAAATCCAACGGAATATGATTTTATGGGTTTTTCAATATCGTATGCCTGATCGGATAATTTCCAATATTTCAAAACATTAGTACATTCTCTTGATATGGCATCAATTTTTTCTATTTGTGGGGATGTCATTTTCTCAAAAATTAACTGAGCTATTTGATCTCCTTGATGGAAGTAACAATCTGTACTGGAAAAATTATAGATTACAACCTTTATTGTGTCTTCTTTATCAATATAACAACTGCCAATTTCGATACCACAACGTAGTGATATGCCCGATTTGGAAGCAAGTCGTCCACAATAATTATGGGGTAGTTCACACTGAATTGCTAAATCAACTACCATATATTCTCCCGCTTGAAGATAATAAGTAATGGGAGCTCGTAAATCTATTCCCGCTGCTCTAGATGTAGCTTGCAGTGGTTTATAATCTGAATACAATATCAACTGAATAGGTCTAATTGCAGTTGTCATTATTATAAACAAATACTACTATATATTGCCAGGCTTGAAGATAACAGCTAGTGGGAACTGGTATATATATATATATATATATATATATATATATATATATATATATATATATATGTTTATATTATAATAGACGAACTTCGCATCATCTTCTCTAACTTCTTTATTAAAGATATATTTATGGATAAGAAGAGAGTCGCGCGCGAAGGATATGTTGTTTATATATTATATAGTAATTTTAGTAAGTAATTTTAGTACCACATGATCGATAATAACCCATTTCATTGATCCGAGCACCCGAAAGCTTCCCTTTCCACCAAAAATTAGACGAAAATTGTGGTAGAGGGGGTAATTTTACGTTCAAATGAATATCGGAGTTCAAATAGAGTGGTCGTTTGAGGTTATAATACACAAGTCAAAATTTATCTTATAATAAATATTTCATTTGTGTTAATTTAAACCAAATAAAAATACTGTAAATAAATTAAACAAAGTATTTAACTAATACAATAAGATAAATTTTGACTTGTGTATTATAACCTCAAACGACTACTCTACTTGAACTCCAATATTCATTTGAACGTAAAATTACCCCCTCTACTACAATTTTCGTCTAATTTTTGGTGGAAAGGGAAGCTTTCAGGTGCTCGGACCAATGAAATGGGTTATTACCGATTATGTGGTACTAAAATTACTAAATAAACAACATATCCTTCGCGAGCGACTCACTTCTTATCCATAAATATATCTTTAATAAAGAAGTTAGAGAGGAAGATGTCTATTATAATATAAACATATATATATATATATATATATATATATATAAATTGAAAACTTTAGATAAGAAATGAAAATTAGTTTTCAAATAAATTTTATTTCTGTTTTTACGCCTGTTATTTATTTTTTATATTTCAAATTGTCCAAACGAAACGATTACAGAAATCTGATTCTTCTATTTGAAAATCGAACAATAAAAATAAAATTAGAATGATTAATTTTAATAATCAATTGTTTAAGAAATTATCTGCGATTTGGCGATCTTAAAAGTCGGTTATATGGAAAAAAATTAGAAACCATAATAATTTCAGACGTTGAAGTATTAGTTAACTACCAGTAATTAGAATATGGAGACATATAAATTGAAAATTTTAAACAAGAGTGGATCATTACAATTAATAATAAATTTTATTTGTTTCTACGCCGGTAATTATTTATACAATTCAAATCAATTATACGAAATAACTAATGAATTTCGAAATTTGGATTTGAAAATTGAAGGATAAAAATAAAATATAGATGAACAATTTTGATCAATGATTTGAAAAATTATCCGGGGATTTGGCGCTCTCGGGGTCGGTTAGATAGCAATAAATTCTATAAATAGTACCGTGTCGTGGAAATTAATTCCAATAATTTTAGATGTTGCAATATTGATTAACCAATAATTAGAATATAGAAGAGATTTTATTTATTTCTTTGCGCAGTTGTATTTTATATTTTCTAATGACAAATTGCTGAAAAACAAATGATTTGATATCGTGGTCTAGGAATTAGATGACAAAAATAAAATAACATCAAACAATAAATAGCTACTTGGTAGTTTATTTATTTCTAAACAAATTTACAATTAATTTTTAAATGCTAAAACCTTTTTACATAATTAGAATTTACAATAAATTTAATTTGTGTCCGCACGGTTTTAATTTGACTGTAATTTATGTTTTGCAATTTAAATTGTTAATAAAAAATTAAATGTTTTAGAAATTATAATATTCAAACGTTCCTCTTTACAAATTCCAATTTTGTTACAATTATATAAATACAAATACTGGGATACAAACGACAAATTTTTTAGTATATTTTCTTCGTCCACCTTTTCTTTATCAATTATATGGTTGTGGTAGGAGACCTAATTCTTCACAGTTAAACCCATAATTCCGTTGTTGCTTTGAATGTCTTTTTATCTGGGCAATTATTATGATGCTCTTCTAATTTATGTTTCGGGTAACATTATTTTCTAGTTTGGTAGTTTCATAAAATGTACATTTTCAGAGAATAATCTTGCGACATGCGAATACCAAAGATTACAAAAGGTGTATAGTAATTTTCCTGCACTTTATACAATACACCATTAATTCATTGATTCGGCATTCGTTCTCTTTCATACATACACTACAAAACAACCAATTCATATTTTCGTAGCAGTACAAATTAATTTGAGGATTTTCTACTGAAAACATTTTCATAAAACTGTTCAATATCCCAAGAGTTATCACAATCCATGAAGTCAACTTTATGTCGGAAAACGTTTTAACACAATACTTTTTTAGAAACTACTAAAATTATAAAGTGTATTTTTTAAACATTTTCCAATTCGTTTAGAATTATTGTTGTTAATCATTTTCTCATTGCTTCATCACCGTTTTTCATCTGAATATTTACCATTTAGTAATTTTCAGACACTCTGTTTTGAATTGTCTTCTAAACGTTGTTTGTGGCATATTCTTGATAACTTATATGTTTCTTTGGGGAATAACACCACAATAGAAATAAAACTACGTATATTGCAGGAATACCAAACGTTTCAAAGTCTATTCTGACTTCGTTGTCAATGGCTTTATATTTATTGATGTGATTGCAAATTTTCATTTTGCAATCACATCAACAAACTGAATTGTTTTGCATGAAGGACATCTTTTTTGTGAAGTGGGTGGTTCGTTAAAATTGGTTCCATTATGGTGAACAAAACACGGCAAAAGAATTTGAATGTAATAATCTTGGGTACATTCTGGGGGCAATTTGTGCCATATTTCCAACAAATCTGTGGCACTAACATTGACTTGTATATGCTCTTCCAAAACCTCTAACGGTATATTGGCAAGATCCGACTCACTTAGAATTTTTAACGGTAAATTACCATTTTCTAAGTCAATAAGTATTTTTGGTATGGTCGTGGTTTTTATCCCATTCTTACTTTCTTTACAAGCGCAACATTTTTTTTGTGAAGTCGGCGGTTTGTCAAATTCGGTTCCAAACTGATTACGGTGAACAAAACAGGGCAATAAGATTTGAATGTAATAATCTTGAGTACATTCTGGAGACAATTTGTGCCAAATATTTTGCAATTCTGTAGCACCAACATTGTCTTTTATATACTCTTTCAAAACCTTGGATGGTATGTTAACAATATCTAAATCACTCTTTTCTAACTGTAAATCACCATTGTTTAGGTCAATAAGCAGTTGCGCAGGTAACATAATTGCTGTAAACTGGAGAAATATATTTACGATGGTTTATTTATATCAAATTATTTAGAAGCGCGGGGGTAAATTGCGCATTTCTCATTCGACATTTAAATGTCAATTTAGATTCGTTATTTGGGATATCGATCACGTGACCATTCTTATATTTGACGAGTGGGGTGGGTAAATACTATAAAAGCCTGGTATCCATGACATATAATTAGTGTTTTGTTACCAGAAAAGATAAAATCATAAAAACCATGAAATTCACGGGGTTCATTAACAACATGCCCAAAGAAGATTATATTAATATATCTATTTTTAACAGACGGTATTGTGTAACAGAAAAATTAAAAGGTGTTAATCCGTTTTCACATTTTTTCCCCTGGTGATGTAAATTTATTAATTCAGGAAATAAAAAACAGTATGGTTAAATTAACCGGACCGAAATTGATCATTTATACTGAACCATTGCAAAAATTTTTCAATTATTTAAATAATTTCTCTTCAAGTAGTGTGTATAAAGGTGATGATGTGCTTTTGCTATCATCAAAATATACAATCTTGACACCGTTCAACGCAAACAATGGAGCTCTGGAAAAAAATTTAAATATGAATTGGGAAATTTGGAAAACGGCTTTTGAAAATTTTGGAAAGCTTTCATTAATTACCGAATGGATTGATAACAACCATTATAAATGCAATCCAGAGTTTAGAAGCATAGGTATTGTTGTGCATAAAGATAAAGATTGGTGGGTAACAAGAAAAGAAGTTGAAGAAATTTGCAAAAAAATTAAAATGGATATGGTACCGGTTTTGGTAGAATTAACGGAACAATGGGACGATTTAAAATTTATAAGTCAAAAATCACATTTAAATCACGATATCGAAATAGAGGGTGCTGTTCTTTTACTGAATGAGAAGCTATCAATAAAAAAGACTATAGATGGATTAATAACAGACAAGCCACATATTAAGTTGGCTTTTCGAATGATAAGAACGCACAAAGCTTTAAAATATTATTATAATGAATTTAAAACCGATAAATTGGTAATACAAAACTTTGAAGAATTTGAAAAGGATCCGAATACAATTGTTAAAAAAATATTTGAAAAAGCAAAATTTCCTGTGGATAAAACAACTTATGACATATTGTATAATTTTGTTAAATAATACAATGTTTGGTTAAAATAAATAATAATTTTTAAAACTAAGAATTTTATTTAATAATTCCTTACACTCAACACAATTTGTTTATTTTTTAGCTTAATTTATTATTATATATTTATAATTATGTAGGCAGTAGGTAATATTAAAAAAGAATTACAACAAAAATGGGTCTAATATTTAATTTAGAAATTATGTATATGGTACATATATTTAACTTGGGAATTACTACCAAAATAAATAATTATTAATTTAATAACTTTCATAGTCAATTAAAAAATATATATAAAGAAATTACTAGCTGTTCAGCTTTGTTTGAAAGCATAATTACTATACTCATCTAAAATTAAATGTATAAATTTATATATTTAACGAAAATTTTAGATGCATTTCAAATAGTGATATTCAATTAGTAAAATTATTGTTTATTCAAAAAGTGCAAATAATATTTTTAGCCCATAATGCCATACTTTCCTCGTAGTCGCCTTTTTGTTTGCCTTTTTAAGCATGAGATGTTCAGAAGTCACCATGTCGCCGACTGTTATGAAACTTTCTTTAGGGTTTTTTCTATTTTGTAAAATTTCCATTTTCGTTTCTTGTGCCGGTTTACCATTTTGATATGTTTCAATTTTATAACAGATTTCGACATCTTCCTGTGTAACATTTACCTTTAGATTGTCTTTAAACATTTGAACAATTTTATAACCCAATTCTTCTTTCATACCGTGTATCCGAGAGGATTTTCTTTTAATGTTCTGATTTAATTTTGCTATTTCATCCACCAAATGGGCATTTATGTTTTTTTGAGCGTCCACCAGTTCCATTATCTGATTCACTATTTGATCGCTGATATTTTGTCCAACTCGACTGGAAATTGAAAGGATAAATTTTTCATCATTCAATAATTCGTTTATGGTGTCTATAGTTATCATTTTAATGTCAGTAGTTTGCCTTCTGTGACCTGCATATTGGATCACCCAATTATAAATTATTCTAATGGGTGTAAAGCACTTTTTAACAAAACGCTTTCCGGCCCCTAAAACTTATTAAGTTTTGAATTTTAATTAAATCTTTTCCGTTTTATTTCTTGAAATTTCTCAAACATTTGATTCTGAAGAAGAAGCGGCAATAAATGTGTTTCGGAGATGAATATATGATATCAATATTTGTATATAACAAAAGTTATAAACGTTGGATGTAAAATCACAAAACTTAAATTTAAAGAAGAAAACTATATATATATATATATATATATATATATATATATATATATATATATATATAAATTTATGTAAGGGGGTATGGATAATAATGGGCGATATATATATATATATATATATAGATTAACTCTTTCAAATTTAACTTTTTAAAAAAAATTTATTTTCACTTTAAATACAATTTCAAATTTTTAGACAGGCAGAGATACGCCTTACACTAGTTACTATAATGATCTCCGACGAGACCGTTAATTATTAAGTATTTATACAATCCAAGACGTGATAAAATCTGCAATTTAGCGTCTACAGGAATATACTGAGAATTGTCATATCGTTAACGTAATATGATATTGTGAAAAAGTAAATGATACGCTTCTCACGGTTACTTGCTGAGTAAGCAACACGTGTGTGTATAAATTATGATATAACAACTCCCATCACAAATGAAAAGTTGATGGTATAGCATCAACTTTTTGAAATAACATTAAAATGTAATATGGTATTTAAATGAAGTGAAACGTAAAACCTTAGCAATCGTGAAATAATATCTAATAATTCATAAAAATAATAATATCAAAATAAAGCATGAACATGATAATAAGCAAAATACGATAAATTGGATAATAATATAAAATAGGTTACGAATATAATGACAAACGATATAAAAGTAAATGATAAAGTAATAATATTGCAAATAAAAATAGTCCAAATATAATAATAAATCGTGTGAAAAAAAGTACATACTTTATTAAGCAGTTTCTTTTAATTCAATGTCTTTTTCGGGAATATCCAAAGTCGGGCGAAGTTTTGGAATTAAGTGCCTAAAACTTCTTTTGGTCGGTTGTGGCGTATGTTGTGCAGAAGGGTTTCTTCTTCGGAGCTGAAATTTCTTATGCATAGTGCGGTATATGATGTAGGCAGCTATGATTATTATAACTACAATAGTTACATATGTGAACCATGAAATATTTTTCGTTATAAATGGTTGATTGATTAAGTCATCTAAGTCTCTAGAGTATTGGTCGAGTTTATGACTGGCTATATCTAATTCTTCGATATTGAGGTGGTCCAGTTTTAAGGGTTGGAGTTCTGGAACTTTGACTTTATCTGGTATAGGTTTACAACAGTTATAAGGTATGTAAACTGGATGGGAATTATCGGTAATATTTATGGATTTCCGATTTTCGGCTTGTACCTTTGTGATGCCGATAAAAGCACTGCACTCCGAGTAAAGTTTGAGAACTGAGTTTTTATTTATAGTTACGGTTTTTACATCAGTTTCTGCACAGTTGATAGTGATTCGTATAGGTTCTGAAATTCTGATTAGCCACGTATTAGATTCAAGTTTTTGTACATTATAGCCTTGGCTGAAAATAACGGAACTTTTACAATTTTCCGGCACATTTTTAAAGTTTTTCAACAGTTGGGCTTCACATAGGGCGTTAGTGTCTATAGGGTAAGCATACAATTCGGAGCAAAGTTTTTCGCGAAAGTTTAGCGGTTTGCACGCACTTAAATCCTTTATTGGGATGTACATTAAAGAATCATCATTTCTCGCAATGTATTTCTGGGTGAACTGAAGTACATGGTGTAGGCCTGTTCTATCGTCATAAATAGGGATAGGATAAAGATGGAAAGCGGTATAGGGTTGCTGTTCAACGAGTGGTATTTTGAGAACAAAGACAAGATCTGAACGTGTTTGAAAAGCTTCAAGATCTATAATCTCTAAATATTTGGCAACATTTGAATATCTTACCGGCAGAGGTAAATTATTTTTTACTAAATTTTGTGAGATTTCTTGTAAGGCGATTATCAAATGTTCTGGCGTTAAAATTGATGTATGTATTATTTTGAGTCTGGCAAAGGTGATAGCGTTTAAAATGTCATTTAGGTTATCCTGTAAATAAAGGTAATTTTCCATCAATTTTTCGCATATATCTAAAAATGAAAGTTTAGCTTGAATATATGCTGTTTTGTCTGCGAAGTGAATGATTGTTCTTCTAATCCGGTTAATGTCTTCATTGAAGGTTTTTTCATCTATTTGCAATTTCGCAATGGTCTCATTAAAATTTTTAATAACCGAAGTTGTGATGCTAATTTGATTTTTCATTATGTTTTCAATTTGCAATTGTTTTTTATTCAAACTATTAATGCTTTTTGTGTAAAACTCGCCGTCTGAGGCATCTAAATTACCTGTTATAGCTTTAAATAACGTTCCGGCACCGTTTAATAATCCGCGTTTAAATCGTTTCGTGTCGGAGTATATTTCTGAAAATTTCTCTTTAAGAGAGTTACAGATTTGTGTTAACAAACTGATATGAGTTTGTATTTCAGACCTGAAATTATTCATAGAATGTACATCGAGACTTACTGTTTTAGTTAAAGTGTCAAGTAATCGGTTATTGGTTGTAAAAGCGTGTTCTAGTGCTGATAAGTTGCGGTGGGCTAGAAGAGTCCATTTGTGGTTGGATACGACGATCCTTGTTTCATCATGATAATATATCCCAAGAGTGTTGTTTATTGGTTTTAGTTCGAAGTGTGATATTGCTGATCCGAACAGCAAGAAAAATCTGGAACAGAAATTAACTTTCTGAATAAGGCTTCAGTCTATCGAAGTTAACTTTAGTCCTTTGATTAGTTGCTAAGTTTAGGAGAGTAGCGGAATTGTTATGGAGTTCCAAAATTTGAAAGGGTCCATTGAATTTATTTTCGAGTTTATTTTTAAGCTGCGATTCTTTGACATAGACTTTGTCGCCGATTTGGTAATTTGGAAGGTTTTCAGAGACGTGTTTATCGAATCTTTCTTTGGCTTTTTGCTTTTGAACTTCTGTTCGTTCGCGAGCAATTCTGTAATAATGGGATATGCGATTGTTGAGGTCACGAACATATTTGGAAATTAACTGTTGTTGGTTATAAAGTGTTTCGGGAGGTCGACTGGATGTGTGGCCAAATACAAGTTCATATGGTGTGAAACCATGGGTTTTACTTGTTGAATTGTTGTATGCTATCACAGCATAAGGTAAAATGTTGAACGGGTGTTCATCAGGGTTTTCTGATTTGTGAATCATTATCATTTCTAGAAGTGTCGAATGAAAACGCTCAAGTGAGCCATTGGACTGTGGATGTCCTACACTGGAAAATGACAGTTTAATATCAAAAAGTTTACAGAGGTCCTTGAGTAGGGCATTATCAAATTCTCTGCCGTAGTCGCAGTGAATGCGAAGGGGTGTTCCGTAATGCTGGAAGTAAAGTAATAAAGTGTTGACAACTGTTTTGGCTGATTTATCGCTGATGGGGTAAGCTTGTGAAAATTTGGTAAGTTCGTCACGGATGGTAAGTGCATAGTTTTTAGTTGGTACTTCGAGGATATCGATGTTGACTCTTTCGAAAGGTGTCCTAGGAGTCTCAGTTATTACAAGTGGATTATCTAAGTTTTTACGATACGCTTTTGTCTTTTGACAAATATCGCAATTTCTAATAAAGTTTTCTACATCTTTAGTTAAACCGGGCCAATTAAATTTTTGCTTGATTCTACGAATTGTTTCGTTTATTCCGCGGTGAATATTACTTTTACCGTTGTGAAATCGGTCGAGTATCACGGGAACTTGGTCTTTTTCAATAGTTTGTGTAACATTTTTAAAAATTTTCCATTTTATATCAGTGTCTGCGAAAATAAAAGAGAGCATCTCTAATATGGGTAGGTCAATGTTGTTCTCTACGCAATAAGTTACTTGAGGTGTTAAGAGGTTTTTGTTTTTGTAGAGAGAGGCAAATAATACTTCGTTAATAATTTCCGGATCGGCTGGAATCGGTATGATAAAGTATTTTCTTTTTCGTACAGTTTTACTTGAATAAACGTTGATGCTAAAAGTTTGAAAGTCTGCATTTTCTTCAAAAATATCGTCAAATATTTTATTGTGAAAATCTTGGAGGTTCGATTGTTGTGGAAATACGATTATGTTTTTATTTTCTTTGTCGAGGAGTTGACCGTTAGAAAATTGGGTTTTACTGTAGTCGATCAGGGAAATAGTTTGGTATCTTTCAAGGAAGCTTTTGAATTCGCGAGATAAGTGTTCCGGAGTGATTTCGTTATGTTCGTCTTCGGGAACATCACTATCTGAGTCTTCGTTAAGTGGTAGTATTGGGAATGTTACTAGTTCATGTTTTGATTGAAATTTAGTACATTTGTTAAAGTTATTGATTTTTATACGGGATAAGGCGTCTGCATTTTTGTTGATTTTACCGGGTTTGTATATTATCTCATATTTATACTCTTCAAGCTTTAGTCGCCATCTTGCGAGTCGGCTACCTGGGTCTTTGATGGAGAAAAGCCAGGTTAACGGGCGGGGATCGGTAATTAGTTGAAACTTACGGCCAAAAATTAGCGGCCTGTATGTTTTGACAGCCCATACAATAGCTAAAAGTTCTCGTTCAATCGTTGAGTATCTAGTCTCAGCTTGACATAAAGTTCTGGAGGCGTATGCAATAGGTAGGTCTTTACCTATCGGTCCCTGTGACAATACAGCACCGATTGCAAAAGCGCTAGCGTCTGTAGTTAAGACGAATGGTTCATTGAAGTCTGGATATATTAATATTGGTGTTGAAGTCAATGCTTGTTTTAATTCGTTAAAAGACTTAGTACACTCTGAATCAAATAGGAATGGTGTATCTTTTTGAAGTAGTCTCGTGAGGGGTTTAGAGATTTTTGCAAAGTTTGGGATAAAGCGTCTGTAATAACCGGCTAATCCCAAAAATGACTTGATTTCTTTTTGATTTTGTGGTTGAGGGAACTTTATTATACAATCGGCTTTATTAGGATTTGGCTTTACGCCATCAGGAGTGATGAGGTGTCCTAAATATGCCACTTCTTTGCGAAGGAACTCGCATTTATCGGGCTGGATTTTTAAGTTAGATTTTCTAAGGCGTTTGAAAACTTCTGTGAGTCGAAGGGTGTGCTCATGAATTGTGGGCGAGAAAACAATGATGTCGTCCATATAGACAAGACATCTTTCGTTTTGTATACCTAGAAGTATATTGTCCATGACGCGTTGGAAAGTGGACGGGGCATTTTTTAATCCAAAAGGCATTCGGACGAATTCGAAATGTCCGTTTTCTACGGTAAATGCAGTTTTCTGGATATCTTTGGGTTCGATTTCGATTTGGTGGAATCCCGATGCAAGATCGAGAGTTGTGAAGTATTGGCAACGTCCAAGTTGATCTAATAGATCGGAAATGTTTGGAAGAGGGTATTTGTCGCCTATGGTTTGGTCATTGAGTTTGCGGTAATCTACGACTACACGCCATTTTTGCTTACCTGAAGCATCTAATTTTTTGGGTACGACCCAGACTGGGGAAGACCAGGGGGAGTTAGAAGGGCGGATTATGCCTTGGTCAAGCATTTTAGAAATTTGTGACTTAACTTCTTCTTTATGGATATGGGGATAACGATAGGACTTAGTAAAGATTGGTTTGCAATTGTTGGTATCGATGGAGTGTTTCACTTCGTTAGTAAATGTCAACTGGTCACCTTCTAAGTAAAAGATGTCTGAGAATTCGAGACAAAGTTGAGTAATAAGTTCGCATTCCTCGTCATTTAAATGTTCGAGGCGAAGTTGGTTGATTATTTCGTTTCGTCTGTCAATTTGTATGTTTGTATTTTGGTATTTGTTAAAACTGTAAACGTTATCCGTTTGTAAAGGTTCTAATATTATTTTTTCGAAAACGAGGGATTTTGGAATGGCGTTCGCATTTAGAACGGATGTTAAAAATTCGCCGTTGCTGTCAATTTTTACTATGGCGTTTGGGATGTGAACTTTGTCTTGTTCGGTTCCTATAAGTACAGCATCAGTGTTTTTCAGGTTGCTTTTGAATTTACAGATTTTTTCGGTTCGTGGTTCAATAGTTACCAAATTAATTTGAGTTATTGAAGAGTTCGTTAAATTTTGGTTTGGTGGAGTAGAGAGTTTCGAGTTAGGGTTGATAGTTTCGTTAGTTACTTTGTATAGGGGTAGTGACTTGAAGTTGGTTATAAGTTGTTTGTTTTTAAAATCGATTATGCAATCGTAATGCTCTAGAAAGTCTGATCCCTTTGTGGGGATCGTTGATATTGAAGGGTACGAGAGTTGATTCATTAATTAAAATTTTTTCGTTTGTAATTCCTTGAATTACGACATTTTCTGGGAATCTGTTAGAGAATCGTTGACAGGTTTCGGGTTTGAAAATAGAAAGTCCTGCGCCTGTGTCGATTAAAAGTTTATAAGAATTGGAAGCATCAGTAATATAAAATAAGTTTTTCGAATTAACGGACAGGAGGGGTCTTACAGAAACTGCTGTTCTGTCTTGAAAAAGTTGGGTTGAGCTTCTTGTAAGTTCAGGGATTTCATTGGAAGTATTGGTACTTCGAATTCGGGTGGTTTCGAATTCTGGAGGGGTTCGCAAAAATTTCGCTGTCTTGGTTCGTCTAATGTTGGTTCATAGGAGGGATAGTTTGCATATTCGTCAGTCACTGTTTCGTATTGTTCATCGGGTATGGATGAGTAGTTTTCTGAAAAGTTGTATTGATGAGGGTCGTCAGTCAATTGATAATCATACCGGTCATATTGTTGTTCATATGCGGTATCGTAATGGTCGTATGGTGCATAGTATTCGAGATTGTTTACATGATGAGTCCTTTGCTGTCTGAAATAATTAGGATTTGGTCGATATTGACCTGAAGCTTGTGGGGTTTGATTTGAATTTGGGGGAACTTGGTTTATTGGTCGTGGTTGTGTACTTGTTGAAGGCATAGATTGTTGAGCGTTTCTAAAATTTGGAAATTGTGGACGAAAATTCTGTCCAGGAGGGTTTTGCTGTCTCATTCTTGCCTGGCATTCGAGATACGTATGCCCTGAACGTTTGCAAAATGAGCATTGTTTTATTGTTGGAGGAATCATCGGTTTACGGTTTGGAGTTGTTGGTTGTCTGACTGCTTGAAACTTTTGGTTTTCCAAATGGTGTAATTGTAATTCGCGCTTAATTCTCGATACAGCAGTTAATATATCGCGAGGGTCACTAGCTCTTACGATTTGACCTATCTTGGGTTCTAAACCCGACAATAAGCTGTTAAGGGCCATATTTTCTATAAGGTCGCTTTGGGCTTGTTTCTCTTTTGTCGTTAGCACTTGTTTGTTAACGGAAGCTAACATTTTAGCTAAATGCGTTTGTAATCTAGCTGCGAAAGTCAGAGGTGACTCATTTGTTTGTCTCATCCTCTGGAGGTCTTGTATTAATGCCGATAAATCTCTTGAGTCGCCAAAATGGTTTTCTAACAATGTCCGAATATCTATCCAATTATCCGCGTTCCGCGAGTTTACTAATTCTGCGGCTCTACCGCGAAGTTTGTTTTTAATATGTAGTACTACTAGAGTGACTTGATTATCTACAGCCATGCTGCAAGCAGTATTGCAGCTTGTTATAAAAGTGTTCAAGAAAATTTGATTTTCATCATACTCCGGTATAATGGCAAAAATTTCGGATAATTTGTAGGGTTCAACGGAACCTTGCGCTCTTGTTTCCGGCATAATGTATTAAAATATGTTTTTAAGATGTTGCAAAATACAGAATTATGAATAGAATTATAATTCGTTCAGATGTTGTTGATGGTGTTAGTATGGGTTGTGGGAGATCAGTAACGTGTAAAGCAGTGTGTGAATATTTGTGGATATTTAGTATGTGAAAGTTTTAAATGTTAAAAATTATAACGATAGAACATCAATGATATAAAAATGTATGTAGTTCAATAAGAATCAATGTATTAAAATAATAAAAATCAATATTTATTAAAATGATCAAAATAATATTTCGTGATGATTCGTTTAAGTACTTACATGTACCTTCCAAGCATTTGACTTGTTCTGCGGCTAGTGCACCGGTGAGCGTCCTCTAGGGTGCGTGTTCCTTGATGCCTTTGGCCTCAGTTGGTGTCGCCTGCTTTTGTCCTTAAAATCTAGGGTCCTTAATACTACGTCTGGCAATTGACGTCTGTTGGCTGGTACACTGGTGAGCGGTATGTGCGTGTTCCTGGTGTCCTTGCCTTCAGCTGCTGTCGCTTACCGTGGGTTCGTTTGTTTAACGAAGAATTAAAATTCACCACAATTTTTAGGGATTGCCTAAACTGTGTTTAAACAATCCTACTGACTGCGCCAATTTTTAGATTAACTCTTTCAAATTTAACTTTTTAAAAAAAAATTATTTTCACTTTAAATACAATTTCAAATTTTTAGACAGGCAGAGATACGCCTTACACTAGTTACTATAATGATCTCCGACGAGACCGTTAATTATTAAGTACTTATACAATCCAAGACGTGATAAAATCTGCAATTTAGCGTCTACAGGAATATACTGAGAATTGTCATATCGTTAACGTAATATGATATTGTGAAAAAGTAAATGATACGCTTCTCACGGTTACTTGCTGAGTAAGCAACACGTGTGTGTATAAATTATGATATAACATATATATATATATATATATATATATATATATATATATATATAACGGTGTTTAAACTTAAAGTTGATATTGTATTCATATTATAAACTATTACAACCTCATCTAGGTCAGCGGGAATTTATTTACCAGTGCCCACTAGGTGTTATCTTCAAGCCTAGCAATATACGGTAGTATTTGTTTATAATAATGACAACTGCAATTAGACCTATTCAGTTGATATTGTATTCAGATTATAAACCACTGCAAGCTACATCTAGAGGAGCGAGAATAGATTTACGAGCTCCCATTAGTTGTTACCTTCAAGCGGGAGAATATATGGTACTTGATTTAGCAATTCAGTGTGAACTACCCCATAATTATTGTGAACGACTTGCTTCCAAATCGGGTTTATCACTACGCTGTGGTATCGAAATTGGCAGTTGTTATATTGATAAAGAAGACACAATAAAGGTTGTAATCTATAATTTTTCCAGTACAGATTGTTACTTCCATCAAGGAGATCAAATAGCTCAGTTAATTTTTGAGAAAATGACATCCCCACAAATAGAAAAAATTGATGCCATATCAAGAGAATGTACTAATGTTTTGAAATATTGTAAATTATCTTATCAGGCATACGATATTGAAAAACCCATAAAATCACATCCTGTGTGATTTTTATTAAGAACTCCTATTGATATTGTATTGAAGGCAAAGGACAGATTTTTGGTAACGTTAGATCTCAGTATCTGTTTACCACGGAGGTGTTACGGAAGGATATCGAGTATCGAAACAAATTTTCGAAAATTTGGGATCGAAATTGGTGGTGGAGTTATTGATGAAGATTATCGAGGTAACTTGGGAATTTTATTATATAATCATTCAAATGCGGAACGTCAATTTAAACGTGGAGACGTTATAGCTCAATTGATATGTCATCCTATTTTTTTCCCCAGATTGCAATTTACAGACATAGCAGCCATGGAAAACAATAGTGAGCGCGGTAGCAATGGTTTTGGATCTTCTTATCAAACCCAAAAAAACACATATCAGAAATCCGAATAAGTTTTTATAGAATCATATCATTTTAATATATATAATAAACTTATTTGTGTAAATATAAAATAAAAAATTTGAAAGAATCAAGTTTTATTTTAAAAGATTCAAAAAATATTTTTTTAATCACTTGTTGAAGAAATGTGTTCCTATTTTTGCAATAAATCTAAATAACTACATTTTTTAATTTTATATTTTATGTATCTTGTCAATTTTATAAACTGCACCATACAAAAGTAATAAGATTATTAAATTTTATTCCCTCCCTGAATATTGGAAACATTTCAAATCACAAAAATATTTAATTATCATGACTGAAGAATATTGTGATAAATGTAAATAAATAATGCAATTTTTCAATTTTATATTTTCCATTTAATAGACCTTCTTATGATACAAAATTAATAGGTTTTTCAAATTTTATTTTTTCCCTGAATATTGAAAACAATTCAAATAACAAAAATATTTAATTATCATGTCCAATTCATTTAATGACAGACAACAAATACTTGTTTATACCTTTATTATTCTTATTAAGTTCCAACTATAAATGTTAAACAATATTAATCAGTTATTAAACAAAAAGGAAATAAAAAATCAATGTGTTAGATTATCAAGATCTTCCAAAGTTTCTATAGTATGTATTGTACCTACCTCGAATATTAGCCTTAACGCGACACCCACAGTACCATCATTCTTTTTACCCAGTTTTGTTTTTGCCTCCTTGAGCAAGATATATTTGGCTATGGTCATATCTTCAAATATTACTATAGAAGATCCTCTTAATTTTTTTCTATTTTGTAAGATTTCCAATTTGGTCGTGTGTTGGATTGTTGTAACAAGTATCGGTCTCGGTTTACCATTTTGACTTGATCCAATTCTAAAACAATTTTCAAAATCTATTTCTGAAACATTTATTCCTACCTTGTTTTTCAATATCCATATAATTTTATCGGGCAAGTTTTCATTTGGATCTTCTCATAAAACACATAATCTAATGGAATTTCTTTTTATGTGCTGATTCAATTTTTCTATTTTACATTTGAACTGCTCATTAATCTGTTTTTGGGCTTTTAATTCTTGCATTATTTCATCCATTTGTTGTTTGATTTGCTAGACATCAAATTTTTGTTCCTTTTGACTACAAATAAAGGTGGTAAATTTTTCATCATTAAATAATTCACTTATAGTTTCTTTAACTATCATTTTAATGTCACTAATTTGCCCTCTAGTAAATGGAATTTCAGGTCATTGATTAAAAATTACTTTGTGTAAAACTTACAATTTTTTATTATGTTCAAATGTTATTGCTTAAGGTAATGTTTTTACTTTAAAACTGTTAAATATTTATTTTTAGTAATTTCAAGCAAAAACCTGAATTATTTTTGCATCAGCAACCTTAAATTTATGTGCTAGAAACTTGTTATGTGGGATCTAGAAAAATGACAAATAAACAAGTGGATGCTTATATTATATACTTTAGAGAGAGGGTATGATGTGTAATATGGGTGGGGTGATATCTACAAATTTAATAAATATTTTCATCAATAACAATTTCATGTTATTTTAATCAAGGATATTAAACAGCACAATTATTTTTCTGTGAAAATGGCATCTACACAAGTAGAGAATACCATTGTCACACTAAAATACACCAATGTTTTAAAATATTGGAAATTTTCTGAATGTGCTTTCAATATTGAAAAATCTGTAAAATCACACTCAGCTGGATTTTTATTAAGAACCCCTATTGACATTACAATACAGGCAAAGGACAGACCTCTGGTAATGTTGGATCTTGGTATTTGTTTACCACAGGGCTGTTATGGAAGGATTTCAAGTATTGAAATCAACTCTCAGAAATTTGGTATTGAAATCGGAGGTGGAGTTATTGATGAGGATTATCGAGGTAACTTGGGAATTTTATTGTATAATCATTCAGATGTGGAGTGTCAATTTAAGCGTGGAGATAATATAGCACAATTGATTTGTCACCCCATTTGTTATCCCAGTTACAGACCCAGAATATATGGAAAACAATACCAATTCCAAAAGCAATGTTATTGAATCTTCTTAATAATATGTCAACCCCAGATAAATGTAATATTAATATATGTGTCAAATAATTTCTCTTAAAAACAAAATAAAATATTTAAAATGTATTGTATTATTATAAAGTTATTACCTATTATATATTATATTACTTTTAATCTTTATTTGTGAGTAAACATTATTGCTAAAAATGTTTGTAAATTCTTAATGAATTCATAGTTGTCTTCTTTATGCAATTAATTAAAATATAACCTTTGATATATCAACATGCATTTTCTGGTATTAACAAATTTCACTGCCCAAATCTAGTATACTTCTATTTCTTGATCTATTAATTTCTATAATTTTCCATGATTGATTCATTACAGTCTTCCAGGCTGTTTTGCCACAATTTGGTGGAGTTTTTCTACATTGGTTATTATCCCATAAAAACACTGAATAATATTTTACTATATAGGTATATTGCAATATTTTGAAATTATAAATTCTTCCTTCCTCTTGATACTTTTTATAAAGGTTGGATTGGACGTCTGTATTACAAAAATAATGGATATAGCTAAAAGAAATATAAAATATAGATAGTGTAACATTAATTTTACCTTTAATACCTTTCAAATAATCTCCAGAATAATAAATTTGTTTTTCAAATGTTCCACATTGTGCATTTAAACAAAATTATTAAAATTTTTATTTTCCTGTATGTTGTTAACTTAGTGAAATATTTTGAGGTTATTCGAATTGTCACCTGGGGCCTGTTTCATAATCAACTTGTAACTTGTACTTTTGTAACTTGTAGAATTAAACGTCAAAATGATTATACAAGTGACAACTTGTAAAATCCAAAATATTAGTATTCGAAATGTGCACGAGAATAGCACAGAACACAGATCATGCAAAAAATAGAGAGTAGCGCTACCTAACATGCGGAACTATTGGCGAAAATGTCAAACGTTTATACAAGGACAATAAATAATAAATAATGTTTTTAGATGAAGTTGAAAATGCTACATAGAAAAACAGGTTTTGATAATATAAAACGGTATGTTTCCAACCTTAAATTGTGATGAGAAATAAATAAGTTTTCACATATGTCATAAATGTTGCAGAGCTATGAAATAATAATAGATATTTAATAGGATCACTCTTCAAATACAGGTGACATTAACACCATATAAAACAAATTTAAAGGTAAGTAATCTCATAACTTTAAATCTAATGAAGAACACATTAGTATTGGTAAATTTTACATCTTAATTTATTTATTGCAGGTTAATGATTCTTATGTTGTCACAGGAATACAATGCAGCTGTGTTTATAACCAGAGGCAAATGCATGTTGCTGCTTTAATATGTCCTTCAAAAATAAGCAATGAACAACAATGCATAACAGTCATTGGTCAAATATTTAAATAAGGAATTCAAGCAAGATGTTTTCATCAGTATCCAAGAATGATTCTTGTCAAAGATGATCAATAATTCATAATGAATTATTCCAAGAGTCTTAAAACAAGTATTAGAGGCAGACACAAGATTTAAGTTTAATTGCAGAAGTAATACCTGAAATATTTAAAAAATGAATTACATTTGCATTAATAACATAAATATAAATATTTGTTTCTGCTACTCATTTTTTATTTTCTGGCTTTATATTTAAATTCCAAAAAAAGTGGATATGTTTCTTTTTGATAGAATACTTTATTTGAATAGCAATATATTATCTGTTATCAATGTAAAGCATTTCATATTGAAGTTAGGCATAGCATTGTGAATCTGCTTTGTGTTTGGTTGTGCATATTTAAAATAAATGTGTATTTAAAATATTTAACCACATTTGTAATATATTTATTTACTTAGGAAATCTGATTTTTTTATATTTGCATTCAAACCAATGTAAAAAATAAATATAAATTTGCTGCAGAATATGAATGGCATGAGCTTAAATGTATGTTACTGGAAGCCTTTGTATAACTATTTAATTAATTTAAGCAAGTATCTTGAATATCTTCATAACATTTTGAAGACAGAATGAAACTGACGGAAGTAGTAAAACATTATGAATATCATGAACAATTTGTGTTTCATAACTGATGAAAATATTAAACAACTTTAAGGTAATAACTACTGTTACTTTAGTTACAAACCCAAAACATGTTGCAATCCTTACAAGCCAAATTTCTCCACAAAATATGATAAAACTAAAACAGAATGTTCAAGTATTCTTTGATAAATATCTGGAGTATTTAACAAATGGTTTGATTATCATGAAACCATCAGGTTCTGAAATATACAGAAATAAAAGTACTTTTCATTTGATTAATGGGATAGAAGTTTACAAGAACATATGTGAGCAAAATACTTTTATCATATACCAAAAATTATTTAAAAATGCAAGAAGTGTGAAAAAATGTGTGACAATCACAGTAATATCCCATTTCCATCTTCAAATTTAAAGAAATGCATCAAATGTATAAAGAAGTGTTCAAGAGGACATTCAATTGTGGGAAGCGGAACTGATGAAGGTTCCCGACCAGAAACAATATATATTATAATTATAAATAATATATATTGTCTTGCATACAAAGGAATGACACCTCAAAGAGAGTATTTAATATAATTATAATCCAGCAAACAGCAACATGGTTCTCATAATATCGTTTTAGAATTTCTCCTAGTGTGTAATCATTTTGTTATAATTAAAATTCACTTTGGATTAGGTATAAAAAAATCAAACATGTGTCTTCAAATGCAAATGTATTTCATCTTTTAAACATGTCAGGAATTACTTCTGCAATTAAACTTAAATATTGTGTCTGTCTCTAATACTTGTTTTAAGAGTCTTGGAATAATTCATTATGGGTTATTGATCATCTTTGACAAGATTTAGTCTAGGATCGACACTGATGAAAACATTTTGAATGAACTTCGTTTTAAATATTTGATCAATGAATGTTACTCATTGTTGTTCATTGCTTATTTTTTAAAGATATATTAAAGCAGCAACATGCATTTGCGTCTGGTTATAAACACCGCTGCATTTTACTCCTGTGACAATAGAAGAATCATTAACCTGTAATAAATAAATTAAGATGTAAAATTTACCAATACTAATGTGTGTTTCATAAGATTTAAAGTTATGAGATTACTTACCTTTAAATTTGTTTTATATGGTGTTAATGTCACCTGTATTTGAGGAGTGATCCTATTAAATATCTATTGTCATTATTAATAGCTCTTCAACATTTATCACATGTGTTAAAACTTATTTATTTCTGATCACAATTTAAGATTGGAAACATACCGTTTTATATTTTCAAAACCTGTGTTTATTTCCGTTTTTCTATGTAGCATTTTTAACTTCATCTAAAAACATTCGCCGTTTTCCAATTACCGCACAATTGAGCACAGTGCTAGCACCACAAATCCCACAGATCATACAATAGCACTGAGTGTTCAATTACAATTACAGCACTGCACACTGGCTCGCACAAATGAGCACAGATCAAACACAGGCAAATGAGCACAAAGCACAAGAAATAACTGTGCCTTTGGGATGTTTTATGTAGGTTTACTTAGTAAACATAAAACTTTATCATAAAACATGAAGTATGTTCCAATTAACGCCCGAAAATTACGGTACAGGGCGACATAAAAACATTTTGTGCTCTGTAATTTGAAAACAGCCGTTATTGAATTATTCTGTAAATAATTTACGTACACATAAACTTCAATTGATAACCTATGAGTAATACACTTTTAACCTTATGGTGGTCAGTGTACTCTACCGGTTGGTTTTGAAAAAACCATGTTCCAAATAACGTCCTAAAATTGCCGCACTGTGCAGCACAAAATAACTTTGTGCTCTAGTAATTGGAAAACAGCCATTATTTATTGTCTTTGTATAAACGTCATTATTTAACATATTCGCCAATAGTTGCGCTACTCTCTGTTTTTTGCATGATCTGTGTTCTGTGCTATTCTCGTGCACATTTCGATAACTAATATTTTTAATTTTACAAGTTGTCACTTGTACAATCATTTTGACTTTGAATTTTACAAGTTACAAAACTACAAGTTACCAGTTGATTATGAAACAGGCCCCTGACGAAAGTATTACAATTCATAGAGACATATAAGACAACAATGCAATTAGTCGTAGAGCTCTTTTTATGGTTAATAAACATAATCTAAGTCTAGATATAGTCTGTCATGCACAAATGTCGTGGTAAGACTAAAGAGAGAGAGAGGGCAATAGAGAGGGCAAGAGGCTATTTCATTCGGTTGGGAGCTGCTTCCAATCAAATACGTTCCACTTGTTGTTCAATAGCTGCTTCCACCCACTAAGTGAAATAGCCTGTTACTGTCTCTATAGCCCTCTCTTTCTAGCGTTGCCACGATTTTGTGCTATATCTAGGAGGTATCGTGTACCTCCTAGATATAGCCTGTCATGAACAAAATCGTGGCAATGCTAGAAAGAGAGGACAATAAAGAGAGTAACTGGCTATTTCACTTAGTGGGTGGAAGCAGCCAATGAACAACATGCTGAACGTATTTCATTGGAAGCAGCTCCCAACCGAGTGAAATAGCCTCTTGCCCTCACTATTTCCCCCTCGCTCTTTAGTCTTACCACGACATTTGTGCATGACAGGCTATGGCTGTTTTCCAATTACCAGAGCACAAAGTGATTTTGTGCCGCACAGTGCGGCAATTTTAGGACGTTAATTGGAACATGTTTTTTTTTAAACCAACCGGTAGAGTACACTGATCACCATAAGGTTAAAAGTGTATTACTCATAGGTTCTCAATTGGCGATTATATATACGTAAATTATTTACAGAATAATTCAATGATGGCTGTTTTCCATTTACTAGTGCATAACGTGATTTTGTGTCGCCCTGTACCGTAATTTTCGGGACGTTAACTGGAACGTACCTCATGTTTTATGATAAAGTCTTATGTTTACTTAGTAAACCTACATAAAACATCCCAAAGGCACAGTTATTTCTTGTGCTCATTTGTGCGAGCCAGTCTTTATTGTATGATCTGTGGAGCCAGTGCTGTAATTGGAACACTCAGTGCTAGCACTGTGCCGCACTGTGCTCAATTGTGCGCTAATTGGAAAACAACGTATATCTAGAAGGTACATGATTTAAGGTTTGAGATATGGTCATAGAACAAAGACAATTTTTTTGTGGATAAAGACTGTGGATAAAGACTATGACATGAAGTCCGACTTGTGGTCCGACTTGTCAAAAGTTGTTTAATAACTACACCACAACTACACTACAACTACAATATAATTAATTTTTAAATTATTGTTATTAAATTATGAGTGAAGCCAAGGTGAATTTAGTGCCTGATAATGTGTTAGAAGTAATATTTTCATTCCTAACTTTACGCGACCTGAGAAACTGTTCCCTTGTCTGTAAAAAGTGGTACAAATTTTTAAATGATGAAAACAATGATGTGTGGAGGTTACATTGTGTACGAAAATTAGCAGAAGAAGCTCTTAAATCAGATTTGTTAGCATCTGTTCCGACCTATAAAGCCAAATTGAGGGCATTTTATCATGCTTGGAACCCTAATGATTGCTCCAGGAATATTTACATCAAGCCTAATGGTTTTACCCTTCATAGAAATCCTGTTGCCCAAAGTACAGATGGTGCAAGGGGTAAAATAGGATTTAGACATGGAAGACATGCGTGGGAAGTTATTTGGGAAGGACCCTTGGGAACAGTTGCTGTCATAGGAATTGCTACCAGAGATGCCCAACTCCAGTGTCATAGTTATGTAGCTTTGTTAGGATCAGATGATCAAAGTTGGGGCTGGAATTTAGTTGATAATCACTTATTACACAATGGTGATGCTCAAGGAAATTATCCCCTATTGAACAATGCTCCAAAATATCAGGTATTATTTTGTTTCAAATGCTTTTTTTGTTACTATTAAAAATTATTGACTAAATTAGGCAATTAAGTTTTGTTTTAAAGATTCTGTATACTTGCCTATTATACACTTTTTATTTGGTATGTTTCTAGTTACTTCAGTGAGTTTAAGTGATAATAATGCTACAATTTTGCTTTACTTCAATGGAATTCATTAAATATTTGTGCTAAGTTAGTAACATAATCACAAAAAGTTGCTGCACTAGATGTTGCCTATTGCTATATATAGGAAAGCTAAAGTTAGAATCTAGAATATTATAATATATTTAATCAGGTATGAACACATTAACAAATTTCAATGTACATCTACAGTGCACAAAATTTGATTAGACATCTAAGTCTATTTAAGAAACTATATTATTTTTTAGACAATTAGGGTGATTCTTTTATAACTGTGATTTTTACAAATCAACATTTTTTTTAAATCATAAATACTTTAAAACTTGTTTTCTGGGTGCTATTGATCTTTTATTATGCTCAAAATTTAACCTGTAAAGTAGTTCTACTACAACTTCAATAAAAAAAAACTAGAACAAAAATAGAAATAACACTGCCAAGGTACTGACACCAAAATGAAATATTCAAAATACTTGCCAATAAATCTCTTAAAATAAACAAATGGTAAATTATAGGAGTTTGATAATCATACAGACATTTAAGATATTTTCTTTTTTGATTTTAACAATCTTAAAAATTTATTAATAGAATTAACATAACAATTTTTATAATAGTTTTTGAATAACACAAAGTATAACATTAGTTAAATCTATTATTCCTTTCATGTGCATTTCCCCAGTCCCCCCCATATTTCCAATCAAAAAAACAAATACATAGGAATTTTGTAACAATTTTGTACAATTTTGTAACAGCTTTATTGATTTTGTACAAGTTGGGGTTACGAGTTATTAACATGTCAGATGGGAGGTCTGGGGACATATTTCACCAGACCCCCAATTGTGGAATCAATAATTTGACAACGCTATCTGATGTGTTAAATTTTGTACAATTTTGTAACGGCAATTAAAATTTTGTTAATTAATTGTTTATAACAAAAAGGCCAAACATTTCGCCAGCCCCCTATCTGCCAAATCAAAAATTTGACAATGCTATCTGATGTGTTGAATTTTGTACAATTTTGTAACAGCAATGAAAATTTTGTTAATTAATTGTTTACAACAAATTAGGCCAAACATTTCGCCAGCCTCCGCATATGCCAAATCAAAACAAAATTAATGTTATCTGATTCAATGAATTTTGTACAATTTTGTAACAGCAATGAAAATTTTGTTAATTGTTTACAACAAATTAGGCCAACCATTTCGCCAGCCCCCCCCATATGCCAAATCAAAAAATTGACAAAGCTATCTGATGTGTTGAATTTTGTACAATTTTGTAACAGCAATGAAAATGTTGTTAACTAATTGTATATAATAAATTAGGCAAAACATTTTGCCAGCCCCCCACATGCCACATCAAAAAATGTACAATGCTATCTGATGTGTTGGATTTTCTACAATTTTGTAACAGCAATGAAAATCTTGTTAATTAATTGGTTATAACAAATTAGGCCAAACATTTCGCCAGCCCTGCCCTCCATATGCTATGTCAAAAATTTGAGGACTCTATTTGATTTGTTAAATCAAAACAAATGCCATTTCAATTTTTGCATTTCAGTATCCTATTAATCTAATTTCTTCTGTCTAAGTGTGGATCTCCGTTAAGAAGCTCTCAGTTCAATTACTAAGGAACTTTTTTGTTTAGGATGAGCCAAAGAATCTAATTAAAATTTAAAGTATTTTTGGTTCTAAATATTTTTTACATGTTCTGCTTACACATATAAAATATGGACGACATCTTGATTCTAATTTTCGCGCAAATTTCCGAAAGATGGCCACGTTTTCGCATTGTCCACATATATTGTCAGTAAAAAATTTATCAACACTCTTTGAGGGTCAATATTTTCATGGGAAAAAATTTCATGTACCTATATGTAGCGTCTCACTTCTTCGTTACCTTTTTTCTCATAATAGTTTACTTGCGTAAAGGGCAAATAAAAGTTTGTCGGTTAAAATAAACGAGACTATCATTTATTAATTATATTATGTGCACATTTAAATTTAATTAAAAAAGATCTCTAAAGTACCTTAGTATACATATTAAACAAGAATAGTGAAAACTTTTAATTCTTTTACCTAGTCTAAGGTGAAAACTATACGGAACAATTATTTATTTTTGAATAAAATATTATGCACCCCAGCATACAAGTGTGAAAAATATTGGTTACATATTTATAACAAACTGCTTTGTTTAAGCATTTAATGCTATTAACAGTGTGTGAACTTGTAACTTTATAAATTAATATATATTTTTTTGGTAGGTAAATTTTTTGTACAATTTTTTAACGACAATTAATCTTAAAATTTTTATCAACATCAACCCTAAGCATGTCTCCAAAATTATATATTCAATGTCAACATATGTTCAACATTCATAATTTATTTATTTATTTATTTATACAATAGGTCATCTTACAGGTTGTCTCCAAGGCAAACCCTTAATAAAGATGACACACAGTGACAAATAGAAAATTACAAATAGGTGAACTCGAAATAATTAATTAACAACAAAGTCCCAAACTTAACAATATCTATAGAGACAAACATAAAACTGTTAAATTATGTTGAGGATCATGTTTATATATCACTGTTTACGCCTGTATTATAAAACTCTTGTAACGATCTAGATAAGTTTTTCTTAAAATTATTAAATTTGGAGGAAAAGATATCTATGTTTAAATGACAAATTATATTATAAGCATTCATACTTCTTATTAAGGGGGAGTTACCGTAGTAGTTGGTAGAATAGTAAGGAACGTAAAAAATCTGTTTGTGTCTTGTTCTAGGAAAACTGCAATTAATTGGTAAATTCTTGAAACACCATTCAGAACACAACATATTGTTAATGACTTTATAAATAAAACAAATATTGGCAAATTCTCTTCTGATAAACAGTGGCTGAAGATTGTAGAATTTCAAATTGTTACTATATTCTAGTTAATGCCAAAACCTAAAATACCTATAATTAAGTGCATTAACAATTTTTTTTTGTACATGTTCTAGGGATGTTATATACTTATCATACATAGGATTCCACGCCATACTGCAATATTCTTAAGAACACCTTAAGTAAGAAATATACAACCGCATTACTGTACTATGGCCTTTAAAATCTTTTGTATTTCTTAGTATATAGCCCAGGAGCCTTAAGGCTTTTTGTACCGTAAAGGAAATGTGGTTATCAAAGCTTAACTTTTTGTCCATAATAACTCCTAAATCTATAATTTGGGTTACTTGAGGAATAATATCATTATTGATGGTCATATCAACTAGTGGTCGATTAACTAATCTTGAAAAAGTATACAATTGCACTTCGTTACATTCAATATTAATCTGTGGACTTGACAGAAACTAAAAAAGTTCCAAGGTCGGCTTGCATTAATTGGTAATCATTAATTGTTGAGATTTTTCGATAGATTTTCATGTCATCAGCATATAAAAGCACATTACAAAAAGAAAAACATTCAGCTACGTCTGAAATGAAAATACTAAATAATAAGGGACCCAGGTGGGACCCTTGTGGAACACCCGAATTAATAGGAGTGACTCTAGACTTTACATTCTGGGTTCTGTTGGAGATATATGAACAAATAAGATCCAGTACCATGCCATGCACACCGAAATTTACAAGTTTGGCGACTAGTGTCGGATGATGTACCTTGTCGAATGCTTTGGAAAAATCGGTGTACACAGCACATACTGACTGACCGTTATCCATACAATGATAAATATACTGAATGAAAGGTACTAAGTTAGTGGCTACTGATCTTTTCTTAAAAAATCCGTTCTGAAATATGGTAAGACGATCTTTAACCAGAAAGAATAACTCCTGAGTCAGAATTTTTTCAAAAATTTTACCAGTTAAATTTAATAAAGATACTGGCCTATAGTTATTAACAATATTCTTAACACCAGACTTAAATATGGGGACAACTTGGACCATTTTCCACTTATCCGGAAAACAGCCGCTTGCCAGTGACTTGTTAAAGATAATCCACAAAGGCTCGATAAGCTCATTAGCACAGTTTTTAATAAAAACGGCTGGAATTCTGTCAGGGCCTGGACCCTTGTTAACGATTTTATTGCATTAGTAATCTGAGTTATAGAAATTGAAGTAATATCAAAATTAACATTGGAATTAACATAATCAATCAAGGAGGGATTATTGTTATCAACAAAAACCGAGCTGAAGTACTCAGAAAAAGCTGAACATATTTCTACGGATCTTTATAATTCATTATCAAGGGCAGTACGCACTTTTTACGTTTATTAGACACATACGCCCAAAATTGTTTCGGAGATTTGTTAATGTTTTCCTCCAGTTGTGTAACATAATTTTTATAATGTTTGTTCATTGTTTTTTTAACTTCTCAATTCAGAAAATCGTGTATAAACATTGGCATCCTTATATGTTTTCCATCGTTTATGAAATTTGTTTTTCTTCGTTATTAATTGAATTAAATATGACGAAAACCATTTAGGATGACCATGTTTGTAAAGAACCTTAACCGGAACATGAGTTTCAATCGCGTTATCAAGAATATTATAAAAAACATCCACACAAACATTGATATCATCATGACTCAGTACTTTTCTCCACAAAATATCATCAAGACTTTTCTAATGTTACCATAATTCGCCTTATAAAATAAGTGTTGCTTGTAGGGCTTACGAGTCAGTAATTTTTCAACAGATAATTGTAACATTAATTCTAAAGCCTTATGATGCAAATCCTCAGGGATGCAAATCCTCAGGGATGCAAATCCTCAGGGACAAACGGTGAACAAGATTCATGAACACTTATATCAGGATTATTTGATAAAACTAAGTCTAAAATTTTTCCGTGAGAATTTGCAATGTTATTGAATTGTTTTAATCCAACAAGATAAATAAAGTTTTTAAGATATTCACTTCGACCATCGTGTCCTGAGGAAGGCGAAAAAGTATTCGGATTCTCATTATTAGTTTTCCAAGTTATATCAGAAAAATTGTAATCACCAATAAAAATAAAACATTGTTGTGGGTTGTTATTTATAATATTTTCAACTTTCTCGAAGTGAGTTATAAAATCATCGTTTGTACTATCTGGGGGAATATATACACAACAAACGAATAGTTTTTTACGTCCACTCAAGGATAATGATACCCATAAGTCTTCAATTTTTCCATTTGAATTCCACGAAGGTAAAGTCTTTGTTGCTATATTACTCTTAACCCCTATCAAAATGCCACCACCATCACTTTTACCATTATTAATTAAGTCACGGTCTCTTCTATACATTATATATGTGGAGGGAATCAATTCGGAGTCCAAGATTTCTTCTTGTAACCATGTTTTTGTAGCACAAATAATGTCAAAATTACCAGAACATACCGACTGAAAAAAACTGCTTGTTTTAGTTCTTAAACCGCGAGTGTTCTGGTAGTAGAGATGAAATTGTTTGAACTTGAAGAAATGCTACATAATAATCTTAATACAAGAGTCTTAATATACTGTCACTAAGGCACTTCTGGAAATCAAAAAGGATTTGGAGGATCCCGATTTCTTTATGTATATTTTGCAGTCCTTGACCCAGCAGTACTTGTAGTTATTAGATAAACTGAATTCCCTTGCTTGTTTGTACAGAATTTTATAAAAAGGAGATAAGTGCTCGTTAATGAATATTTTGCCAGTACTGTAAGCAGATTTAATCAATTTATCTTTGTTTGCACGAGCCGCTTCAATGAATTTTCTTTTCATGACTTGATTGTTAAATTTTATAATTATATTGCGGTTGATATTAGAATTGCCCTTGTTGTTAGGATGGGTTTTCACCCGATGACCTCGATAATATGGTTATCAGCCATTCTGAATTCGATGAGCTCTGAAATATTCTGAACAATGAGCTTTAAATCCTCATCTCTTTTCTCAGAGGCTCCGCACAATTCAATATTACATAATCTGCCTTATACACTTTGGTGGAAAGGTCCACAATTGTTAGTTACTGCTTGTTTGCCACATGCTTGCTCAGACTCAGACATGTCACCGCTAGTTATGACTGAAGCCCGTATAGTGGCGCTTCAAGTCACCGCTTCACCAAATTTATTTGATACTTTGTTAGAAGAACATTCTTCTATTAATCGCATTACCCGCATTATAGCTCATATTTGTCGCTTTGTTAATAACGCTCGCAATCCAGACCGTAGGGGCTCTGGTTCATTTTTGGCTGCTGAGTTATATCAGGCTCAGTTATATCAAGATCAATCTCATGTTGGAGTAGATTTTGCTGGTCCCTTCACTATAAACATGGCTAAAATTAGAGGGTCAAAAACTTTAAAGGCTTATTTGTGTCTGTTTAAGTGCTTTGCAACGAAAGCTGTTCATCTAGAACTCGTATCAGATTTGTCTGCTGATGCGTTCTTGGCAGCTTTGCGACGATTCATTGCACATCGTGGTCGATGTAGCCATATCTATAGTGATTGTGGTACTAATTTTGTGTGTACTCACAAGCAGATCTTGAAAGCTTTTAAAGCTACTGCTGCACGAGAAACCATTTCTTGGCATTTCAATCCCCCTTCGGCTCCTCACTTTGGAGGACTATGGGAGAGCGGAATTAAATCTGTTAAAACTCACTTAAGACGTGTCGTTGGAGATTAAATCCTAACCTACGAAGAACTTTCTACTGTATTTGCGCAGGTCGAAGCAGTTAAACTCGCGACCTATAACCCCTTGTAGCAACGATTCATCGGATCTTACCGCCTTGAGACCTGGAATGTTTCTTACAATGGAACCTTTAACAGCACCTCCTGAATCTGATTTCTTATCTGTCCCAACTAATCGTCTCAACAGATGGCAGTTACTGCGTCGATTGCATCAGGCATTCTGGAAACGTTGGTCGCAAGAATATTTACATACTCTTCATCAACGGAGCAAATGGACTGATCCCTCGGAGGTTGTTAAGCCAGGTACTCTTATTATTTTGAAGCAAGACACTTCCCCTCCTTTGAATTGGCCATTAGGGCGCATTATTGACGTACATCCTGGAGGTGATGGTGTCGTACGCGGTGCTACAGTTAGAACTGCAAGTGGTACTTTGAAGCGACCTCTTGTAAAGGTCTGTCCACTGCGAGTGGACCCTTAGTTTTGGAACTAGTAATTCAAGGCTGGCGGAATGTTGCGTTCCCGCAATTTGTTTAGTGTATTGTTTAAATTTGATTGAATTACTTCATTGATTTTTTAAACTTCTGCACATTTTCCAAAACCTTCCGTCGCGCTAATGCTAATTTTAAGTGTTTTTTGCCTCTAAAATAAAGACAATATTCGTGTTTCGTTTATTGTCTTCCGAGCTATTCGGACGCTTTTGATTCCGTCTTAGGACGGCCGCTTTTTGTTGTTATTGTGTTACGATTTCGCGAGTTATTAGTTCCGGTCCTAACAACCGCTAAACCGCTTTCATTTTGTTTCTTTTGTGTTTACAAAAGCGCATCAGTTGTTTGTTAAACCCGCATTTTTTGTTTGCTCATTCAATGAACATTACGTCGGTATTTTTTGTGTAACGTGTCTTCCAGACGAAGATCTAAAACAGTCCCTGCTGCTACGGGGCTAGCCCCTGAAGAAAGAAGAACAAATAAAACACCACCTGCAGGGCTTCGACTTAAAAGGTTAATGATTAACTTTTATTTGGTGATTTCATTTACGCGACGGCACGTGCTTTATTGATTGTTCCGCTAAAGGTCCTTCGTCAATTACATACTTGCATTGAACCAGTATTGAACTAAAACCGCAACATCTAATTCATAAATTTTTTTGGATATTAGGTATATGTAATGTGCCATCGAAGGCATTACAGTTTGCTTTTTATTTCATGCAATAAAAATGGTTGAGAAAATCTCTGCTATGTTATTGAAGCGAAAGCTTCTTAACGGGGGCCCACATTTACGCATATGAATATGCATGAGCAAGGAAATGAAATGGATAACTTGAAATTTCATTTGTTTCGACGCCGACACCGACACCACACACTACCTTGAAATACCCATTCAATTCAGTTCACTGTGTAAGAAACAGAGACCAGGTAAAATACATTATCAGTTTTTTCTTTTATAGAATATCACTAATATATAGGAAATAAATTAATATAACATCCAATTAATATAGAAAACCTGCACAAGATTTGCTTTTCTAATAAAAACTCTAATTCTCCCTTCGCGATATATTGCATTACGGACTTGACATATGTCAGAAGTCAGAAAGAACGCTATTAATTTCATACACCTTTTGTTATTTTTTTGCCACATTTACAATAGGCCTTTTCATATTCGAAAATTTTTAGTGGGCATGCGTCAACTTTTGTCACTTTTTTCGGGCAAAAAACATTGTATTTACATTTGAAGTCGCTATGTATCAAATACATAAAAAGTGTTCGAGAGGACATTCTATTGTGGGAAGCGCAACTGATAAAGGTTTCCGACCAGAAACAATATATATCAGATATATTGTCTTGCGTACAAAAGAATGACACCTCGAAGAGAGTATTGTATTTACATGCCAATGGTGTGAAAACTGCTCGAAATAAATGACGCATGGGAACAAAAAATGTTCGAACATGAAAAGGCATATTCACCGGATGTGAGCTTCAACTTGCAAGTTAATAATTTAACAAATTTTATTTGGCACTTAATACTTGAGTCATAACAAAATAGTAACAATTATTTTAATTCTCCTGAAATTTACATTACATTACTAATGATAATATAAGAATAGAAACAGAGATAGGAAAAGACAGGGAGTATAATTGGTAAGAAGCTTCCGCTTCCTTCGTTCAGTCTCAAATGACTGCCGATCTTTTATCTATAGCATTAAAATCATCTTGACGCTCCTGCAATGACACAAAAAACGCCTCATATTACTAATATGCACACTGAATCCAAAACGTGACACCAAAAATTGCTATCACAACTTTTCGAACTCAACTATGATACACTACGCCGTGATGTGTTTCTGTGTTTTATTATTATTATTATTAATATTGTTAAGATAAATTATGATTTGTGACCAAGTTTCTTGACTAATTCTAGGTAATAAAACAAAAAAAAAATCGAATGGCATATATATTAAGTTTTCATTTATCACATCTAAGAAATCCTCATTTACCTACCAAAAAATATATATTAATTTATAAAGTTACAAATGCAAACACTGTTAATGGCATTAAATGCTTAGATAAGGCATTTCGTTATACATATGTAACCAATATTTTTCGTACTTGTATGTTGGGGTGCATAATATCTTATTCAATAATAAATAATTGTTCTGTATAGTTTTAACCTTAGACGGCTTAGACTAGGTAAAAAGTCTAAGGTTTTCAGTATTCCTGTTCAATATGTATAGGTACTAAGGTATTTTAGATCCTTTTTAATTAAATCTAAATGTGCACATAATATAATTAGTAAATGATAGTCTCGTTAATTTTAACTGACAAACTTTTATTTGCCTTTTACGCAAGTAAACTATTATGAGAAAAAAGGTAACGAAGAACTGAGACGCTACATATATACACACACTTGGACATAAGAAATTAGATTAATACGAAACTGAAATGCAAAAATTGAAATGGCATTTGTTTCGACACTTCGTTCTGACCGATACTAAACTTGAAATACTCATACAACTTTGTGTGTAAGAAACAGGGACCAGTTTATACATTATCTTCGTTTACAGGAAATCAATAATCGCACGAAAAAAAGTGCCCGTTCCCATTAATTTGAAATATTCATGGTTTGGGCCTAAGCTTGCAGTACCTAGTTTTAACAGATGCAGGTATCTGAAGGTTAAACATAATTATTCATAATAATAAACTCAGGCTGTGCTAGGTATGTCTTTTTGTTTACATTCTTTATATAAGGGAACTATATGAATGGTTTTTTAAATAATGCAGTTCTAATCAATGTATTACTCTTTAAAATGTGATAGAACGATCAAACCCCAAAAATTCTGCCTACGGCCTTGATTAAATCTAGGGGAAGAAGCATCACAAAAAAATATTTATCACAACTATCGTAGTCCATTTGCGTCACACTACACCGTAAGGTGCTTTCGTATGATTGATTAATACAGAGTTAAAATTGTTAATGTTGAACATATGTTGACATTGAACGGTTAATTTTGGGGACATGCTTAGGGTTGATGTTGTTAAAAATTTAAAAATTAATAAGAAAAATTTATATTGTTATATATTTCGTGGGTTCAATTTAAATTTAAAAACTAATATTCACTTTCACATTTCTAGAACTTTTATTTACATCAAATTATACAGAACAGCTGATTCAAATATCACAATAACATTTCTACATATAAGCTCTTCGCTGCCCTAACTAACTGCCGCGATTATGGATCGCTCCTTTTAAAACCTGCATCGAAAACTCTCGTACAATCTATCATCAATTCTACAGCTACCTAGCCATTTCGCCATGGTAGGGAGCGAGTCGATCTAAATGGACCACCTTCAACTTAGCCCTGGGGTTTCGACGGAACCGGTAGACGACATCATTAAGCCTCTTGACCACCTCGTATGGACCATCCCAGGCGGGTGTAAGCTTTGGGGATTTATCCTTGCTTCGTTGGGAGTTGTACAGCCAGACTTTGTCCCTCTCTTGGAACCCGACTGAGTTGGCCTTGAGGTCGTATCGCGTCTTCATACGGTTACTGGTGGCCAACATCTGCGTTCGGGCTAATTCGTGTATTGCCAGCATGTTATGTGGGAGCTGGTTGGCATAATCGTCGATGTCTTGGGAAGGTTCTTCGGGGAGCCAAAAGCCAAATCGCAGCTCTTTTCCAAATAGGACCCTGGCTAGAGTCAGGCCTGTACTATTATGTACGGCTGAGAGATATGCCATCAGGAATAGAGGAATATGCTCATCCCAATCACGCTGGTTATTGCTGACGACCTTGGGTAGGTGTTGTTCCAAGTTCCTGTTGAATCTTTCCACCATTCCGTCTGACTGTGGGTGCAATGGTGTTGTTCTCGTTTTCCTGATCCCCAACATCGTGCAGACCTTCTGAAATACATTCTATTCGAAGTTACGCCCCTGGTCTGAATGTATTTCCATCGGTACGCCAAACCTGCTGAATAGTTGTTCTACTAGCACCGTCGCTACCGTGATTGCCTCTTGGTTGGGTTTCGCATATGCCTCAGGCCATTTGATGAAGTAATCCATTGCGACCAGAATGTATTTGTTCCCCCTCTCAGACTCGGGAAACGGACCGGCGACATCGATGGCAATTCTCTCAAATGTGTATTGTACTGCTGCATTCTGTCTTTGGTCCGGGTCTTTGGGCCCTTACTGGCTGAACAGGTGTCACATTTCCGGCACCAAGCTCTGACGTCTTCAAAGTAATTTACCCAGTAGTTTCGCTGGCGAACTTTGTCTAGAGTTTTGTTCATGCCCAGATGACCGCCGGTAATCCCATCATGTACTTCGGTCAGGATGGCTGGTAGCTTTTTCTTAGGAACTACCAGTTGAGACTTGGTTTCTTGGCCATCGGTGCTTTCCCAAACTCGCTTGAGCATTCCATTCTCTACTCTTAGAGAGTCCCATTGGGCCCATAACGATTTCAGCACGCCCGAGTATCTAGCTACCTCGTCCCATCGTGGCCTGGGTGCCCCTCTCGTTTTGAATCACAAGACTGGTTCGATGTCTGGATCAGCCATTTGGTCCTGGATCCACTGTTCCGTTGTCCAGTCTTCATTGGCCTGCACTCGGATTTGTCTGATGGAGATACCCTCTCGCTGTTCCATCTTCAGACAATGTTGGCATTCTGCTCTACAGGGTCTTTTGGATAGAGCATCGGCATTATTGTGCAAACGGCCGGCACGGTTTTCCACCTTGAAATCGTATTGCTGTAGTTTCTCCATCCACCGGGCCAGTTGTCCTTCCGGTGTCTTCATGTCCAGCAGCCATTTGAGGGCGGCATGATCTGTCCGGATTAAGAAATGAGGACCATAGAGGTATTTGTGGAAATGGTCTACAGCCCTTATTATTGCCAGAAGTTCTTTTCTGGTGACGCAATAATTTCTTTCCTGTTTCGAGAATCCACGGCTGTGGTACTCAATCATCCTCTCTTCACCATCTTGCACCTGGGATAGGACGACCCCCAAACCTGTGTTGCTAGCGTCGGCGTGTAAAATTAACTTGCCGGACTGTGTAGGAAAGGCTAGGATTGGGCTGGAACATAGTGCTGCCTTCAGTCGCCTGAATGATCTTTCGCAATCCTGATTCCAACGGAAGGTCTCTTTCTCAGTAGTCTGCCGATGTAGAGGCGCGGCAATGGTGGCAAATCCCTCAACAAATCGCCTGTAGTAGGAACAGAGGCCCAAGAAGCTTTTCTCTTGGGACTGGCCAATCACGGATGGCTTCCATCTTGTCGTCGTTGGTGCGGATTCCTGACTCGGAAACGAAGTGGCCCAAAAACTCTATTTCTTTTTGGAACATGGAACACTTCTTCGGGTTGAGTCTCAGGTTGACATTATTAATTCTGGAGAATACTTGGTCCAGGTTCTTCAGATGGTCGTCGAATGTCTGACCCATGACTAGAATGTCGTCGAGGTATACTAAGCACGTCCTCCATGTTAACCCGCTCAGTACATACTCCATTAGCCTCTCAAATGTAGCGTGTGCATAAACTGAAACAGCCCTTTACTGGTGAAGAACGCTATCTTCTCTCTGTCGTTTGCGTGTAGACCAACCTGCCAATATCCACTTTTTAGGTCTAGTGTGGAGAACCAACGGGAGCCTGCTAGTGTAATCAGAGTGGATAGCTGTCTTTCTTGGTGACGTCATTCAGCTTCCTGTAATCCACGCAAAATCAGGTGGTTCCATCCTTCTTTTTAACTAGCTCGACAGGAGGGGACCATAGGCTGATGGATGACTCAATAACTCCATTTTGTAACATGGACTCGATGTTTTCCTCTACTGCCTGTTGTTGCCCCAATGGTAGTCGTCTAGGCGGTATTCTGATGGGTTGAGCCTTTGATTGTCGTATCTTTTGTCCAGGATGTCGATTGCTTTGGAGGAGTTCTAGAGCCGGACCTCTTAACGAAATTAAGATAAAGATTTTTCTTGATTATCCCATCCATTAGCTGTACCCACGGCCTCAAATTGCCGTTTATACATGGGCCAAGATGAACTGCCATCAAATGTGGGTGGTTTACTAAAGGAACCTTTGGTACTCACAGTGTGCTGGTATTTCCCTCTCTGCAAATGTTGTTTCAATTTTTTAATTGCTGTTTCCACTTTATCTTGTACTTCACTGTGTACTGTATCTTTAATTGAACTAATTTCAACTTTTAACTGGCTTTGGATAGCACTTATTTCAAATTTCAGCTGGTTCTGGATGGAATCGGTGTCATCTACTGTGGTTTCAAGACTATCCCCGGTATTTTTGCGACCATTATGTCGTCGTTTATTGCTCTTATGTCTTTTAATTCATTTTGTCTTTTTAATTCAATTTGATCTCGTTTTTGTTCAAATATTTTAAAATCATTTTGTCGTTTTTCTTCTAGTATTTTAAATTCATTTTGTCTTTTTAATTCAATTTGTTCTTGTTTTTCTTCAAATTTCGAGAGAAATCTTCAATTAAATTATGTTGTTTTTCACCTACAGATTTCACTAACCTTTGTTGAATTTCCTCTTGCTGTTGTATCTCTTTTTTATCACGTTTTTCCAGGATCTGAGCTATTTTTTTCTTCTATTCCATCCCTAACCTGTTTGAATATTTTTTTAATAGTCTCGCCCATTTTTTCTTTTTCCATACTTCGAGTTTCCATAAATCAAATTGCGATTTTAACTTCACTTAATCCTTTACTGCTGATCACCAAATTTGTTATAAACTCCGTGGGTTCAATTAAAATTGTAAAATTAATTTACACTCTCACTTTTTAGAAACTATTATTTATATCAAATATACACAACAGCTGATTCGAATATTGCAAATGTAATACAACATAAGCTCTTCGCTGCACTAACTAACTGCTGCGATGATGGTCCGCCTTTTAAAATGAGCATCGAATCCTCTAGTATCCATTATCAATTCTACAGTTGCCGAGCTATTTCGAGATTAATTTTTTTGTCCTCCCAGCGATCGATGTCGTATTGAAATGAAACCAGGGCCGGCTTAGGTAAATTTCGCAAAACTGAATCTACAAAGATGTTGGACAACAGTTGTTTTAGAGAATTGTATGTAGTTTTAGGAATATTAGAAGGATCTAAAAGATATTGTTTTGATAAAATGATACCTCAGTTTACAAATAATCCATACATTCAGCATTTTCGAATTAATTGGCAGTAGCATACATTGCATGAGGGCTTGTAATTTGAATGGAGGCCAAATTGCGTAATTTAGTGCCTCCTTTAATTTAAATTTTCCGCAAAATGGAAAACACATTTTCATTGCCACTTTTAAAAGGTATATGATGACATTTTCAGATTTGCCATCCGACTTTTAGTTTTTCGGCTACATTCATCAACTTTTTTTCAAATGTACCCCACAGTAGATTTTTGCATAGAAAAATAGTGCAGTTTATTCTGATTTCATTGATGTAATTGATATACAAAGTTGCTTTCCAAATCCTTTATTAAATCTTTTATAAATATGACAGTACTTGCTTCTTGTATGATGGTTGTGGGATCTCGTTATCAACATCCTGTATAGTAGCAAAGAAAAGACTCCGAGGATGAATTCCAATACAATCCTAAAACTTTTAAGGGGTTATCAGAATCAAAAGAATATGGATTCATTAACAAATGTTCATCGGGGGGTGTAAGAACAATCGAAGATTATTACCGGACCATTTGCGAGACTTCAATAAATATTCCTCGTCTTCAGAACTCAGTCATTTTTAACTGCGATGCCTGAGCCTCTTGAAATGATGAACTTTGAGTAGTGATATCATCTACTCATGTAAACGATCGAAGAACAGCGGCTGCTGATGGCAAAGAGCTCTCTTCATCACGCAACTGATTCAAAATGCTCATAGCCAAAAAAAGGTGCATTTTGTAGTGAAGCCTATAGACTGTAATTGGATGTTGCGGAGAAAAATGCCAAATGATTCGCTAATAATTTTCATGTTCCACAGTAATAAAAATCTGTCTATACTTCATCTTGATGTCTGCAGTGAACACTACAGGATAGAATCCAAACTTTAACAAAATAGCAGTAATCTCTTGTTGCAATTTGGGACTGATATGCGAACAATCATTCAAAGATAACCGATGAGGTAGCTTAGTGGATGCATTAAACACTACACGAAGTTTGGTTGTGCTATTATCAGGTTTCAAAAAAAAGTAGATCGGAAATCAATTCCTTATAATAAAACGCTAGGTACTATGGGAAAATCACAATATTGGTTGTAGAGACCTGGATGCTTTCGAAGCTTTTTCTAAACTAAAGAGTAGTAACGTTACAGGGCGAGATTAAACATTCCGCCAAAAGCAGTAAGTATGTTTCCCTCCTTCCCTAGGAAAATACTGTTTCGCAGTGAATCATCTAATGACACTAGATGTTCAATTACAAAAATAGCTGGTTGTGTTTATGACTGAATGTAAGGGAGATTTAGCAGAACTCGGGACACTATACCGAACACAGTGTGAATAGCATCAGGAACACCTTCCTTTCCCAGAAGGCGTCCATCCAACAAAATTAGAGAAAATATAATAGCACCTAATAAAAGATCAATAGCGCCTGGGCTATTAAATTCAGGATCAGCAAGTATCAAATGTATTAGATGTGCTATATTAGCAACAAGGCATATCATTGCAAATGTAGAGAACAACAATACTATCAACAGCAATACTGCACTCGCGCCTTACTATAGAGTGCGAAAAGAAAAGGTAAGAGAGAGACCCTCAGTAGTGGTACTCGGCATAGAAGCTAGTCTGTTAAGTTGAATCTAAGGCGTTTCATAGCCCTGCTGGCAATTAATGATGTCATACTACCAGAATTTAGAAGACATCGCACAATATGATAAGAACCGTGCTTATCATATCTAATACCTCAACTAAAGCGGTAGACTGCAACACATTTGAATTGTAGAGAAGTTTCGGGTCTTTTATCAGTATTAATGACTGGACCTATTAGATGTGGAAGCCAGATTTGCGGGGGCAGCTTGAGATTCAGACCTGCTGCTTGAACCACAACAATTTTCAAAGTGAAGGAAAATGTGATGGTTACAGTTGCCGCAAATGGTTACAGATTTACAGCGATTCGACTGATGAAAGTCGCCCAAGCAATTAAAACAAATTCTAAAATCTTTAACAAATTTAAACTGCGCGGATACTTGTTTGTTCTAGAATTTGTAAAGCCCATGATCGGATTTACAAAGTATATACACTTTCTGTTAGTAACAAACAACGATATACTGAAACGGAAAGAACGTTGCTCTGAATTCGATGCTAACTTTTTGTCAACCCCTCGCATTGCCTTGAGGGAAAATTCAACAGGTTCAAAAGCATCGCAATGTTTCGACAAAAGTCAACAACATTCGGTCGGATCGGCAAGTCATCTTGAATGAACTCATAATGTAATGTTCAAATTTAACGGAACTCGTTTCACCATCAACTGAACAGTACAAAAATACCTGTGATGTACTGTAAACTCAAATTCTGCAGTGCCTCTAAATTATCACTGAAGGCATCCAATAACTTTAGACGAGCTATCCGAGTTAGTTGGAAAATTTCTTCTAAAGTTTACCAATGAGACTTCGCGATTAAAAGTGTTCGCTTGAATTTTTTCAAAAGCTTTTCGTAAGCACACAAGTAAGTGTTTTGTGTTAGTTTAAAATTCCTAGTAAACTCAAAGCAGGCCCTTTTAAAGCTAACTGTAAATATTCAAACTTCTGCATAGCCCGGCGTTTTTTAACCGACTTCCAAAAAGGAGGAGGTTATCAATTCGTCGCGTTTTTTTTTGTATGTATGTTACTTGATTTCTTCTCCTGTGGTGAACCGTTTTGAATGAATATGGTCTTGTTTAATATAGTATATATCGGATTGGTGAAACTTCAAATTTGGGAAAAGAATTCTATTGGTAAAGTGATGAAATTTGTGAATGAACACATGCGAGCATGGAAATCGACCAATATCCCTAACAAATTGGTCGATTTTTCAAAAACTCCTTATGGACGTGTATAGTTTTTTAACGTTTATTCTATTAAGGAAGATCCCTAGGTGATCTCATATACTTTTCTGCGACGTGCAACTTGTAGGTTTGCAGAAAAGCGCCGAAAATTCCAATATTCTTATCAAAAGTGATGTAACGGACATTTCCTCATAAATATTTTAATTCCAACTTAATAGTGCGGGAATTGTAGGCACTGGAAGTTTTAATTGCGAATTTGAAAATTTTCTATCTACATCTCAAGCATATAGGTAGTATTAATATTTTCGGCTCATTAAATCAATGAGTACCAAGCTCGTTTTATTTGTATACCTAACCTAACCTATTTAAATGAAAATTTTTCCATTTTTCGAAGACACATTCTCCCGGCCTAATTGAAAATTCAGTGACAACACATGTCAAACTCTAAAGTGCTATTTGGTGGAGTGATGTTTTTGTGTTAATTAACACTGTTTTTTAAAAACCTTTTTTATTTCACTAAACTTAAAATTATAAATTCAAAATATTTCTGATTATAACATGTAAAATATTAAATTATGAAAATACGTCTTAATACTACTACTGCTGTGCCGATTCTGATTCAAGATCGCTTTGATATTCATCAGGCAGCCAAGTCGCGGGATCTGCGTCCTTGCACGTGCGATATTAATCTTGATGCGATTGCAGTTAAGGGTTACATAAATCCTCCACCCCCTTTTTTTTCTAATTTTATTTCTAATAAGAAAATAGCAAATTATTAATAAAATCAATATTGAAAATGTTCCAATGGACCAACTCTGATAATTTGGTTACAATTGAATTGTTTCTAAAGGTTCATTATTAATTTCTTCAAGTTGAATTTCATGCAATTTATCAAGTGAAACTTTTTCTAATTTAAGTTTTTGAACAGACATAACTGGTAATGAAATTTCTTCAATATCTTGAAGGGCTATTGGATGTCCTTGGGAGATTCCCTTTTCATTTTGGTAGGTAAACTTTAGGGTTGAAATTGAACATTTGGGTGGAACTTCAAAAAGGTAAGGTCCTTTGATGATGGCTACATCATTTTCTTTACAACTTGTTTGAATTTTCTGTGGCCTTGTAAAAATACCAATATAATGGGATCCATCGATTTCCTCAATAACGGTATTGATTAACTTGACAGGAACTTGTTGACATTTTTTTAAGTTTGTCCCATCTATAGGATTGATGTGATACAGTTTGTGGGCACCAGGCTGTTTGTGTGGCGCAGGTAGGTTGATTTCTTGGCATGGATCTTCTTGGTATTGATATTGGTCATTACTCAATATAAGGAAAGGTTGAGGAGGAATAATTATGGTATTATTGATATTAGGAATCGAATATAAGTGATAATGATTAAAAACTTCAGAATGAACTAGTGGAAATTCTAACGAAAATATTAATTTATCTTCAGTGTAAAGAATATTTCTCTTGACAATTTTGTAATATTCAAAATAATTGTTCTTATCAAATAATATTTGTGAATGGCTGTGAATTTCAGAAAGAATGTTAAGTTGTTCTGGTGAAATAATGCTATGGTGCAAAGTGTTTAGATTAGCAAAACTTATAGCATTTTCGATTTCAGTCAGAAAATTAAGTATTGAGTCTAAATTAAGTTTTACATGATTTAAGATTTCTCGAATTTCAAAATAATGTTCATAACCGAATTTTGTTTCATTTAGAGCAATTCGTAATTCTTCAACTTTATTAGAAATTAATTTTTGATTTGTCGTAACTGACGTAATTGTTTCATTTATACAATTGACCAATTTAGTACTTAGAGAAATTTGCTTATTTACCTTTCTAATGATCTGGTTTTGATTATTTTCTAATTGTGAAATGCTATTATAGATTTCCTTAGCGTCTTCTTGATCCATGTTTCCAGTGATAGATTTGATAATGCTACCTAAGGGATTCAATAAGCCTCTTTTGTATCTTTGATTGGTGAAAATTGAGATTAATTTTTTATTTACATTATCAATTTCAAATTTCAGATGTTGGTAACTAGTATAAAGTTCCATTTTATAATTAAGGGTAGTTTGATTTATTAAATTACCAATGTGTTCATATTCACGAGTAATATTAAAAATTTGATTTTTGAATGAATTGATGGGAATATAATTAAGGAAAGAGAGAACCAATTTTAATTCTTGCGGTTCCTTGTTTGAAAATTTAAATTCCGGGGTTATTGTTCAGGTTCTGACTGAACTTTCCGTGACGTTATCAGATTGTTGGTCATCAGGATTGTCATCAGGATTATCCTGCAAAAATTGTTTGGTGAATTTTCTTTGAGGTTTAAAAATTTGTTTGTTGTAAGTACCGTGAGGGGTTGTTAATGTCAATTCATTAGATCTTATAATATGTTCTCGATTGTAAAGGGGTTGGGTTTTGGATTGTCGTTCTGTTAGTTTTTTATAATAGCTGATTCTTGGTTGGATGTCGGGTGGATCGTTTCTTTTTTCGTTAAGTTTAGTAATTACCTTTTGTTTTTTGTCAGAGCATTTTTGGTTAATATTTTTATCAAGTCCTAACATGGTTTCTTTATGTTCATTTATTTGATGATTGATCGGTTGTATCGAATTATCGATTTCGATAGGGTCTTTTAGTTCAAGATGTCCAAATAAAAGATCAATTGGTTTTTGATTTGTAGTTGAATGTATTGAGTTGTTGTAGCCTGTTATAGCGTAGATTAATTTTTAGAAGTTATTTGTGGTTTCAAAAGTGAAAGAGTTCTTAAATGTTCTAAGAGTGTGGAGTGATATCTTTCAACAATGGAATTACTGTTTGGGCTTAAGGCTAAAGTATAATGCCAATTAATTTTGTAAAGTTTAGAAAATTCTTTTATTAAATGTTGCGTGAATTCTGTTCCGTTGTCTGAAATTATATTTTCAGGAATTTTATAATAAGAAATAAATTGTAACAAAGATTGATACATATGAATAGCTGATAAACTTGGTAAAATGTACAATGACATTGTCAAATTTAATGGTGTCTACATGTAAGGTTTCGAAGGGTTTTTTTGGTGAAGTTGTTAGTTGTAATTTGATGAGTGGTGGGTGTCTTTCATATTTTACCTGCTGGCAAATATGGCAGTTATTTATGAAGTTTTTCACATCATCAATTAATTTTGGCCAGTAATGTTTCAGTTCATTGATAGTTTCATGAATTCCTCTATGCTTAGTAATTCCTTTATGTTGTGACTTTATTAATTTTTGTTGTCTAGTTACTTTAGTTATGTCAGAAAGTAGTTTATATGATTTTAGTAATTTAAAAGCTGAGTTTTTGAAAATGAGCGGTACAAACCTGCACATGTTTTTGTAAAGTTCGTCATTGTCGTCATTTTGAAAGTAAAATACATATTGTCGTTTAGGAACACCATATTATTTTAGAAATTTGATCCATGCTCGCTGGAAATTTTCGGGAGTGACGTAAATTTGCCATCTAGTTCGTAGTACTGGATTTTCAAAAATTTTCTTTCTTACTGTTCTACAATTTTGATCGGTTTTTATGATCATAATTTGATGTTGAAAATAATTTAAAGGTTTTTCTGTGATGTGAATTCTCAAAATTGGATCTTCGTTGCTTGTATGTACAGTTTGATTTCCGTCTTGTTCTTCTTCTGGATCTACTTCCGGGACAAATGAGTCTTTCTTGATTTTCTTCACTTTCTTCTGAATTTTGGGAAGTTGCTTCGGGATTTTCCATTATATTTCTATTAAATTCGTCCATGTATTCAAAAATAGGTAGAACATTTGATGAAATGTCTGTTGGATAAATTTCTGCTCTTGATAATGAGTCTGCGTTGGTGTTTAACTTGCCTTTTTTATAAATGACTTCATAATCAAACTCTTCTAATTTCAATCGCCATCTTACTAGTGTTAAATTTGGTTGTTTAACATTCATTATCCATTGTAAAGGTTTGTGATCGGTGACTAATTTTATTTTTTCTCCTACTATGTAACATTTGAAGTAAGAAGTTGCGTAAACTATGGCTAGTAGCTCCTTCTCAATTGTTGAGTAATTTTGTTCTGCATGCGTATGCGATGGGTTTATCCTGACCAATGGGTCCTTGCGATAGTGTAGCTCCAATTGCTACGTTGCGAGCGTCGGTGGTTAATATAAATTCTTTAGTATATATATAGTATGTCTGGTCGTATAAGTATTGGATCATTAGTTAGAAGTTTTTTACCGTCCTCAAAAGTTTTTATGTAAATAGGGTCATTGATGTCAATTTTTGCTCCTTTCTTTAAACAACTAGTAAATGGTTTAGTTATTTTTGCGAAATTTTCTGTAATAACCTAGGAGTCCGAAGAAACTTTATTTCTCTAGTTGTTTTAGATATTGGATAATTTAGGATTGCTTTTATTTTATCTGTATTCGGTTTGATACCTTCTGGCTTTATTATGTGGCCTAGAAATGCTACTTCTTTTTTGAGCAATTCGGATTTATCTAATTGTACCTTGAGATTATGTTCACGAAATTATTGAAAAATTCTCTTTAAGGTTGTTTTGATAGTCAATAAATGAGGGTTCGATTTGAACATGATAAAATTCAAAGTCATTTTCGGTAAAAGAATTTGCATTTCTTGAACATGTGGTGTGGAATTTTCAATATCGACAGGAGCGTAAACATTTGTTGAAATTGTTAATCCTTCTCGAATTACACAATTGAATAGTTTGGTTTGGGGAATAAGAATTTCGATAGTGAAGGGTTCTATTCTAGCTAAGAATAAAAGTTTCCCTTTTGCTTCATAGTGTGTTAAAGGAATTTCTGCTGAAGGTGTTTTTATTTTATAATTTTTAAGATCAAGTTGAACTTTAAGATCTTTCAAAGTGTCGTAGCCTATTAGACCGTCGAAAAAATGGTAGAAGTTGATAAGATAAAATTTAATGGGTTGTTTGGTATTGAATTCTGAGAATGCTGGAAAGGTATCGCTTTGTTGTTTGGAAAATAGAAGAAATTGTGAATGTTTATTTTTGAATGTAATCAGAAAAATTATTCTCACCAATATCTGGGTTGAGAAAAAATTTCGTTGCTCCAGTGTCAATCAATAACTTTAAGGGAGGATCAGCAATTTTAATATAAGGTAAATCTTTGCGATTGTAAATTGAATGCATTTCTATGAAATTTTCGAATTTTGGCGGGAATCATGAAAATTTTGGTCATTGGGTTCATTAACATTTTCAGAATTAGAAGTTTCATTTTGATGTGTTATGTTAGAGTCATGAATTGTTGGTGATGAATTTGAGTAAAATTCACTTTCGTCATAGTTTTCGTCATAGTTCGGTTCATTAAAACAAGATTGATTATTATAATAAGATTGTTCAGGAAAATTTGTTTCATTGCTGGTATTATAAAAATATTGATTAGGATCATTATAATCAAAATTATGCATTTCTCCAAATTTCTTCGGTTGGTAACGAGGATTTGGGTAACAGTGTTAGCAGTATGATTAGAAAAATTTGATACACCTGACATTGGTACGGGTCGAGATCTATTTTGAATATTAGTATGGTTAGTTGAATTATTATTTGGCTTCCAAACATTAATTGATGGTCTGGGTCTTCCAAAAACTTGAGTATTCATTGGTAGTCTTTGATAGGGTACAGGACGTGGTTGAATATTTGTTGGTCCGCTTGGAAATGGTGGTTGAATAGGGTTTATGAACTGAGGTACATTTTGTTGAAATAATGGTACATGATGTTGTAAAGCAAAATTATTTTGAAAAGGTTTAAAATTTTGTGATTGATTATGAAAATTTTGTGGTTTTGGTTTTACATTTTCAATAGGTTTTTGCAAATGACGTATGTTAATTTCAGAAATTATAAATTGTCTAGCTTCAGCCAACCCAGTAGGCTTCATAGCTCGAATTGTAGAGCCTAATGGTTCTTTGAGACCAGCTAAAAATATTTTGAGAGCATGTGTGTTGTAAAAAGTTTTGTTTACCTGCTTGTTCGCGGAAATGGATTCATGAGTGTCTAAATAATTGTATAATGCACTGAGATTTGACATTACCCTGGTGGTGCGTTCCCGCAATTTGTTTAGTGTATTGTTTTCAATTTGATTGAATTACTTCATTGATTTTTAAACTTCTGCACCTTTTCTAAAACATTCCGTCTTGCTAATGCTAATTGTAAGTGTTTTTTGCGTGTAAAATACAGACAGTATTGACATTCGTGTTTTGGATCCCTTGCTTTTTGGACGCTTGGGAGGTTTCGTGTATTGTGCTCCGAACTATTCGGTCACGCCTTGATCCCGTCTGAAGAGACGGCGCTTATTGTTGTTTTTTGCGTTACGATTCCACGAGTTAGTAGCTTCGTTCGTAACGACCGCTAAACCGCTTTCATTTTGTTTCTTTTGTGTTTACAAAAGCGCATCATTTGTTGTTAAACCCGCATTTTTTTGTATGCTCAATCAATGAACATTACGTCGCTATTTTTTGTGTAACGTGTTGTCCAGAAGGACCTCTAAGAAACTGTTCCTGCTGTTACGGGGCTAGCCTCCGAAGAAAGAAGACCCAAGAAAACACCAGAGCTTCGACATAAAAGGTTAGTGATAACTTTTATTTGGTGGTTCGTTTATGTGACGGCACGTGTTTTGTATCAAAAACTGGTATTTGAGCCATGTTTAAATTATTACTTGAATTATTATCTAAAGTCAAATTATTAAAAAGTAAACTTAAATCTAAATCAAAATCTTACTTATATTTAACTCGCTATCAATATTTTCCTGACGTGGAGATAAGAATTGCGAGGAGATCGGAATATACAGGAAGGAAAATTAATAAAAGTTATTAGGAATTGAGTAACTTACAATATTTGTGTCTTCATGCCTGTAAAACTTTCCTTGGTGGAGGTTTTAGCAGATCTCTGGAACTTTCCCGGCAGTGGAGGTTCTTTGGGATTTTCTGGTTTCAGGCGGGTTAATTTTGATGATTTCCCGTTCCAAACTCCTACTGACTGCGCCAGTGATGTTTTTGTGTTAATTAACATTGTTTTCAAAAAACCTTTTTTATTTCACTAAACTTAAAATTATAAATTCAAAATATTTCTGATTATAACATGTAAAATATTAAATTTTGAAAACACGTCTTAATACTATTACTGCTATGCCGATTCTGATTCAAGATTCATTTGATATTCATCAGGCAGCCAAGTCGCTGAATCTGCGTCCTTGCATGTGCGATATTAATCTTGATGCGATTGCAGTTAAGGGTTACATAAATGTGCGTTTATACACAGGGTGTTTAGTTATAGCAAACAAAATCACAAAGTAAAGTGATAGAAGGAGTTGCATTTATATGATGATTGAAATATAGGACGGAGTAGAATGACAGTGGTCCATAGGGATAGGTATATACAGGATAGTTGGAATATAGGGTGGAGTGGACGTTTAGTGGTATAAAAATGTTGGAAAAAATGTGGAATTAAAATTATATAGGGTGATTAAAAAATTATTTATTTCATAGCCCATAAGAAGTTGCATAAAGTGTGGAAAGGAATTAATGTTACACAGGGCAATAATATACAATGTTAAAAATGAAATAATTTATGGGGTAGCCCTCAAGAAGTTATATACGATGGTTGAAATATAGGACGGATTTACCTCCGTAAAAATGAGATGGATTCTACTATAATTTACAGAAGGCAGTTAACAAATTTATGCTTGTCCGTAGGCAGTCGTATGTACAGGATGGTTGGTACATTGGGTGGAGTTGAATTATCTATAGTTATACAGGGTTGTCAAAAAAGGTTACATGGCGTGGTCCTTAAGGCATAAATATATTTTGGGCTTATTAAGTCAACGCGTACTAGTACATTTTGTTCGTAAACATTTACCTGCCAATTTAAATGAAAATTTATCATTGTGTAATGTTGGGGCTTTCGATGTTACATGATCCTGTCTATTAAGGTTATACATAAAAAATAAAGAATGAAAACTACCTGAGTTCAAAAAACTAAAAAGCTGAAAATAATTATAACAAAATACAATTCTAGCAAATAAATAACACATTAAAGGTTGTTAGGTACCTACCCAGAAAATAAAAAATGTAAACATTAAAAGGTGCTTATTTTGTACAAATTAATTACCTACCAATTTAGTATAGTTTTGAAGTCGGTGCCAAGTAACAATTAAGTTTGATGGAGTAGTAGATAAGTATGCAATGCAGGATTTTAGATTTGCTTGGCACCGACTTCAAAAATATACTAGATTGGTAGGTAATTAATTTGTACAGAATGAATGTTTTATCATTAGTGTGAATTAATGAATAAAACAAATTGTTACGTTATATTTTTGCCGCAGAGTGTAACTAGCAGTATATTCCATAAACCTGTCAAAGAACAAGTAAACGAAGAAATATCTGAGGTTTGAATTATGCAAAACGTATTTGAAATAGCCTAAATATCTACAATAACTGTTTTCTTGTAACTAAAACAAGAGTATTAACTTCGAATATTAAGACCAACGGATAGGATAAAATTATCTTCAAACGTAAACACGTACCTTTTTTATTATTCTGTAACATTTTTGTTATTGCGATAGGCTTATTGGGTTTTTCGTATTGGAAATATCCTCGTTTGTATTTGGTATTGATTTGTTTTGATTGTGACAAATTCGAGGTTAAGATTTTTGGTTAGATTTTTTTAACGTACAAGGCGAATTGTTTAGGGTGGAACCACTCGTTCTAGACAGGTTAAAGACATTTATGGTAAGAAGATGTAGAAAAGTAGAGTCGAGCACGGGACATTTCGAGCATTGAGGTTGTGGAATGTCGTAGAAGAAGAACGTTATTTAGGCGATGTTGGTATTAGAATTGAGACGAATTGATTTATCGACTATTTCTGTCAGTTGTCGGAAAGGAGTTGGCCGCCGACCGTCGTGGTGTACGGTTGTTACCCGTTGACTGCCCTAGTGTGAGGATGCGTGTAGTACTTGGGAAGAGAGGTTATGGTGAAATGTGGTGATTGATGTCTAGAAGTGTAATCTGAATTTATAATGGCAATTTTGTGCCATCCCTTGATTGGGATTTAGTTGGATACACTTTGTTCGTTGGTTCCGTTATTGGTTTTGTGATATTTTTGGATTGTAACGGAAACCATACTCGTGTGAGGATTTAAGACAAGTTCATCACTGATTATCTCGATGATCACCGTTTTCAGCAACGTTTAATTGATGTTTCCATTGGCAGTTTGGTGATATTTCTGGAAGTTAGTGGAAACGCGTTCTCATTGGTGAGGATTTGATTGCTGAATATTTGCATGTAGTTTCCTTGGCCTTCCTGGACGACTAACTAGTCAACCACCATCAGAACATCGTACGTAAGAACTTTTGCCCACATAAGACCTTGTTTCTTCAGTGTATGGGGCTACCAACTTCACTTAGTTTGTCGAAGTTTTGGCAAGTCTTGTAATCGAGCGAGTTCCAATTTGGTTTATTGGGAACCGGACGCTGATTGCCGCAGCAACGACGGCGTATGTTTGCTTCGATTCTACAGAGGACAGCTGAGTGTTGTGTCATCGCATTTGAACAAGATACCTTTGTAATTTGTTTCAGTGTATTTGTTTGCTCATAATTTGCTTTTCATATTATTTGATTCAGTGTATTTATTTTGACTGTTAATTTTCTCATTCGAAATTTGATATTTATACTGCTTTTCACATTAAAGATAATTGATTTATTTGCATTTTGAACTTATTGAATTTAATAAAGAACCTGATTATTTAGTCAAATTTTTGTCTGTTAATTTGCTCATATAAATTTGATATTTATGCATTTCCTATAGTGTTAAAGTTTGAATATCATTTCATGATTATTGATTTATTAGATATTGATAATATTTGGTATTATGTGAAAGCGTCGTGAGAGTTCGAAACGTCGACTTGTTAATTGAATTATTTTGGATGCTTTAAAGATATTTGTTTTTAGATTTATGAAATCATTATTGATTTTTCTTGAAGTTTAAATGTAATTAAACACTTTTGTCAGTAACTGAATTTTTGGCTTCAGATTTCAGAATAACAGTACAGTTATAGAGTTTGATATCATTTTTGAATTATTCACAGATTAGATGTCATTATTGACTTTGATATTATTTTGAATATTGTGGATTTAAGTAACTCATTTCTGATTTTGATATATTGTGCATGTTTACGGATCACAACAACATTTGAATATTTTGAGTAATGCTTTTGATAACATCTGTTTATTTTATCTAGGTTGATTTGATCATTAATTGATTATTACACTTGTTGATTTTGGTAATTGATTATTACATTTGTGATTTTGGTAATAATTTGGACTTAGTGTATCAGGTATGTAATGTTGATTCTTGATTGAACTATAGATACGTGTATGTAGGTACATGAAGTTGGCTAAAGGTCGACTTGTGTTTGATATTTTTGCAGGATTGTATTGAAATAATTTAAAGGTTCATTAAATTATTTACTGTTTTATGAAGAGTTTTATTGAAGTAGGTTTGTTGTGACGTAACTGACAATATACTTTTATTACCCATGGAGCCCTTATCTATATATTTCTTGTAGCCGCGGAGGATTGGTAGGTTATCTTAGGCGGTTAGCTGGGGTATATTGGAAAGTTAACTTACAGTTGGCTTGGCCCTTGTTTGTTAACCCATTCCCGTCTCCACTGAAGCTGCCGTGCACCCTGGTGCGTCAACGTCTACCACGTGGGCCGTAATAAGGTGGTAGGTTAGCCATTACATCGTAGGCATTAACAGGCGTTTTTGACGTGACAAAATCAATAGGTGAACCAAACTCTAAAATGTCTCCACTAAATGAAGGCAAATCAATTCGCAGCAAAGCAACTTTTGCATGTTTCCGAGATAAATTTTGTAGCATAGAAGTTAGATTTTAGTTCAGAAAAAATAGACTTGATTGAATAAAACAATTTTTTAAATTTATTGCGATTGTCATTCTCAATGTCAAAATCATCGTCCGCCTTTGAAATTAAACCTAGAGTCTACAGTCGTATTGTGATGTTTAAAAAAATCTGAATCTGAATCAACCATGCAAAAGAAAAACAATTCAGCATCCTCACCTTGTGAGGTTTTCTCGGCAACAAAATAAATGTCTTTTAATCTTTTAAATTCAGACTGACGTGGATTTTTCAATTTACGTATATTTTCAGGGGGTTTTGGCATTTAAAATAAAATAAGAATCATTGTACACCACTGTGCAACGATAAAAAGTCCAAAAAATAATTCGAACAACTAAAAATGTGGAACGTTTTTATAGTACTCAAAATTCCACAATTAGTGCAATTCATTTTGAACAATGACAAAAAATAAAAGTGTGAGGGCGCACCACACATATATTGAATAGGCTGGGAGAGATGCAGCATCCTTGTTTTATTTTCGATTTTTATCATTATTCTGCCGTATCTATAGAGTCTTTCAGAGCTTTTATCAATGAGTGATTAATTTGTTTTTCTTCCAGAACTTTACATAGTTTAGATATGGGAATGTTATCATATGATTTCTGAAGGTCTTTGAAGAGTAAATGGATTTCTATATTGGTGGCAATCGCATTTTTGTTATCTATGTCATTGTCAATGAATGTCTACCCCTTTGTTCTTCTGCTTTCTGTCCGTCGTATTCAGATCTCTTAAAGTACTTTTATATAATGGGCTAAATGTGAGTTTAACTGTTATGCCCGGAAAATATTCAGATTTTTGTTTCCTCTTTTTTTATAGATTGATGACATTAGCCTATTTTCCAATCTTCCGGGATAGGTACTTGGTTTATTTCCAATATCTGCTCTTCTGTACTTATTGGTTGTGGTCTATATTCAATAAGTAGTTTTTTGCAGTGTTCTTCCTATTTATCAGCTGGGGTGAATTAGAAATTAGTTTTTTTCTCGGATCTTATTTCTTCTAAGTCTACATTTCTACGCTTCAGCTTCTACCCGCTATATACATGTCGATTTCTGTGTATATTCGTTCCCAGCTCTTTCCTTTCTGTTGGTATGTTTTTTACAATTCTTCGAGTACCTTCTATGTTATATTGTCGTGATTCACTTTCCACTCTTATTTTGTTATGTTGGTTTGTTCCCAGAGTTATATGGAAATGTTATTTTGGTCTTAATACATGGCCTGAGCGACAGTCCATTCTTCATAACACTCTAATACCTTGCAGTTGAAATTAGGTTTATTATTTCACTATAACGTATTGTATTATTTTTTTATAATCTTCAGTTCATGCGCCATATTATCCTTCAGTAGCATCCTTTGTCTTGCAGTCAAATCTGAAATCCTGCATTGTCTACTTATCGACAACACAACTTCATCAAACTTGATAGTTGCTTGGCACCGGCTTCAAAAATATACTAGATAGGTAGGTAAATAATTTGTACAAAATGAGCACCTTTTACTGTTTACATTTTTTACTTTGTGTGTAGGTACTTAACAACATTGAATGTGTTATTTATTTTATAGGTTTGTATTTTGTTATAATTATTTTCAACTTTTTAGTTATACTTGGAAGTCGGTTATAATAAAAAAATGTTTTATTTGCAACTTTTCAGTTTTTTTCAACTCGGGTAGTTTTTATTCTATATTCTGTATTTTTTATTTTGTATGTATAACCTTAATAGACCAGGTAATATCAAAAACCCCAACATTTCAGAATGATACATTTTCAATTGAATTGACAGGTAAAAGTTTAAGAACAAATTAAACTGGTACGCGTTAACTTAATAAGCCAAAAATATGTTTACCTCACTGACAAGACAGACATTGCCTTGTCCAAACGTTTTATACGGTTAAAACAACTTAACCTCTGAATAACGTATGAATATATCTGTATACTTTAAGCTTAAATGTGTTAAATATAAATTTAAAACTGTGTTAATTAATAGAAAGAACAATTTTAGTAGCGGACATTTGCTCTGTAAATTAATTGTTTCGAAGACTAAATGAATCAGTTTAATTTAAATTCTCTTTTATTAAAACACTTTGTATAATTCCACTTCACAATATATCTCAACCACTCTGTTTACTATCTTATATGTATTACATTATTGTAAAATTTTTAACCACCCTGTATAATAATTATTCTTCTCGGCCCTATATTTCACTAGCACATATTTATGGACCAGACTTTATAACATTTTTCACTATCATATATATTCAACTACTGATGGCTACGTTATATAACTATTTACTCTGTATGTATGCGTATATATACCTTGTGTTAGTCAATCCCAGCCGTCTATCAAAACTTCCCAAAACTACATACTACTTCTGGGAAAGTTTACCGTATAATTGAATCAATCCGCTGTAAAATTTGCACAAGAAATGATAAATTAGTTATTTTAATATCGATATGAATTCGACCGATGAATCTGTGCTATTGTTATTGCTTTTATCACTTTACTTTGTGGTTTTGTTTGCTACAACTAAACACCCTGTGTATAATCGTACCAAATAGCAGTTTAGAGCTTGACATGTGTTGTTACTAAATTTTCTAGTATGCCGGTAGTAGGTGACACCAAAAGCACCGTCTTTACAAAATTGAAAAATTTTCTTGGTATACAAATATAATGAGCTTGATACTCATTGATTTCAGGAGCCGAAAATACTATACTATACTATCTATGTGCTTGGGATATACAAAGAAAATTTTCAAATTTGCAGTTAAAATTTCCAGTGCCTGCAAATCACGTTGGAATTAAAATATTTATGCGGAAATGTCAGTTATGTCACTTGAATAGAATTATTGATAAGAATATTAAATTTTTCGGCTATTTTCTGCAAAACTGTATGTTGCAAGTCGCAGAAAAGGATATGAGACCACCTAAGGATCTTCTTTAATAGATTACGCTTAAAAAACTATCCACATCGACAAAGGGTTGTATCAAAATCGAGTAATATGGTAGGTATGTTGGTCGATTTTCATGCACGCATGTGTTCTTCAGAAATTTCATCACTTTCCCAAAAGAATTCTATTCCTACATTTCAAGTTTCACCAATCCGGATTTATACTCTATTAAACAAGACCATAATTGTCCAAATCGGTGCACAACTGGAGAAGAAATCAGGTAACATACATACAAAAAAAAAATACGGGACGAATTGATAACCTCCTCCTTTTTTGGAAGTCGGTTATAAAATAACCTACTGATCTTGAAGTAGAAATACAATTTTGTTGTTTGATTTTTCTGAAATATACTTTTATGTCTTTGTGTTGTTAATAACTGATTGTTTGAGGATTTGACTTATGAATAATCGATTAGTGAAATAGTTTGATATAAATTATGGAGGATTGAGTAAATGAGGACACATTATGTGAAAGAAAAAGTGTCCACAAAATGGTTTCAATTTGGGGGAGCCACTGGTACGACCGGGTTATTTGTTCGCAGAAATCAGTTTTCTACGAACAAACCTACCTGAAAAAATTAGGTTAATGTGAAGTATTCACATCAAAAAAATGCAAATTTAACCATCACAGTTAAACAACTAGATTTGTATTTAACATTAATAAATTATTAAGTCAATGAAATACCTTATACATAGATGAAAATGACTTAAAAGCAAACTTTTATTTGCACATTGTTTTAGGAGTCAAGATAAATATCCTACATAAATTAAACTCTGTAGAACCCATTATTATATAATTACTAAGCTGATTATGACATTGTCCACCAACTCGAGAACTTCAACAACTTTTAAAGATTTTTCCCAGGGGCATTTACCAGGCATACCTTTGGAAATATTTAAAATACAACTACAGCAGAAAGATGCGAAAAATAGTCATTTAATTGGAGCTTTTGTCCAACTAGACAAAAAAATATATGGAAAACCAGTGTGTGAAAATGTTAAAATCCTTGAAAAAGAACCTAAGTATTCTAGAATAAAATGCAAGTGAAATTTGTTCCATAATGATAACAGAAGAGATAATTTAATTATTATAGTTTATTCAGTGATCAAAAGAATTGTTAATTACCTTTTATCCAGAGAGAGGTGAACAACGAAGTAGAAACTCCAACTTTGTTATGGGACACTTTGCAAAATAAATATGTAACATGAACACAAGAATGTAAAAATAAATAATTTTTATTTACATCTAATTTACCAACATCTATTTGTTAACAAGTATAAAAATATTACAAATATACAAATTTTACCCATTGTTTAACTATTTCGAAAAGTTTTATAACAAAATAACAACTATAAAATCACAGAGTTTTATAAAAAGTCAAAACTGGGGCACACATTTATTAATTTATTTCACAATTAAGACACTATAAACTCATCACTTGCACAGATTACACAAACCGGAGACAACCGTTTCCAAAGAGAAATTCATATAACAGATTTTCTAGGTAATATTTACAAATAATTAAATCATTCTTACTTTTTCACTTCTAAATGTAGGATTTGTGCATTTCAATCCGTTGACAATTACTAAGTTCATAACATACCCTGTTGTCATACTTACGCCATTCTGGCCATTTCTGGAACTCCTTATTTGAAAGCGTCCGCTGGACACTTTTTCAGTTTTATTCCCAAATAAGTTTTTGTCCTGCTTTGGTCTACACTCCATAATATAAATGAATGAAGTGTAATTCTGTGGCAATTTAATCAATTTCGATTCGTTATTGGTGTCCGGTTTCAGACTTATTTGATGCTATGAATTTTGCTGAAATGTTGAAATTTGGAAATTTTGATTTTTATGATTTTTTGCACTCTGAATTGAAATTAAAGGGTACATCTTTTTGTAATATCATTGTTAAAAGTTTTGTTTTCTTCCGAAAAATTTGAATTAAGCGTCTATAATACCCTGCCAGACGTAAAATGACTTTGTTTAAAAATTTTGGATTGCATTAACATTTCTTAAACTTCGATTTTTGAAGGTTCGGGCTTAACTCCGTCTTCTGAATCTATGTGTCCTATAGTCCAAGATCTCAGGGTCGCCAGACGTTACTTATTTTTTCAAAGATGAAATGTATTGGATAAAGTAGGGTTATTAAATTCTGAAGGTTGATTTTTATGTATGTTTCAATGGATATGACAGAAATTAATAATCCAAACCGCCAGACACTTCCCATAGGTCGTAACTTCTGCAGGTCGTAACCCGCTAGACCAGTTTCATTGGTCAAACAGCCCACCAGACCCACTTTTAGGGTCGCTACGACCATGAGTACCTGCGTTGTAATTACATGGATTTATATTACGTTACACGTCAGATGTCCAAATTTGACAGCTTCTTTTATTTAGGAGATTTACTAATGATGTATTTTGTGTTTTTATTTAATTATAGTATGAGGTGAACCCTAATTCATGGATATAATAATCAAAATATATACTTATACAGGGTGGTTTTAAAGATATTAGGACCGTCGCAATATTGTGTGGACTTAAATTATAGTTGTACAGGGTGATTCAGAAAACGATAGACAAATAATTTATGTGTGACCAATACACAGAAACATATACAGGGTGGTTGCAATATAGGGTGAATAGAGTTACACTGATAGAAAGTGGGCCAAATAATAAAACAAATAAAAAAATTAGAAAATATGTGGATATTATCAAAAAAATACAAATTAGAGAGAGGGAGCGACAAGTATACGCTAAAATAATCAATAAAATTGTACCTTAAATCAGATCAAAACAATATGTCAGAAAATAATTATTGATTCAACACGGTTTCTAAACGGGTTTTAATTTAAGCCAGTTGAAGTTGGTTCTTTTTTAATATAAATTAGAAATTGATGAAATGCTCTTTAAATCAGTATAATAGACATATATGTATATCCGTAATATTTTAATTCACACTCATTGCATTTGTTCTCGTAAATACCTGACTTTTCGAAATCCTTAATTTTTTTAAAGATTACTCATTAATTTCTGCAATATTGTTATGACCAGTTCTTTAAAAAAATAAACTCGTAGCATAATCCTTAAGTTTGCTCATTAATTTCTGCAATATCTTTGTTATTACATACCTACACTATTATTGTGAGAAGTTCATGAATAAAATACACTCATAGCATAATTGCTATATGGAACAGAGATACATTTCTATTCATATTTCTCAGTGCGAAATGCTTCATTGTTGATCGAAAAGGTTTCTTTCTAATAAACTTATCCAGGACATTTGTTCTATAACCATTACATGCAACTATTTCCTTTTTTCTTCTCCACTGAGATTGGTGGTATGACTTAGGTTAGGTTATACATTAACATGTTAGTCATAGTCTTCTTGTTGTGGGAACAGCGTTCTGATTATTTCTGTGGCATGTTCTGTTCTGATGGATTTTTTATTATCATCCTACCTGGCTATTTGCTTTCCCAGTTTGAACTCCAGGCCTTGCAGTTTGCTTTTGCCACCTGTGGTGATCTAATGCATCGATAACTAACGGATCAGGCATCTGCTGAGATTTCTTTAGTGATTTGTAAAGTATATCGATTTACTCCTTCACGAAGCCATTTTCACTAGCCTTCATTTACCCTCGCAGGAATATCCAGCGTAAGATCAAAAAACAGCTTTACCCGCTACTCGACTCTGCTTCCTACGAGTTGTGGTCAATGTCCTGGAATTGCAGATGATTACAACGTCCACCTTCTATGCTCATATTGTTATTTCCACGTGTTCCACGTTGTTTCGTAATGGTTTAAATTAAGATTCTGATCAGCGTGTTTGATTGTTAGGTACTCTTAGCTTTGCTTTGCTTTGCTTTGCATAATATGCTCTGATTTACATGTTTATATTTTTGGCATTAATTGCTACATTTGATTCAACGATTCAATTTACTTTACTGTCCGTTTCTGGGCAAATGCCTATATTGCATTTGAAACACTTCATTGGTGTTAATCGTTGTCAACTTCGGCATACGACCCATCAAACATTCAGTTTACTTCTTTTGACAATCTTCAGGGCATGTTCGAATTTCTTAGTATTTTCATTACCCAAAAACATCGATTGCTCTTCAAAACTGTACCTTGTCTTAGCTGTTGTCGCTCATGACGTGTTACCGTTAAGTTTTCTACGAATCTTCTTTCACTTCATTGATTATCTCGCCTAACTCAGTTGGTTTTTACCTTTCCGTTGTACTTTCTTACCATGGGAGTGTATTTATTCACTAATAATTCCATCTAATAGTACTACTTTTATTTCTCGTCTGTCTAGTGTTTCTCATTAGGTAGGATGGACGTGATGGAAATTACTTGTTGGCGCTCGGATGATGTCTGTTTGTTGACTGTGGCATCTGTGGCCATAAAGAATTTTGGCTGGTTCTAGATTTGTGCATTAAGCAAATCTTAGTCCATCGTAGCATAGAATTACGTCTTCATACATCTGAGGGGAACTATTCGAGGAAGTTAGTGAGTGTTTATCAACTACTCAGCATGTGGGTGTCTTCGATCGCTGGTGTGCGGGGATGCATGTAAATAAGGAATACAATCAAAATATTCAGAAGTGTTTTTGGATACTTGAAACCTAAACAAGATATCTGAACTTATTAGACAAAATTTATTTTATCTAATAATTATGTTTCATATATTACACCGTCTAAAACCATTCAGTTTTATTTTAAAACGTTTGTAGAGAAATACATTTGACATAAAAATCAGATTATAGAACGGTTTTCTCTAATAAAACTTCAGACTATTTGTATATTAATAATTATTAATTTGTTGTGAAATGAACATATAACTTATTATTTATTTGTAGGTGGGAGAAAGAATTAGAGTAATACTAGATTGTGAAGATAACACTTTATCATTTGAAAAGAACTATGAGTTTTTAGGAGTAGCTTTTAGAGGTAAGTGCCTGCAAGTGTACAAATAATATTTTATATATATATATATATATATATATATATATATATATATATATATATATATATATATATATATATATATATGTTTAAACTAGTGATGCAGAGTCTCTACAAAAAATTTTGATTTTTAAAGCGATTCGAATTATGATCTGAACCATGGATATATTTTTTAACTTGAACTTTCCTGTGCCAATGTAGCACATGCAGAGATTGCCTTTTTATGTTACTTTCAGAATGTTAAAACATTCATTTGTCACAAAAAGAGAGCATTGTAAACACGAAGTAAAATAATCATCTCAGCATTTGCTTTCTCATACCTGCTATACATTAAATGGGGGTTCACTAAGCTTTAATTTTTATTTCTCATTCTTCAATAGTAAACAAATCATTTAATTAATAACAAGTAGTTTCAACAAATGATGTACAAATACATTAAAAATATGAAACTAAATTGTTCCTAGGATAGTTGCCTCATTGTCAACATTAAAGTGACACTTGGAAATAAACCCCAATACTAGCTAGTATGAAACAATTAATTACCTCTAAAAATAAGTCTTCTTTTTTACTTCGATGATACAATTCACAATACTTCACCACTAAATTACTATATGTTCACTTCGAAAGGTCAACGACCTTCAGTAGCTTTCCCACTGCCTGACCGCGACAGATCGACGTGTTTGTATATTTCATTCTGCTCTCGACAACACTCCCGAAACATTCGAATTATTACGATGATTTATTCAAAGTCTGGAGAATGTGTCTATTTTTCTTCATCGTCAGTTGGTGATGAAATTTTTTTGAGAAGATTTCGCTTTAATGGCGTAAAAATAAAACGTAGTAACCCTACACCCTTCTTTAATTCCGATCGTCCCGATCCGAGTAATCCTTTCCATGACAGGGATATTATTAGTAAACTTATAATATAAACGCCTATTGTGAAAGGGAACTAAATATCTAAACGCTGCTTGGAAGTATTAAAAATTTTATTGGGAATGTTAGTAAATTATTCAAATATTAAGTCTGTTAATTCTCTAACATTTGTTTTTAGGACTACCAGACAAAAAACTTTACCCGACTGTATCGGCTGTGTACGGAAATACGGAAGTATCATTGGTTTATCTTGGACCACCGCTTGATGGCTAACCAATCCCTCCAATAAAACTAGTCATTATTCATCTAATGTCAGATGAATGGAGAGAGATTTAAATGTCTGTATAAAGATGGTTTTCAGGTTAGTTTGGTTTGCCATGTGATATAAAAATGTTTATTTGCTACAAGAGCAAATGTCTGATCCACTTCAATCCTAAAATATTTATAGAATTGTTATAGAATAACATGAACGTTGGAAGAAATTTGCAAAATCCTCTTGCAATTTTCCGATTTTGTATATTCAAGAGATAAACAGGTTTGTATGTAAGAAACTTTATGAGAAGATACCGTTGAAAACACATTTTTTGTCGTACATCATATAACCCTTAAAATGACTACAATTGCTTTCACAAAAAGAAATTACTTATTTCAATTTATATATACCTTAAATTGTAAAGCTTATAATAAAATTTCGACTTTAATACCCAAGATTTCAATGCTGTTTAAGAAACAGTCAAACATGAAGCTCATAATACAACAATAGCATGAAGTTATGAGTAGGTTTGAGATTTATTTTTAAAGAACTGCGAGTTGGTTTGGCATTGTTGAAACATAATTAGAATTTTGCTTCCTTGTTTTTATATGCACATTTAGTATATTACATAATTTTCCTGGGCTTATTGGCCGTGGCCTGTTAGAATTTCTACCTAGAGTTTCATCTGTTGCTGCCGCAGACATTTTTAGAGCTGATCGGGTACTGGTCCAACTGGACTTTCCCCTGTCTTGTTAGTGTCTACAACAGGGCTTGCCGTATGTATAATTTTATATGAATACAGAGGACTTCTGAACGTTGTGACCAGTAGACATGGTTCATGATCTTGCTCGGTTTTCGAACGGTCTTAATATTTCTCAGATCGAGTCTTGATTTGTTGTTAAAGTTGAAGAGTTTTCTTACCTCAATAGCTTCCCGAAACACACGTAAATAGTAAGCCGATGTTGTGGCTAGAACCTCCAAGTAAACGCAAAACGCTTATACATCCCTTCAGAAGAAAACTATTATCCAAAGAGACAAACTACACCATCTTACCGTTAACTGTGAAAATGAACACATTACACTAATATTCGTACCTTGTCACAGGAAACAGTGGAGGAAATTCCTGTTGACTTCTCTAGGATTCTAAGCAGGACGAAACCACCAAAGAGCAATCCCACAATGAAAACAACAACCAAATACCCGAATTTATGTAATTTTACCTGCCAATAAAGGATATTCTAAAGTCGTACTGATTACGGGAGATTACAGAAACAAAATCGAGGACATATGATATTAGAATACTTAGCCAAGATACCCACCGGAAGACCTAACTAAAGCCATTTTGCGGGAAACTAACAGGCTAATCAAATCCGCCATATTTGCAAATCTATAGTTGTAAGAAACTCCCGGACTGTATTGCTTACCAAAAATACACAAATCGGATGTCCCTTTGAGACCCATAGCACGATAGCATCTCCCACTTATGACATTGCAAAGAAAACTTAACACTACAACCACCTGTGCGTACAACGGAGATCTTTATGAAGGATTGTACACACTTCATCCAGAAGATTAAAAACCTCATCCTAATCATAGATGACATATTGGATAGTTTCGATGTCCTGTCTCTTTTTACCAGAGGATATCTATACGATTTTGTGAAAACAGGCTTGGCATTATTGGTGTCAATAGAATGTTTTACTGCGTTGGTAAAGGACAAAACATCGCATTCAAGATAGAAAATATCTTCGAATTCTAAACAGAGGTTCGTGATAAGTTCTCGCTCTTCGTCATTAAGGTGTCTGTACGAATTTGTTCCCTAATAGTTAAGTTTTTGTCTAAGTTTATAGAGTCAGAGTAGTCCTGTGTATTTAAATTTAGGAGAGGGTGTGTATGCTCAAGGGGTTCTAAGTGAAGATCGGAAAAATTAACAGTTTTAGGCATTGCGTTCGCGTTTATTATTGAAGTCAGAAATTCTCCCTTTGAATTAACGCGTACAACCGCGTTGGGAAGTCGTACTTTGTCAATTACTTGTGTCGGTAAAATTGCGTCAGTATTTGTAAGATCGCACTTGAGTTTGAAAATTTGTTCGGTTCGTGCCTGGATAGTTACTTGGTTGTTAGGAGTACAAGTTTGTTTGTTAGTACTGGGTGTGTCTGTTGATTGTATATTAGACTGATTTTGATCGGGCACTTTATGGCAAGGGAATAGTTTTGAAGTTCGTAATTAATTGCTTTGAGTTTAAGCTAACAATACATTCGTAATGTTCAAGAAAATCAAAGCCTAATATTCCATCAAACTCAATATCTAGATTGGAGATAAAAACCTTATTGGGGATTACCTAAGGCAAATGGAATAAGGGTGGATTCTGAAATCGGGATTTTCTCGTGCGTAAAATTATTGACGGTATTTTCTTTAAAAATGGAGATACCAGCACCGGTATCAATGAGAAGTTTGAAGTTTCCGGAAGCGTCGTGAATGTAATATAAATTTTTGGAGTTGACTGTTAAAAGAGGACTTAGAGAAATGCTTGTTCCGGGAAATTCGCATTCGGGTTGAAATCTTCCAGATTCAAATTCTGGATTTGGGTTTGGACTTCGGAAATGGTAGTTGTTGAATCGGGGGCTGATCTAGGCTCGGGAGAGCTAGAAAATCCTGGTATTCGTCGGTATTGAAAGATTCAATGGGGGTTTCGTCTGGTATTTCTTCGAAGTCGGGGCTTAAATAATTTTGACTGATATCGTCAAAATAGTGTTGGTTATTATCAGTATAATAACCGTAATCAGTTTCAGAATTTTGGGAATAATCACCATTTTGATGGTGGTTAAAATGGTGTGTCCTTTCTGAACGATAGTGTGGATTGGTCTGTATTACAGACGGTCGGAATTGATTCGGCTTAAAAGGGGGTCTTTGAAAATTTGTCGGTCGAAATGCTGGACCTTGGATTTGGCTTCGAAAATTGATTTGGCCCTACAAAATTTGGTCGGATATTTTGAGTTGAGGACTGATAGTTATTTTGGTATATTAAACGACAGTCTGAGGATGCCTAATCGTCCACAATTTAAACATTTGGGTGGCTGACTTGGTTTCCTAGCCTGAAATGAGGGCTTAGGTGGAGCAGATTTGTTTATCTTCTGTTCCTCGAAGTAAGACAACTGAAGCTCTCTTCGTATGCGAGAATGTGCCTCCAGAAGGTCTTTGGGATTGCTGGCACGAATTATTTGGCCTAGACGTGGTTCTAATCCTGTAAGAAGCGTGTTTAGAACCATGGTATCAACAAGTGTAGTCTGAGCATCTTTTTGCTCATTGCTTAGATTTGGTGATTTTTGAATGCAAGAGTGCATTTTCGCACTCAAAACCTGAAGTCTGTTGAAGAATGTCAGGGGAGACTCATTGGCTAGTTGTTTTAACCGTTGGATATCGTGAATTAATGAAGAGAGATCACGAGAATCTCCGAAATGTAGCGTGAGAAGCTGTTTAATTTCAAGGTACGACGCAGGGTTTCTAGAGTTTATTAACTGCGCCTCTTAATTTATTTTTAATGTGGATCACTAATAGGTATTTTTGATCCGCGGTAGACATGTTGTAAGCACAGTTACAAGCAAATTTGGGAATGATTGAAAATATTTCCGATAACCGGTATTTTTCGGTTTCATCGGAAACAACATTGTTTGTTGCCTGTGCATTTGCGATTTGTTAGATTTAAAATATGTACACACGTTGAGAAGAAAAAAAATAGAATAAAACAAACGAGGGATTGTATAAAAAGTATAAAAATTATTAAGCGAGTGTATGTAAATGGGGAATAAACGATATTTTGGATAATAGAACGGTAAAGAATGAAATAATAAAAAATATTTAAAAGTAAATCAAAATATATCAAATAAATATTTCAATTCAAATAATAAATCAATTCAAAATAATATATCAAGATTATCAAATAAATAAAATAATCAATCAAATAAAATCAAATTATCCAATATATCAATCAAATTAATCAAATAAATTCTTAAAACCTTAAACATTAAACGATTCACTACTACTCACATCAACAGGAACATTGGAAGATCCGTGTTCTCCTTGTTATCGCAGTTATCGAACTTCTTCCAGGTTCTTTGCTCCCTTGAGGGATAGAATCCTCCGCTACCAGTTAGAATTAAGCTCGTTTTCTAGTAACGTTGACGGATCCTACTGACTGCGCCAATTTATTATATCACACTTCAAAATTGAGTTTTTAAAAAAGATTTATTTAACTTGTAAACTAACTACAGGCGGAGTAATAATGAATACAGCAGAAGAGAAATTTTACAATATATAAGTTTAAAGTTGCTGAATAGGCATAGTTGACACGGCAATTCTCACGGATGTCGGCGGCGCCGTAATATGATACCACACGTGTCGCTGAGTCAGCTGGGAAAGTTCAATTGTCGTTACGATATAGGTTTGTGCTAAGTTCATAGTATAAACTTATATAACATATATATATATATATATATATATATATATATATATATATATATATATATATATTAGATGGTTTCCGGGAATTCATCCGCGTAGTTGATAACTGATCCCTGCCGGGATCGATGGTAAAATGACGACGTTTCGGCAGAGTCACATCTGCCCTCTTCAGGTCGGTTCGCATAATTCTCGTAGCCTTCTGCTTCGCTTCTAGTTACTCGAATACTGATATTTTCAGGAGCGCGCACGGTGTTATATAGTTGCGGCTCGGCGTCTATTGGTTGGCACCGTGAACGGCTGCGTGTGATTGGCCCTGGGCCCTCAGTGGGAGCGCCTCCCGCCTGCTAGTTTGTTATTTCCGGTTGAGTTGTTATTGGACGGGTCCGGGCCGGTACGGTGTTTAATAGAATTTTCAAACAATTCGATAAGTTCTGGATTTCATTGCGTGCGTTTAGACTGTGAGGCCTCTTCGCTATTTCAATTGCCTCTCTTACGAGTCTTGATTTCGGGTGTTCTATATTTGCCAGTACTCTGGTGTTCTCAAAGTCTATTCGGTGTGACGTCGTGGTGGCGTGTTCAGCAATGGATGTTGTTTTTTACTGCTTTCTTATAGCATTCTGGTGTTCATCACGTCTAGCTTGAATTCTTCCATTAGTTTGCTCCACATAGGTTTTATGACAGTCTGCACAGTCGTACACTCCCTGTTGTTCTAAAGGGATCCTCGTCTTCGGAGTCCTCAACACCGTGCTTATTTTTCTGTCTGTATTGAAAATAGTATCGATATTGTGTCTCCGTAGAATTCTTGCAATACTGTCCGTGGTACCCTTGACATACGGTAAATAAGCCTTGGTTATTGGTGTCTCATGCTCCTCGTCTGTCCGTCTCGGTTTTGGCTTTAGGGCTCTTTGAATATTTCGGTCTGTAAATCCGTTTTGTCTCAGAGCTGTTTTTAAACTGTCCATTTCCTGTTTGATGTTGTCCTGGTCAGCTAGTCTTTGTGATCTGGTTACTAAAGTTTTTGACGACGGCTTGTAGTTGGACAGGGTGGTGATGAGAATTAGCATGAAGGTATCTGTTGGTGTGAGTTGCTTTCCTATATACTGTATGGCCAAGGGTTCCATCTTCCTACCTATTTATGAGAACATCAAGGAATGGCAGTTAATTATTGGCTTCAACCTCCATGGTGAATTTTAGTTTGTGATGGTTGCCATTAAGTTGATCTAAAAATGTGTTGAGGTGTTCCCTCGCATGAGGCCAAATCACAAAAGTATCATCCACATATCGCAACCATAAACTGGGTTTAAGAGTTGCTGTTCTTAGTGCCAGCTCCTCAAAGTTCTCCATAAAAAGGTTCACTATAACTGGTGAGAGTGGCGATCCCATTGGAGCTCCTTCCACTTGTTTGTATCGTTGGTTCTCGTAAACAAAATAGGTGTTCATCAGGCAGTGCCTTGTTAAGTCTACAAGGTGTTGAGGTGGTTTGTATTTTTCTGTTATGATATCCAAGGCTTCGTCGATAGGGATGTTGGTGAAAAGGGACACTACGTCAAAACTGACCAGAAGACACTCAGGTTGTAAAACCGTTTTTCTAAGTATTTCGATGAAATGTGTCCAATTTCTGACATATGAGTCTGCCCCCTCTGCAAACGGTTCATTTGTGTAAGACATTTGAGAAATTACGCGCGAAAAGAAGCAAACTTTTGTGCGATCTACATTTTTTACAACGATGCCGCGATGAAGGAGTTATTCCGAAAAACATGACGGTAAAGTTCTGGAAGAACAACAGAAAAACACAGAATATCTTATGGAAAGCTAGTTGTGCCCTACTTAGGGAAGCCATACGTGATGTCAGAAGAGATTTGGATGTTCTTAATACTAAACTCTTAGATATCCACCTTCAGGTAAGCAATACACTCCACCCGATAATATGGGATAAATTCGATGAAATTAGCGAATTTAGAGCCGAAACGAATGCAGAGTTGACAACATTGCAACAACGAACAAAATTTAACAAATTGAAGCTCCAACAGAAGCCCAAAAACGAATTTTTCTCGGAAAATAACGGTCACAGTCTAACCTCAAGGCAATTGGAAACGAATAGAACCGTTTATAACTTATCTTCGGTCCAATTGAACTCTACCTCGATTGGCGTGTTGGCTAAGGGATTCAATTACGCTATTGCTCCCTCTCGCATACCAACAGAGAGCATAATATGTGGCGTGGAAACAGCAGTTTCAAAATTAGATGCGAACACCGCTGAAATAATTAGACAAGATGTGTCACATGTTCTAAGAAAGTCTAAACCACCCAAAAGGAACCTATCTATAGAAGAAAATGAGGCCTTGAAACAACTTCGCCTCAACAAGGACATTGTCATTCTACCTGCGGATAAAGGAAATGCGACTGTAATTGTAGATACAGCGGATTATTCAAACAAAATGCAAACATTGCTACAAGATCCAGCATATAAACAAATTACTACTGACCCAACAACTTATCTGGAGAAAACAACTAAGGCCAAAATCCAAGCAAAAATCTCCAACTGCAACTCATTCCGCGTGAAAAGTCATCGAGATGTCCGAAATTCTATGGGTTGCCAAAAGTACATAAAGAAGGTGCACCTTTGAGGCCAATAGTAAGTTCAATTGGATCCCCAACACAACAGCTAGCCAAATACCTAGCCCAACAACTTCCGTTTGCAGAGGGGGCAGACTCATATGTCAAAAATTCGACACATTTCATCGAAATACTTAGAAAAACGGTTTTACAACCTGAGTGTCTTCTGGTCAGTTTTGACGTAGTGTCCCTTTTCACCAACATCCCTATCGACGAAGCCTTGGATATCATAATAGAAAAATACAAACCACCTCAACACCTTGTAGACTTAACAAGGCACTGCCTGATGAACACCTATTTTGTTTACGATATATTTTATTATATATATATATATATATATATATATATATATATATATATATAACTGATATCGGCAGAGTCACATCTGCCTTCTTCAGGTCGGTTCGTATAATTCTCGTAGCCTTCTGCTTTCGCTTCTAGTTACTCGAATACTAAGATTTTCTGAAGCGCGTACGCTGTTATATAGTCGCAGCTCGGCGCCTATCGGTTGGCACCGTGAACGGCTGCGTGTGATTGGCCCTTGGCGCTCAGTGGGCACGCCTCCCGCCTGCTGATTTGTTATTTCTGGTTGAGTCCGGGCCGGTTCGGTGTTTAATAGAATTTTCCAATAATTCCTGAATTTCATTGCGTGCGTTTAGACTGTGAGGCCTCTTCGCTATTTCAATTGCCTCTCTTACGAGTCTTGATTTCGGGTGTTATATATTTGCCAGTACTCTCGTGTGCTCAAAGTACATGTACATGTATCTTCTAGGAACGTCTACATAACCGCTCAAAATTAAAATTCCTAAAAAAACATTTAATCTCTTTAGGGGTTACATCATCTTGAATATTTTTGTTTATGACATATGTATTGGAGAATGTCACAAGCAGATCAACTACCTCAGAGTCAAAAAAAGTTAAAATAATTGTAAAGAGGTAAGCTCTTAAACTGGGCCAATAGGTTCTTTCCATAAATCTGGTTGTGGGGTGATATCTTCATGAACCCAGCACATATTTTGAAGTTTTTTTGGTGGAGGTTTACCAGACACACTACCAGTGGAAATCAGTGTTGCCCCAGGATAAAGTTGAGTCAATGGTATGTCCTCATCAGAATTATTTTCATTATCTTGAGCTTCATATTTCTGTGGAATTATAACTTCGACTTCATTTCTCAGTTGGCTGCCTGGAAGATTATTCATGGTAGTAAGTTCTTCATCCCCTGAGTCGCAATCGGTGATGTCATCATTAGCATTATCGGGAGGAAAAAGTATGATAGAATCCGGCGGAACAGGAATTCGGTCGTGATATTCTAGCTTCTCAAGTAGCTACTGAAGTTTCAAAGGTCTTCTAAAAAATAAAACACTTATTACAAGGATGCAGTAACGCGCAGTAGTATATAATACTACCGTCCTTTTAAAAGGACAGCGCCATTTTGACCCGTTTACAAATACTACAACAACTTATGACCTTTTATATTCGGAAGTATGTAATTATTATGTACAAATAGTATCTAAATAACACATGCAATAACACTTTTATAAATAAAGTTGAAAAATACCGGCAAACAATCACAAATCTCTTAGCTAAATGAAATAATCTGGTGAGATGACATTATTAGATATTTGAAGTAATCTTGTCAAAGGTTTCGAAATTTCGAGATTGGGGATGCTAACCCTAAGAAGGACTTGATGTTTTTTGGTTGGGGAAAATTTAGGATACAATCTACTTTTGAGGGGTTTGGCTTTAAGCCTTCGGGAGTTATAAGGTGGCCAAGATACGCGACCTCTTTGCGAAGAAACTCGCATTTGTTTGATTGGATCTTTAGATTAGCTTTTCGCAAGCGTTTGAAAACTTCAGAAAGCCGGGCTATGTGCTCATGTATAGTTGGAAAATAAACAATAATGTCCATGTAGACTAAACATCTCTCGTCTTGAACACCTAAAATAATATTATCTATTACCCTTTGGAAGGTGGATGGAGCGTTTTTAAGGTTTTTAACGAACTCGAAATGACCATTATCAACTGTGAAAGCTGTTTTTTGGATGCCTTTAGTATCGATTTTGATTTGATGAAACCCTAAACCGAGGTCGAGAGTAGTGAAGTATTGGCATTTGCCAAGTTGGTCAGGTAAATCCGAAATGTTCGGTAGGAGGTACTTGTCCTCAACAGTAGGTTCATTTATTTTTCGATAATCGACGACAACACGTCATTTTTGAGTACCAGAAGCGTCTAGTTTTTTGGGAACTACCCAAACCGGGGATGACCATAGCAGGTTAGACGGACGTATAATACCTTGGTCAAACATCTTTGATATTTGATCTTTTCCTCTTGTTTGTGGATTTGGGGTACCGAAATGATTTTTTGAAAGGGGGTTTCGCATTGTTAGTATCTATTGAATGTTTAATTTCGTTTGTAAAGGCTAATTGGTCGCCTTCTAAATAGAATATATCGGAATATTCAAGGCAAAGTTGAGAAACAAGTTCTGCTTCTTCGTCGTTCAGAATTTCTAACCGAAGTTGTTCCATAATTGTGGTTTGTCTGTCAGGTTGAATTAAGTTTTGTGAGTAATTTTCAGAAAGAGTGTTTGTTTATCAGTTCGAGTTTCAAAATGTCGAAATTAACAGTTTTGGGGGTTAGCATTTGCATTCAAAACTTAAGTGAGAAATTCACCTGTTTCATGAACTTTAACCAGGACATGGGGAAGATAAACCTTTTCTATTTCGGCAGACGATATGAAAGCCTCAGTATTAGTGAGATTACATTTTAATTTACATATTTGTTCTGTTCGGGATTCTAAAGAAATTGTATTGACTGGGATAAAGTTATCGAAGGCTGTAGAGTTCTGAGTATGCATGACAGTATCATCCTCAACTTTGTAGAGGAGTAGGGTTTTTAAATTTGTCACAAGTTGTTTCCTGTTATAGTTCAAGAAAATCTGAACCTAATAAACCGTCGAATTCAATGTCAATGTTACAAATATATACACTTTTGTGGGTTGGTGACATTAAGAGGTACAAAGTTTGTTAAGTATCTGTGAATGACTATGTTGGCAAGGGTTTAAATATTGACTCCTGTGTCAATAAGGAGTGACCGAATAAAGTAATTTTTCTAATTGACCGAAAGAATTTAAGTAGCCTTACAGAAAATTCTGTTCGGGAAATTTTAAGTTTTGGATTGAAATCGTCCAAATTCATTGTTTGTATTTGAGTCTGAAGATTGGAAGTCTCATAAAAATAAAATTTTGTTGGGAGGAAAATTGCTCGTTATCGTAATATTCATCATATTGTTGATTATAATTATTATTACAACCATTCTCGTTTGAATAATATACGAATTTGTCATGTTTTTGTGTATCAGGGTAATAATTGTCTGATACAATGTCGTATTCAGTTGGTGTTTGAATATTTTGTTGCTCATCGTAAGAAAAATTATACTTATGTTCATACGGATCGAATTGTTGGTTGTTTAAGTGATAAGTTTTCTGTTGTTTGAAAAAACTCGGATTTGGCCTGAAATTACTAAAAGTTGGAGTTGGTCTACTTGTTGAGGGTTGTTGGTAAGAACATTGAGGCCTAGTATTAAAATTTGAAGGTTGATTAGCAGACTGATTCGCATCATATCGGCGATGGGCCGAGTAATTTGGGTGAGAATTTTGGTTAGTCTGGAATTGTCTCATTCTAATGAGGCATTCACTGTTGAAATGTCCGATCTTTTTGTAAAACGAACATTGTTTTGGGGGTGGACCATTATTCGGTTTACGAGGCGTTGGGGTGGATTTTGGTTGACTGAAAATTTTTGAGTATCTAGATTAGACAACTGCAATTCTCTTTTAATAAGGGAAATAGCCGCGACGATATCTTTGGAATCACTGACCCGCACAATTTAGCCAATTTTCGGCTCTAGACCCGTAAGTAGGCTAGTTAGAGCCATTGACTCGATTAAGTCAACTTGGGTCTGTTTCTCCTTGACATTTATCAACAGCTGCTAACATTTTAGCTTGGCGCCTTTGAAGCCTAGCTGAAAACGTCAATGGGGACTCGTTTGGTAATTGCCTCATTCTTTGCAGGTCCTAAATACGGGCGGAGAGATCCCACATATGAACAAAGCGTCTACGTGATTTCTTAGATTCTAAGAAGTTGTAATATGATACTTATATGGACTTACATGTGTCCTTTTTCAACAAATATTGTCATGAATTAAAAGGTTAGATTTATATACAGTACATCATAGTTCACATTACAAACATTTTAAAAATAAATTGACATCTCACACACATCTCCAACAATTTAGGTCTTCATTGCATTTAGAGGACAGCGGCGTACATTTTGCATGTAAAATTTACGTTTTTTCTGTCATTAATTGCCGTTTTATTTTTCTTAATTTGTAACATTTCAAAAAGTTCTCTTTTTTTGGTGTTTCGTTCTGTTATTATCACCTTGGTATTTTGAAAATTGAATGCATGTTTTTTTGAATTTTCGTGTTTTGTTAGTGACGTTTGATTTTTTTGGTCAAATTTATGAGATTATATGCGGGTCTCAAGATATTGGGATGTTTGGCCTATGTACATACCGTTACAATCTCTACAAGGTATTTCATATACAACTTTTTTTTTATTTTTTGGAGTTTTTGATTTTAACTGACTGAATTATGTCTTTTATGACTTACAGTAATATCGTGCTTTTTTAACAATCGTTGAAGTCGTATAGACAACCCTTTTATATATGGTAAAGTCAAATATTTGCTGTTTTTTGTAGTTATTTTCTCAGATCAGTTTTTTCCTTCCTTTCTGTGGTATTGTTTTAGTTGTTTGTTAAAAATTTGATTAATCATTTCTATTGGGTAGCTATTAGACCTTAACGCCTCTTTAGCTTTATTTATTGTGTGATGTCGGTATTCTGTATCAGATAATTTTATAGTTCTGTTGGCTAGATTTAGTATTACTGCCTTTTTTATGATTGCAGGTGGTTTGAATTAAAATTAAGATACCTAGCAGACCATGTTTGTTTTGTATACCTCTCGGTATAAATATTTCCATTACTTTGACGTAATGTCATATCTAAAAAATTAAGTTCTTGTTTTGTTCGGTTTGTATTGTAAATTGGATTTTTTCGTGATAACCGTTAAATGCTGCTAATGTCACTTGTTTTATCACTCCGCACTGCTGTTATACAATCATCAACATATCTATAAAAGAAAGGTCCATGATACTTAATATTGGCTAGAATCTGTTCTTCTAGGTCTTCCAGCACTAACTGTGCAACAATACTTGAAATAGATGCACCCATAGCACAACCATCGATTTGTTTATAAAAATTACCATTGTAAGAAAAGTAAGTAGAATTCAACGTGGTATTTATAGAGTTTAAAAACTCATTCTTAGGTATATCTGTGAACGCACTAATTTTGTCCCTTTTTTTTTCTATTGACTTTAGAGCTAGCTTATTTGGAATGCTAGTGAATAACGACACAACATCTAACGACAGAAGTATATAATTCTCTGGAATTTTAATGTTTTTTCTCTTTATCTTTTAAATCAAAAGAAATCTTAATGTAGTATTTATTCTGAAATGCTACATTTTTAAGCACTGTTTTCTGAAAACGGGCAAGTTCGTTGAAATGGGACTGGATGCATGAGACAATTGGTATTAATGGCACTGCTTCTTTATGTAACTGTGGTAGTCCATATATTTTAGACGGAAGCGCATTGTGGATTGTTTGGAGAGAAATAATTATTTTCTTACCAACTTTTTACTAATTGATTGTTATTTTTTTGGTGTGTGTTTGTTGGATATACCTTTACTTTTTATAAACTTTGTTATCATTTAAAATACTATTAATATTTTTTTCTTATTCAGTTGCATACATAACTACAGTTTTATTTTATTTTATTTTTTTTGGTCTGCTTTCAAGATTTTTATATCCGGTTGTTTGTTGTTTCAAATATTATTTCGTTTTTTTAATATTTTTTGTGATATCAGATTCTATTTTATTATCCCGACTTGATCATACAATATATGGCATCACACTCACTATGTGTGCCTTTAGGTGAAAATTCACTAAACTACTACATATCAAAAGGGTTTAGCTCTGTGGGAGCCCTAGCCAGGTTATCAGGCCCGTGGTTGGCGTTGTGGCTGCAGTTCCCCATGAATTTTCTGACCGTCCGGGCTGTTCCTAACAGGACGGCTTTTTGCATCAGTTGGTAAAGATGTTCGTCCAGACCGAGGCATTTTAAATTGTTCATATCCCATTGTCTCTGTATTTGAAATTCAAAATCCCCATATTTGGCTATTTTTTCAGGGATTGCTATGTCAATTAAGGTTGTTTTTCTAGAGACTTTATCTACAAAAACTATATCTGGTCTATTGTGAGCAACAGTCCGATCGGTCAATATAGTCCGGTCCCGGTGATAGCTCAAGTTTAAGCGCTAGTTCCTGGTGCAGTATTTTTGCCACAGCATCATGTCGTTCTTTGTATTCAGTTGCAGCGAACGCCTGGCAACCTCCTGTGATATGCTGGATAGATTCAGATGTTTGGCAACCATATCTGCATCGGTAGTTGTTGATAGAAGGGTCTTTAACGATGTAATTTAGATAGTTCTTAGTTGGAATTACTTGATCTTGGATTGCCAATATAAAGCCTTCCGTTTCAGGAAACATATGACCAGAGATCAACCAGTAGTTCGATGCTGAACTGTCGACATAATCTTGGTTGACGTTATTTATATGTCTTCCATGAAGCGGCTTCTCTTTCCATTTGAGCAGTTTCTGATCTGTTGTCTGGTGGTATACTTGAATTTGTTGTTCTGTCAGTTGCAGAGGTGTTGAGTCATCAACCTGACATATGACTCTGTGTAGATCAGAAAATTCTGCGAGTTTTTGGAAATGATTACGCAAATTAGAAATTTGTTGTTCACTTAACTTAGTACTGAACATGCGTAGGTGTTAATAGCTTGAAACAGATTTTTACTGTTAAGCTTAGATTTCAACAGTCGTCTTACTGTTTAGTTTGGTTTTCAACAGTCGTCGTACTCTTCTATAAAAGACAACGAAGTCAGAATAGACTTTGAAACGTTTGGTTTTCCTGCCATCTTTAAGTCGTCCATGTATAACAAATGGTTTATCCTTAATGCTTGTACGTTGTTGTGTTTGAGACTGAACCCAAAATTAGTCGAGTTCAGTTTGTTTGAGAGAGGGTTCATGGCAAGGCAGAACCACAGCGGGCTAAGAGAGTCTCCCTGGAATATACCCCTTCTGATTAGAATGTGGTCAGTTTGTATCGAACAGTTGGCTTCATTCAGTGAGATTTTGGTTTGCCAGGTGGACATGGCATATTCTAAAAAGTTAATAATACAATTATTCACTTTATAGAGTTTCAGCACCTTAATGAGTCAATCATGTGGAACTGAATCAAAGGCCTTTTTGTAGTCCACATATGCCATGTAGAGGTTTCGCCGTTTGGCGTGGGCTTGATTGCAGACAACGGAATCAATTATCAGTTGTTCTTTGCAACCCATTGAATTTTTCGCGCATCCCTTTTGTCGTTGAGTAATTATGTTGTTCAGTTCACAATGTTTGAGAATGCGATGATTAATGCACGATGTTATGAGTTTGTATAAGGTTGGAAGGCAAGTGATTGGTCGGTACTTTGCTGGGTCCTGTACACATAGGTTGTCCTTTGGTAAGAGGTATGTAGTACCATGCGTAAGGAAACTAGGCATCTTGTGTGGGTGGGTAATTACGTCATTTATAAGAGCTGTTAGTGTTTCGTGGGTTGCGTACAGTCTCTTTATCCAGTAATTTTGTACACCATCTGGTCCTGGTCCTTTCCAGTTATGGAGATGCTTCATTATATTGGATGTGTCTTCCATTGTAAATGGTTGGTGTTGCATGGCCTCACAGTTCTGAGATGCAGCCTCCTCCTCATTAATCTAGCTTGCTCTAGAGTTATAGGAGATTGTTGTGGAAAACTGTGTTTTCCAGAATTCCTCGATGTCTGTTTTACTGGGGTAACTAGGGATTCATTATTATTGTTGTTGTTAAGTTTTCTATAAAACCCTTTTTCTGATTGTCGGAAGAGTGTGTTGTCTAGTTTCCGTTGGTTACTGGTTTTGTACCTTCTCAGTCGACTTGTGTAGACGGAGAGCTTTTGTCGTAGACTGTCCAGACACTGCTGAGATGTGATGTTTTCTCCATCCCACTGGGAGTGTATTCGGTTATTGTCCATGATAGTCTTGACAAGCCTTTCTATTCTGTTGTTCCTGACTCCTTTATTATTATTATTATCCCGACTTGACCATACAATGTATGGCATCACACTCCCTCTAAAGGGGAAAATTTATTATTATCCCCGACTTGACCATACAATGTATGGCATCACACTCCCTCTAAGCCACACATACTGTGCCTTTAGGGGAAAATTCACTAAACCCCAGATATACTACATATCAAAAGGGTTTAGCTCTGTGGGAGCCCTTGCCAGGTTATCAGGCCCGTGGTTGGCGTCGTGGCTGCAGTTCCCCATAAATTTTCTGACCGTCCGGGCTGTTCCTAACAGGACGGCTTTTTGCATTTGTTTGTTAAGGTGTTCGTCCAGACCGAGGTATTTTAAATTGTTTAAGAGATGTTTTGGGACTAGTCCTGTCGTTGACATAACAATTGGTACAGTTCGTGTGTTGTTCATGTTCCACTGAGCCTTTATTTGAAATTCCAAATCTCTATATTTGGTTATTTTCTCAGCCTGCTTGATATTTATATTATTGTTGTCGGGAATTGCTATGTCAATTAAAGTTGTTTTCCGAGAGACTTTATCTACCAAAACTATATCTGGTCTATTGTGAGCAACAGACCGATCGGTCAGTATCGTGCGGTCTCAGTACAGCTTGTAGTTGTTATTTTCTAAAACAGATTCTGGTTTATATTTATAGTATGGTAATCTTACCGACTGAGATAATTCATGTTTCAGTGCTAGTTCCTGGTGAAGTATTTTTGCCACAGCATCGTGTCGTTCTTTGTATTCAGTTGCAGCGAACGCTTGACAACCTCCTGTGATATGCTGGATAGATTCAGATGTTTGGCAACCGTACCTGCATCTATCGTTGTTAATGGAAGGGTCTTTAACGATGTACTTTAGGTAGTTCTTAGTTGGAATTACTTGATCTTGGATTGCCAATATAAAGCCTTCCGTTTCAGGGAACATATGACCAGAGATCAACCAGTAGTTCGACGCTGCACTGTCGACATAATCTTGGTTGATGTCATTTATATGTCTTCCATGAAGGGGCTTCTCTTTCCATTTCAGCAGTTTCTGATCTGTGGTCTGGTGGTGTAATTGGACATGTTGTTGTGTCAGTCGCAGTGGTGTTGAGTCATCAACCTGGCACATGACTCTATGTAGATCAGAAAATTCTGCGAGTTTCTGGAAATGACTACGCAAAATAGAAATTTGTTGATCTAATAGTTTACTTAGATCTGTCAATCCTCTTCCTCCTTCATACCGTGGCAAAGTTGTACGTTCGACAGAGCTCTTTGGATGGTGATTTTGAGCTTTTGTTAGTAAAACTCGAACTTTACGTTGTAATTGTTCAATGTCAGTCTTGCACCAATTAACTATACCGAAAGAGTAACTGAGCACTGAACACGCATAGGTGTTAATAGCCTGAAACAGATTTTTACTGTTTAGTTTGGTTTTCAACAGTCGTCTTACCCTTCTATAAAACTCTGCTGTTAGGTCCTTTTTCATAGTCATGTGATCAATACGTTGAGCCTGCTTTATTCCAAGGTATTTATAAGTTTGACCTTCCCCCATAGATTCAATTGAGGTGCCATCTCCCATTTCGAAGTGCCCCTGCTGTATTTTGCCTTTAACTATATTAATAATTCGGCATTTGTCTAGGCCAAATTTCATATGGATGTCACTAGAGAACCCTTCTACTATTTTAAGCATATCATGCAGCTGTTGTTTTGTAGCTGCCATCAACTTTAAGTCGTCCATGTATAACAAATGGTTTATCTTTAATGCTTGTACGTTGTTGTGTTTGAGACTGAACCCAAAATTAGTTGAGTTCAGTTTGTTTGAGAGAGGGTTCATAGCAAGGCAGAACCACAGCGGGCTAAGAGAGTCTCCCTGGAATATACCCCTTCTGATTGGAATAGGGTCAGTTTGTATCGAACAGTGAGATTTTGGTTTGCCAGGTGGCCATGGCATGTTCTAAAAAGTTAATAATACCATTATTCACTTTATAGAGTTTCAGCACCTTAATGAGCCAATCATGTGGAACTGAATCAAAGGCCTTTTTGTAGTCCACATATGCCATGTAGAGATTACGTCGTTTGGCGTGGGCTTGATTGCAGACAACGGAATCAATTATCAGTTGTTCTTTGCAACCCATCGAATTTTTCGCGCATCCCTTTTGTTGTTGAGTAATTATGTTGTTCAGTTCACAATGTTTGAAAATGCGATGATTAATGCATGATGTTATGAGTTTGTATAAGGTTGGAAGGCAAGTGATTGGTCGGTACTTTGCTGGGTCCTGTGCACATAGGTCGTCCTTTGGTAAGAGGTATGTAGCACCATGCGTAAGGAAACTAGGCATCTTGTGTGGGTGGGCAATTACGTCATTTATAAGGGCTGTTAGTGTTTCGTGGGTTGCGTACAGTTTCTTTATCCAGTAATTTTGTACACCATCTGGTCCTGGTGCCTTTCCAGTTATGGAGGTTCTTCATTATGTTGGATGTATCTTCCATTGTAAATGGTTGGTGTTGCATGGCCTCACAGTTCTGAGATGCAGCCTCCTCCTCATTAATCCAGCTGGCTCTAGAGTTATAGGAGATTGTTGTGGAAAACTGTGTTTTCCAGAATTCCTCGATGTCTGTTTTACTGGGGTAACTAGGGGCTTCATTATTATTGTTGTTGTTAAGTTTTCTATAAAACCCTTTTTCTGATTGTCGGAAGAGTGTGTTGTCTAGTTTCCGTTGGTTACTGGTTTTGTACCTTCTCAGTCGACTTGTGTAGACGGAGAGCTTTTGTCGTAGACTGTCCAGACACTGCTGAGATGTGATGTTTTCTCCATCCCACTGGGAGTGTATTCGGTTATTGTCCATGATAGTCTTGACAAGCCTTTCTATTCTGTTGTTCCTGACTCCTTTATTATTATTATTATTAAGTCTTCCCACTTGACCATACAATTATGCATGGCAGTTGCACACAGTCGACTCCCACCTCTAAAGGGGCAAAATTTATTATTATCCCCCATTATACTCTCTAAGACTTGACCATACAATGTATGGCATCACACTCCCTCTAAGCCACACATACTGTGCCTTTAGGGGAAAATTCACTAAACCCCAGATATACTACATATCAAAAGGGTTTAGCTCTGTGGGAGCCCTTGCCAGGTTATCAGGCCCGTGGTTGGCGTCGTGGCTGCAGTTCCCCATAAATTTTCTGACCGTCCGGGCTGTTCCTAACAGGACGGCTTTTTGCATTTGTTTGTTAAGGTGTTCGTCCAGACCGAGGTATTTTAAATTGTTTAAGAGATGTTTTGGGACTAGTCCTGTCGTTGACATAACAATTGGTACAGTTCGTGTGTTGTTCATGTTCCACTGAGCCTTTATTTGAAATTCCAAATCTCTATATTTGGTTATTTTCTCAGCCTGCTTGATATTTATATTATTGTTGTCGGGAATTGCTATGTCAATTAAAGTTGTTTTCCGAGAGACTTTATCTACCAAAACTATATCTGGTCTATTGTGAGCAACAGACCGATCGGTCAGTATCGTGCGGTCTCAGTACAGCTTGTAGTTGTTATTTTCTAAAACAGATTCTGGTTTATATTTATAGTATGGTAATCTTACCGACTGAGATAATTCATGTTTCAGTGCTAGTTCCTGGTGAAGTATTTTTGCCACAGCATCGTGTCGTTCTTTGTATTCAGTTGCAGCGAACGCTTGACAACCTCCTGTGATATGCTGGATAGATTCAGATGTTTGGCAACCGTACCTGCATCTATCGTTGTTAATGGAAGGGTCTTTAACGATGTACTTTAGGTAGTTCTTAGTTGGAATTACTTGATCTTGGATTGCCAATATAAAGCCTTCCGTTTCAGGGAACATATGACCAGAGATCAACCAGTAGTTCGACGCTGCACTGTCGACATAATCTTGGTTGATGTCATTTATATGTCTTCCATGAAGGGGCTTCTCTTTCCATTTCAGCAGTTTCTGATCTGTGGTCTGGTGGTGTAATTGGACATGTTGTTGTGTCAGTCGCAGTGGTGTTGAGTCATCAACCTGGCACATGACTCTATGTAGATCAGAAAATTCTGCGAGTTTCTGGAAATGACTACGCAAAATAGAAATTTGTTGATCTAATAGTTTACTTAGATCTGTCAATCCTCTTCCTCCTTCATACCGTGGCAAAGTTGTACGTTCGACAGAGCTCTTTGGATGGTGATTTTGAGCTTTTGTTAGTAAAACTCGAACTTTACGTTGTAATTGTTCAATGTCAGTCTTGCACCAATTAACTATACCGAAAGAGTAACTGAGCACTGAACACGCATAGGTGTTAATAGCCTGAAACAGATTTTTACTGTTTAGTTTGGTTTTCAACAGTCGTCTTACCCTTCTATAAAACTCTGCTGTTAGGTCCTTTTTCATAGTCATGTGATCAATACGTTGAGCCTGCTTTATTCCAAGGTATTTATAAGTATTGACCTTCCCCCATAGATTCAATTGAGGTGCCATCTCCCATTTCGAAGTGCCCCTGCTGTATTTTGCCTTTAACTATATTAATAATTCGGCATTTGTCTAGGCCAAATTTCATATGGATGTCACTAGAGAACCCTTCTACTATTTTAAGCATATCATGCAGCTGTTGTTTTGTAGCTGCCATCAACTTTAAGTCGTCCATGTATAACAAATGGTTTATCTTTAATGCTTGTACGTTGTTGTGTTTGAGACTGAACCCAAAATTAGTTGAGTTCAGTTTGTTTGAGAGAGGGTTCATAGCAAGGCAGAACCACAGCGGGCTAAGAGAGTCTCCCTGGAATATACCCCTTCTGATTGGAATAGGGTCAGTTTGTATCGAACAGTGAGATTTTGGTTTGCCAGGTGGCCATGGCATGTTCTAAAAAGTTAATAATATAATTATTCACTTTATAGAGTTTCAGCACCTTAATGAGCCAATCATGTGGAACTGAATCAAAGGCCTTTTTGTAGTCCACATATGCCATGTAGAGATTACGTCGTTTGGCGTGGGCTTGATTGCAGACAACGGAATCAATTATCAGTTGTTCTTTGCAACCCATCGAATTTTTCGCGCATCCCTTTTGTTGTTGAGTAATTATGTTGTTCAGTTCACAATGTTTGAAAATGCGATGATTAATGCATGATGTTATGAGTTTGTATAAGGTTGGAAGGCAAGTGATTGGTCGGTACTTTGCTGGGTCCTGTGCACATAGGTCGTCCTTTGGTAAGAGGTATGTAGCACCATGCGTAAGGAAACTAGGCATCTTGTGTGGGTGGGCAATTACGTCATTTATAAGGGCTGTTAGTGTTTCGTGGGTTGCGTACAGTTTCTTTATCCAGTAATTTTGTACACCATCTGGTCCTGGTGCTTTCCAGTTATGGAGGTTCTTCATTATGTTGGATGTATCTTCCGTTGTAAATGGTTGGTGTTGCATGGCCTCACAGTTCTGAGATGCAGCCTCGTCCTGATTAATCCAGCTGGCTCCGGAGTTATAGGAGATTGTTGTGGAAAGCTGTGTTTTCCAGAATTCCTCGATGTCTGTTTTACTGGGGTAACTAGGGGCTTCATTATTATTGTTGTTGTTAAGTTTTCTATAAAACCCTTTTTCTGATTGTCGGAAGAGTGTGTTGTCTAGTTTCCGTTGGTTACTGGTTTTGTACCTTCTCAGTCGACTTGTGTAGACGGAGAGCTTTTGTCGTAGACTGTCCAGACACTGCTGAGATGTGATGTTTTCTCCATCCCACTGGGAGTGTATTCGGTTATTGTCCATGATAGTCTTGACAAGCCTTTCTATTCTGTTGTTCCTGACTCCTCGTTGGTACTCGGTCAGTCTTCCAACGTCTTTACGAAGAGAATTGATTTTCCCTTCAAGTCTTCTTTGCCAAGGTGGTATTCGAGGGGTTTGTCTAAATTGGGGAGGGTCTTGCTTTGGTCTTACTGCGACCCCAATTATTCTGCAGATGGCAGTTGCAGCACAGTAGATGATTGTATGTAGCGACTCTAACGTATTAGCACCTAAAACATAGGTTGGCAAGATAAATTTGTTCATAGCCTGCAAGACGATACCCAGTTTCTTAGATGATCTTAGTTTGGGAAGAGCTGGTCTAGTCAGTGGATCTGTTCCATTATACTCTCTAAGAGCTCCTTCCATTCCTGCTTGGATCTTCTCAAGCAGGTCAGCGTTGGTTGGCTGTTCTTGCTGTAGTTCTTGAGTCTCGTCCGCTCTTTGTTCCAAAGGTGTTTCCGGCTCTGGATCGATTGTATTTCGACCAAATAGTTCGCGCTCCACTTCGCTCTTTATTGTGTCCAGTTGTTCAGGCGAAATAAGGCCATTTCTCAAGATGACACGATATTGATCTGCAACTCTCTGTTCAGTAACTTGAAGCTCTGGGTACTCACGACAGAACTCTTGATAAAGTATTTGGCGATATCCAGTCTTGTCCTGGCCAAGGTTCGTGATTCTGTAAAACGTGCGCATTATAAATTCATTCATGGCGCCAGTCCATTTCATGCGCTGTCTTTTCAGTCCCGCTTGAGTGAGCGCTGGCTGTTGATCCTGCGCAACACTTTTTGCGGGTGGAGTTCTCGTTCTCGTTTGACTCCGTTGGTGATGGTCACGTTGTTGTTGTGACTGTGTTGGTGAGTGTTCTTGTGGTTCTTCTGGTTCTTGGGCTGTAGCTCTTTGGACGGCAGGGGCCCGCCTCCTCAGCACCCTGCCACCGACGTCCCGCATGCTGTCATGTCCAGCGCCGGCTCCAGACATGCCCTGGCGATCCCCAGGCAGCGGCTCTTTTCCGAGGCATCTATTTCTTAGCTCCATTTTCATGGGTGTTGTCACCAATTGACCCTGGTGACCCAGGTAACTCGGACCCGTGGGGTTGTCACTTCCCAAATGAAATGATTTAAACCAGACCATCCTGTGCGGGTTGTGGAGAAGGAAGGAAAGCTAGGTAGTAGGTCAGCGGACAGCTGCCCCTTTAGTCGCCTCATACGACAGGCGGTGGATACCGTGGTGCTATTCTAACCCGGCCACCACACGGGGTATTATTATTATTATCCCGACTTGACCATACAATGTATGGCATCACACTCCCTCTAAGGCACTCTATGAGTGCCTTTAGGGGAAAATTCACTAAACCCCAGATATCCTAGATATCAAAAAGGTTTAGCTCTGTGGGAGCCCTTGCCAGGTTTTCAGGCCCGTGGTTGGAGTCGTGGCGGCAGTTTCCCATGAATTTTCTGACCGTCCGGGCTGTCCCTAACAAGACTGCTTTTTGCATTTGTTTGTACAGATGTTCGTCCAGACCGAGGTATTTTAAATTGTCTAATAGATGTTTTGGGACTAGTCCTGTTGTTGACATAACAATTGGTACAGTTCGTGTGTTGTTCATGTTCCACTGAGTCTTTATTTGAAATTCCAAATCTCTATATTTGGTTATTTTCTCAGCCTGCTTGATATTGATATTATTGTTGTTGGGAATTGCTATGTCAATTAAAGTTGTTTTCCGAGAGACTTTATCTACCAAAACTATATCTGGTCTATTGTGAGCAACAGACCGATCGGTCAGTATCGTGCGGTCCCAGTACAGCTTGTAGTTGTTATTTTCTAAAACAGATTCTGGTTTATATTTATAGTATGGTAATCTTACCGACTGTGATAATTCATGTTTCAGTGCTAGTTCCTGGTGAAGTATTTTTGCCACAGCATCGTGTCGTTCTTTGTATTCAGTTGCAGCGAACGCTTGACAACCTCCTGTGATATGCTGGATAGATTCAGATGTTTGGCAACCGTACCTGCATCTATCGTTGTTAATGGAAGGGTCTTTAACGATGTACTTTAGGTAGTTCTTAGTTGGAATTACTTGATCTTGGATTGCCAATATAAAGCCTTCCGTTTCAGGGAACATATGACCAGAGATCAACCAGTAGTTCGACGCTGCACTGTCGACATAATCTTGGTTGATGTCATTTATATGTCTTCCATGAAGGGGCTTCTCTTTCCATTTCAGCAGTTTCTGATCTGTGGTCTGGTGGTGAAATTGGACATGTTGTTGTGTCAGTCGCAGTGGTGTTGAGTCATCAACCTGGCACATGACTCTATGTAGATCAGAAAATTCTGCGAGTTTCTGGAAATGACTACGCAAAATAGAAATTTGTTGATCTAATAGTTTACTTAGATCTGTCAATCCTCTTCCTCCTTCATACCGTGGCAAAGTTGTACGTTCGACAGAGCTCTTTGGATGGTGATTTTGAGCTTTTGTTAGTAAAACTCGAACTTTTCGTTGTAATTGTTCAATGTCAGTCTTGCACCAATTAACTATACCGAAAGAGTAACTGAGCACTGAACACGCATAGGTGTTAATAGCCTGAAACAGATTTTTACTGTTTAGTTTGGTTTTCAACAGTCGTTTTACCCTTCTATAAAACTCTGCTGTTAGGTCCTTTTTCATAGTCATGTGATCAATACGTTGAGCCTGCTTTATTCCAAGGTATTTATAAGTATGATCTTCCCCATAGATTCAATTGAGGTGCCATCTCCCATTTCGAAGTGGCCATGCTGTATTTTGCCTTTAACTATATTAATAATTCGGCATTTGTCTAGGCCAAATTTCATATGGATGTCACTAGAGAACCCTTCTACTATTTTAAGCATATCATGCAGCTGTTGTTTTGTAGCTGCCATCAACTTTAAGTCGTCCATGTATAACAAATGGTTTATCTTTAATGCTTGTACGTTGTTGTGTTTGAGACTGAACCCAAAATTAGTTGAGTTCAGTTTGTTTGAGAGAGGGTTCATGGCAAGGCAGAACCACAGCGGGCTAAGAGAGTCTCCCTGGAATATACCTCTTCTGATTGGAATAGGGTCTGTTTGTATCGAACAGTTGGCTTCATTCAGTGAGATTTTGGTTTGCCAGGTGGCCATGGCATGTTCTAAAAAGTTAATAATACAATTATTCACTTTATAGAGTTTCAGCACCTTAATGAGCCAATCATGTGGAACTGAATCAAAGGCCTTTTTGTAGTCCACATATGCTATGTAGACATTACGTCGTTTGGCGTGGGCTTGATTGCAGACAACGGAATCAATTATCAGTTGTTCTTTGCAACCCATCGAATTTTTCGCACATCCCTTTTGTTGTTGAGTAATTATGTTGTTCAGTTCACAATGTTTGAAAATGCGATGATTAATGCATGATGTTATGAGTTTGTATAAGGTTGGAAGGCAAGTGATTGGTCGGTACTTAGCTGGGTCCTGTGCACATAGGTCGTCCTTTGGTAAGAGGTATGTAGTACCCTGCGTTAGGAAACTAGGCATCTTGTGTGGGTGGGCAATTACGTCATTTATAAGGGCTGTTAGTGTTTCGTGGGTTGCGTACAGTTTCTTTATCCAGTAATTTTGTACACCATCTGGTCCTGGTGCTTTCCAGTTATGGAGGTTCTTCATTATGTTGGATGTATCTTCCGTTGTAAATGGTTGGTGTTGCATGGCCTCACAGTTCTGAGATGCAGCCTCCTCCTCATTAATCCAGCTGGCTCCGGAGTTATAGGAGATTGTTGTGGAAAGCTGTGTTTTCCAGAATTCCTCGATGTCTGTTTTACTGGGGTAACTAGGGGCTTCATTATTATTGTTGTTGTTAAGTTTTCTATAAAACCCTTTTTCTGATTGTCGGAAGAGTGTGTTGTCTAGTTTCCGTTGGTTACTGGTTTTGTACCTTCTCAATCGACTTGTGTAGACGGAGAGCTTTTGTCGTAGGCTGTCCAGACATTGCTGAGATGTGATGTTTTCTCCATCCCACTGTGAGTGTATTCGGTTATTGTCCATGATAGTCTTGACAAGCCTTTCTATTCTGTTGTTCCTGACTCCTCGTTGGTACTCGGTCAGTCTTCCAACGTCTTTCCGAAGAGAATTGATTTTCCCTTCAAGTCTTCTTTGCCAAGGTGGTATTCGAGGGGTTTGTCTAAATTGGGGAGAGTCTTGCTTTGTTCTTACTGCGACCCCAATTATTCTGCAGATGGCAGTTGCAGCACAGTAGATGATTGTGTGTAGCGACTCTAACGTATTAGCACCTAAAACATAGGTTGGCAAGATAAATTTGTTCATAGCCTGCAAGACGATACCCAATTTCTTAGATGATCTTAGTTTGGGAAGAGCTGGTCTAGTCAGTGGATCTGTTCCATTATACTCTCTAAGAGCTCCTTCCATTCCTGCTTGGATCTTCTCAATCAGGTCAGCGTTGGTTGGCTGTTCTTGCTGTAGTTCTTGAGTCTCGTCCGCTCTTTGTGCCAAAGGTGTTTCCGGCTCTGGATCGATTGTATTTCGACCAAATAGTTCGCGCTCCACTTCGCTCTTTATTGTGTCCAGTTGTTCAGGCGAAATAAGGCCATTTCTCAAGATGACACGATATTGATCTGCGACTCTCTGTTCAGTAACTTGAAGCTCTGGGTACTCACGACAGAACTCTTGATAGAGTATTTGGCGATATCCAGTCTTGTCCTGGCCAAGGTTCGTGATTCTGTAAAACGTGCGCATTATAAATTCATTCATGGCGCCAGTCCATTTCATGCGCTGTCTTTTCAGTCCCGCTCGAGTGAGCGCTGGCTGTTGATCCTGCGCAACACTTTCTGCGGGTGGAGTTCTTGTTCTCGTTTGACTCCGTTGGTGATGGTCACGTTGTTGTTGTGACTGTGTTGGTGAGTGTTCTTGTGGTTCTTCTGGTTCTTGGGCTGTAGCTCTTTGGACGGCAGGGGCCCGCCTCCTCAGCACCCTGCCACCGACGTCCCGCATGCTGTCATGTCCAGCGCCGGCTCCAGACATGCCCTGGCGATCCCCAGGCAGCGGCTCTTTTCCGAGGCATCTATTTCTTAGCTCCATTTTCATGGGTGTTGTCACCAATTGACCCTGGTGACCCAGGTAACTCGGACCCGTAGGGTTGTCACTTCCCAGATGGAATGATTTAAACCAGACCATCCCGTGCGGGTTGTGGAGAAGGAAGGAAAGCTAGGTAGTAGGTCAGCGGACAGCTGCCCCTTTAGTCGCCTCATATGACAGGCGGTGGATACCGTGGTGCTATTCTAACCCGGCCACCACACGGGTTATTATTATTATTATTATTGTGATTATTTAGCTTTGGTTTGAAATTTGTCAAAATATTACATGCTTTAGCCCTTAAGACGTTCTTTTCATTTGCTGGCAGATGGTTAATAGCATCCTCTATATTACATATTATATTGTTAGTAGGTAATTCTTTACTGTTGTTAATTTTTACGGCAAAATTTGGCCCAATACTTAGAACCTGTGAGATACTATCAGGTAGATCATACTTAAATTTTCTATCCAGCTTGGCTGAGAGTTTAACAGTTTTTTTTATTATTATTTTGGTTATATTGATTTTCTATAAGCCTTGTTATTTTATTTTAATTTTTATATTTTATTTTTTTGAACAGGATTTCAGTTTTATTTTCGATCTGTTCTTTAAATTCTTCAAAAATATCTTGCGGAATTTTTCCTTTGATGATCTCTTGTAATTGATGTAGTATCAATTGGTGCTGTTTGAGCGTGTGTGGTGTCTAACAATAGTATATTTAATACCTTAAAGATAAAATTTGGAATTATAAATTTATTGCATTTGAGTCTATTGTTTCCATTATTAAAACTGATATGGTTAAAGTTAAATTTCAATAATGTTGGTGTAACTTGTACCTTTTTACACCGTAGAAGAAAAATTCGTCTGTTTTTTAAACCAGTAATTCGTCTTGACGTTTTTTCGTAGTCCTTTAAGCTAGCGACAACATTTCTCCTAAACGTAGCGGAGAGGTTTTTGTATGTTAACATTTTTCCACTTATGTGTATTATATGTTTATTCTCAAAGATTCTTTCTTAGTTTTTGGTCAACATGTAATCCAGCATGTGCACCTTGTTACGGTCGTTTACTACAAAAATAAAAAATTGCTGAATTAATGCACCAGTAGCATTACAACAATACATGACAATTACGTACTGACGTGTTTTTTACATTTAATAGTTAACACCTCCCGTGGTTTACAAATTGACGATTTTGCATCGGTCTCATCCATATTGTAGATGAAATTGGCAGTGAAATTGTGGTTCTGAAATTTAGCGCAGATATTCGTTTAAACTAATTCTCTTCTGGTCTGTAGAACAACACCCTTGCCTCGTTGTTGAAGTGGGTTCCGTTGATCGTAAAACAATTTTCGAGGTGCCTCTTTTTAAGACTAGCAAATCATTACTCGCCTGCTCTTCCCTGTTTGGGATGGTGATATTGTTTTTCTCCGCATACTCAAACTTCAGTTGTAATAAATCTGCTGTCAGACCTTAAAACAAACGTTTAGCTTTTTTAATCCACATGTTGCAAGTGTAAAGTGTGTATGTGTAGATCTTTGGGTCTGTCTGTGACATCGTAGCTCCTAAACAACTGGACCCATTTTGATGCGGCTTTATGTACATTTTTGAAGATTTGTTCAGCCGTTTGAAAATCAACAGCTCATTTTCTACTTCAGAAAAGGTACTTACTAAGATTATCTGTTAAATATTCCTAAACGGCTTTACCGATTTTGATGAATTTTTTTGGGTATGGTTGAGTGAGAGGCTTTAGATTCACAATTCGATCAGGTAGGTGCAGAAGCAATCGAGTTCCAGGAAAAGTTTTTTGAATTCCTAAGTGGTTTGACCGACTCTGTGTGTGTGTTTGAGTGAGTGTCGATGGTTTAGATTCACAAGTGGGTCCGGTAAATGGTCTACGATCGGACTCTAGGAACATATATTTTTGAATATCCAAACAACTCTACCGATTTTGTTGCTATTTTTTGTGTCTTTGAGTGGGCCCGTGGTAGAGTTGGCAATTAAATAGTGGACCTGCTCAAGTAGAAAAGTTACGCAGAAATGAGTACTAGTCTCTGGTATGACATTCCGAACGCAGTAAGTCCGAAATATGAGTATTTGTTAGTTTTTAGGGTTTTTTTGTGACGGGGGTAATTTAATTTCTTTATTTTATTTTGTTAAATATTCAAGTAGGCTATTTTGTTGATCTGAGATAAATATAGTGCTAAATGTATCTAGTTGCTTACAACTGTCTGAGGGTTGCCAGCGACTCACAACTATCACTTTTTTACTATTTTAAAATCGAGATTGCCACTATTTTAAAATCGTGTCACTATTCGCACTACACTATTTTCGAAATTTGGTTACTATTGTGACTATTTCAGAGCTCAGAAGTGGTTAAAATTTAGGCTTCAATATTCTATTTTGAGGGGAAATTAAAGGGCAGTAGGATGTCTGGCTCATGTTCCTAGTTTAATGGAGGAGCACGACTGTCAGCCTCAATATATAGTTTTTCGCAATAAGTGCGCCATAACTCCACGACCGGACTCAAATTGATAATTAGTTGTCCTACGGTGTTCTTAACGGACCAAAATTTGAATTTGAAATCTCTATTAAGCCATTTCTTTCATCTTCACAAACTTGTCTCTGGGTAGAATAATATAGGCATGGAATTGTATTTTCATGCTCAGTTCTTGAAAATAATGGTTTATTGTGATAAGCAGTGCTCAATTTCTCTAGTAGTATCTTTAGGTGTATATTCAGTATATATGCAGAAATCTGTAGTTTTGATAACTCTAAAGGTCTTGGTCTAATGTTATTCCTCCATGTATCGTTACATTTATCGAGTATTTAATGTCATTCAAATACGGTTGTTTTCCTGATCGTTGGAAGATTAGTTATATAACCCCTATTTATAAATCCGGTAATAAAACATATATTTAAAACTAGAAATCAGTATGTGATCTCAATGTAATTCCGAAGCTGTTTGAATGGTATAACCATTGCCAACAAACAGTTTGGGTTTTGTAATAAAACCTGTACAGAAGAATCCATGAAGAAATATTATGTTAAATTATGTAATTTAACAGATGTCAAACTAACTCAAATTAATGCTGTTATTATTATTTAAGACTGTTTTTATTCTTTACTAAAAATATTTATTTAAGTTATTCTGATCCTTTGTCTCATTCACTTCACTTCAAATATATGTTTTCATGATCTTAAGTAACATTAAAGAATAAACCTATAATTTATAACTTTGTTGACTAATGATTTTAAATATACTTCGTTCAATAGCTATTTTACTTAAAAAAAATATGTTTGTTGATCCGCTTGTTTGTCTTGTAACTCAAATTAAAAATTATTCATACCTGACCAAAATTTGAAAGATTAAGATGAATGGAGATTAGCAATTTTAGGTTAAGTAGTAAAATGGGAAATGTATAACCATTAGAACACAAATTGGAACTTGCAACTCCTTTTTTCCATGTTTCGAATTTATTTCTGTTTCAAGTGTGAAAATAATTCTTATAACTATTTATACAAATAATCACTTATTTTTAATTAGGCAAATAAATTGGGTATAATGCACAATGGGATTGTTCCTTTTTTTAATAAATACTAGGAATCCTATTTAATATGGTTACATTCACTTTAAATTATTTTTTATTGAGTAGGTATCGATATTTAATCTTATATAGAACTTGGACACTTTGGTAGTAGAAGAAAAATATATATATATAACGGATACAATCACTTTATTAGAATAAATTTAATTTTGCTATGCATATGACTTACGTTTGGGCTGTAGTGCTATTAATGGTTTTTACAGCAACTTGATTAAACAGTGTATGCAATTCACACACCCTTTAATATATCTCGTACCTTTAGGGAGAAATTTATCTATATCAGGTATCAAGAATTTAACTCTGTGGGAGGACTAGCGAAGTAACAGTTCCATGGTTGTCGACATGGTTCATGTTGTGCCTAAACTGGCTGACCTTCTGAGCAGTTTCGAAAAGGACAGCATTTTGCATTAGTGTATTGACGTAACAACTGGCATAGTTATTGTATTGCGCAAGTACTTTCGTCTCTAATTGAAATTTCAGTTCCCCATGTTCGACCCTTTTTTGGTTTTTGGCGTTTATCTACAGCTATGCCAATACTCTAGTAACTAGAAGCGTAAGCAGAAGGATACGTCAATTATGCAAACCGACCGAGGGCAGATGTGACTCTGCCGAAACGTCATCATTTTACCATCAATTATTAGTTACTCGAGTATGCGAATAACTAGAAGCTTAAGCAGAAGATGGACGACCTTTCACCAGAGTCACATCTGCCCTCAACAGATTTGTTCGCATAATTTTCGTATCCATCTTCTCACCCTTCTAGTTACTCCAATATTCGATTTTTGGGGAAGTCATGGAATTCACATCTTCATCTTCCATTAATTGAGAACCTACAAAACTTTCTTCCTTAGATGTTGGTAAAAGTTTTTTGCGAATTAATAAGACGTTCGTGCTGAATTTTTTTGATCCAACTCACACAAAAAACGTATACTTCGTATACAGTGACTGCTGACCTAGTAGAAATCCCACAATTTTTAAATCACTAGAAATTAGCCAACTGTTGGTTCTTGTATTTCATTTGTATAGAATGAGCAAAAGGTACCGAAGAAAGACCATTTTTGTAGTTTGTACCACGTGTATTAGATTGGAAATAAACAAGTGGACCACTTTGTTCAAAATAACCTATAATGTCGCGCTTCGTGAAATATCAGATTTTTCCATCTTCGGTTAGTAAATTTTTATTTAGATCCTTGGGCAAAGCTAAGTCTAACTATTTCATTAAGTTCTGATTGAGAACGTTATTGTAAATGGTAAGTCGTCAACGCCCACGTAGATTACGGGTTTTATATTAGTTATTTGTCTGGTTGGTTTTTCTTTAAAATAAGCTTAATATTGTTTTAACACAGGAGTGTAATTTTACGTCTAAATAAATTCCTTGGCCACAAAAGAACCACTCACAAACCCAAATGTATATGGCTTATTTTTATAATGTCTTGACATTTTAAATAGAAATTCATCTATACAATGCTCTCGAAATAACAACTACCTACAGCGAAGGCAAATATACGATAAACGGGACATGCAACGACTACAATATGGGAATCCTAGAAATTATATTTTACTTTCGGGAAGTCTCCTCTAACGTTATAATAATTTAACGAAATTTAATCCAATGGCTTAGCAATTTTTAGAATATTAAATCTTTATGCAAATATTTTTAAAACAATAAATATAACAGCTCAAATATTAATTAAAAAACTTTTGCGTGATAGAAACCAAAAACATTTTCTATTACTTCAGCTCTTTGTTGGCCTGTGTAATTTAAATATACAAATTTAATTGTTTCTCTTCATATGAACTACATATCAGATGTAATATTCTGATTAACAATAGTCAAATCAGCATTTGTCTGTTGATTCATAGAAACTGAACTTGTCATCCATTTATCCTGCTACTTGTTATAACGCAATACCTAGTTCTGAAATTTCTTCTGTTCCAGTTCTATTTGATATTTGATATTTATGAGATATAACAGAAAATATGCTGACCTATATTTTAGTTGTTTTTTTTGTACTTTTTAATTAAAAAATAACTCTTTCGTGTATTGTTCTCATTTAAAAATTCTATTGCAATCATCCTGGAGATATTTCTAATATTTGAACCCAATTGAAATGAATTAAGTTCCACACGTATGATACTCTTTCTACGTCGGTTTATCTTTGACCGTTAAACGTATCCCCAGAAAGATAAGTAATGTGAGAGAATCCACACGTATCGCCTTTCGGTCACGGATTAGGATACATATTACGTAGTGTTTGTCTCTATTACTGATCTTCCTACGACTTCTTCGACCGTCAACATATCCGTATAAAGCTAAGTAAAGTGGGAGGAGACAGATGTATCGCCTTACAGTTACGAATAGGTATAAAGTAGTGCTTGTCCTAAGCTTATTATCTTCTGTCTAAACATATCAGTAGAAAGCTACGTAATGTGGGTGAAGCCAATCACCTTAGGTTTACGTCAAGTATACGAATACGTATAGCGTAGTGCTTGCCTCCAATAGTCGCGATTCCACGGAAGTCATTTTTAAGGAAATTTAATAATTCTTGTTAGAGGAACTCTTCATGAGAAAATCAATTCATAAGTGGGATTTGAAGGTCATGTGGAGCTCGAATTTAGAATCAATTATTAAACTGAACCCACGTGACGATACAAGGCCTCCTGAAGATCTTGTGAAGGTCGCTGTAACCTAGGTATTCTTCATATAGTGTATTATATTTTGTTACAGGATGTTGGTGAAAAGATTTATTTTACTTATTTGAATTTTGCCCTTTGTATTTTTTCCAGTTACGTTGTGGGGTTCGTAGTAATTTCTATGCTGGATCTTGTATTGTTTGCATTTGATTTGTGTAATCCGCTGTATCTAAAACTACCATCGTGCGGGAAGGATATGTAACTAGTGTAGGTAAAGTACTCTTATAGACTTAATTTCAACTTCAGTACTAATTCCTGGTGCAATATTTTGTCTTTATATTCAGTTCCAGCAAATGGCTTCCTATAACATGATAGATTGATACGATATCTGACAACCTATTTTGTATTGGCCCTCGTTTCTAAAATAATATTTCAACGAAGTGCCTCAAACACCTGTTAGTATTAAACAGCTTTCCATTTTAGGAAATATTTGACCAAAAATCAACTTGTAGTTCGCTTCTAATCTTAGCAAGTTATTAGTTTATGTCCTTTTTGTCTTCCAAAAAGCGGTATCCAGTTCCACTTCCAGCAGTTTCTGATTAGTTGACTGATAGTGTAATTATTGGACTTATTGTTCTTTCAGTCGAATTGGTATTGAATTATAAACAGACAAGTTTTATATATATATATATATATATATATATATATATATATATATATATATATATATATATATGTATATATGTTACGGTAAATGTACACTCTTGGGAAATGTAGGTACTCATTTACCGTAAAATGTGTACATTTCCCAAAAAGATGGTATATGTGAACTGAATATAATGTATATGTACATTTCCCGGCAAATGTGTACTCTTACCTTCATGTTTTAAGAAAAGTTGGAATACAAATAAATTAAAAATGTTGTTGTAGTAAAAAATATTTATTTAAATAAAGAAAATGATTTTAATTAAAAAATGTAAATGACATACAAAACATACTTTTCTTTACATGTTATATAATATGGCGTAGGTTATGATTCCAATATTCATAAATACAATTTTCGTTGTATGATATAAACTTTTGTTGTTGATACGTTTATCACGATCAACGTCTGGAATGGAAACTCTAACATTGTCACCAATCACAGCACCAGGAAATTTTTCTTTCGAAAGATTACACCTTTTGATTGCTTGATTTTCTAAATTTTCCCTTGCTTTCTTTCGAGCACTATCAATTTTTTTTTTTTTCTCATTTCAAACATAATTTAACTCAAAACTTCCATCTTTATCTTCAATTTGGTTGCATAATAAACCATCAGCCAAAATTATGTCTAACGTTTCAATGGAAAATTCATCGTTTTCTGCGACTTTGCTATGTGGTGAATTGGCTGTGTGTACTCCTTCTAGTAATTGCTCTAACTCTTCTTCTGTTTCCAGCTGTTCAACAGATTCCATAGGTAAATTTGATGTTTTCAAACCCAATTTCATTCTTGTTCCGAACAAAGCTTCATAGGGAGTTTGCGTTATACCCTCATGAAAAGCTCTATTTTTCATCAGTTAAACATATTTTAAACCTTCTGACCACTTGGTTGCTTGGTTAGCCGAAACGGTAGTTCGCGTACCACCACAAGTGCGCATGCGCACCACATTCTAGCACTTGCGATTTCGTATTTTGTATGCTCACATTTACCAAAACGACATGGTCATTGTGAATTCAATGTACATTTCACTTATTTGAAATTGTAAATGTTAGTTTTGTGCACTTTACCCAAACAAGGAGGCATATGTGCACATTTACCGGACAATGTGTACATTTGCCGCAATATCTACTTTTACCGTAACATATATATATATATATATATATATATATATATATATATATATATATATATGTAATAATACATATTTGTAAATAAATTAGGACTAGGGGCATCAAATTATACTATTTGAACTGAGATTATGTTAAAATTTGTATTAGTTATTTTCTGATGTCGGTGTGATATATCTTGGCACCGAAAATGTATAATTATAATTATTAAACTATGAATTTTCACAAGTTCATGTATAAAAATTGTATTTAATAAAATTGATTGAATTCCTGTTATAAATATATATCAAAGTATAATTTACTGGTGAATGTAACTATGTCATAGTCAAATTATTTCAATAGACGATGCATTTAATTGTGTTCCAAAAAAATGGTATGTGCGTTAGGGTTGCTCTTACCTATAGGATATTTTCCGAAAGTAAACATTTTGATACTCCCACCCTCTAATCTTATCCCAATACAGAAACAGAAAAACAGGCTACAAAATTAAAATTACACTTGAGTCGGGCAACTACTAGACGACCCTCAAACGTCTTGAAGTAGGAACAATCCTTGAAATATCAGGCAAATTTTGAAAAAATATTTTTAAGCTACAATTTTCTTTAAGGGAAATACTTTTTTAGAACAATACTTTGTATATAATCAAAACAAACATGGAAACGTATAAACATTGAATATTATTTTTTCGTAAGAGAAGATTTAGCAGCAGTTAGGTAAATTTTACTTTAGTTGTTCTTCAATTTCACCTTTTGTGAGAATGATTATTGTATTCCTGAATTAGTTTGCCACCTCTGCAACATCATTGACAACAACTGTCTTCTCACGGTTTTTTAATTGAACTTTTCTTACCAGCATAATTCTTGCATGTTGAACAGCGTTAGTCGAGTAAATCGGTGCATATAGAGAATCTCGTAAAGAAAGTTTTTATCACGAAAATTCGCTGTTTGTAAATGAAGAAAAATAATTTTGGTACACAATGTACCTCTTTAGTTGATTTTTTCTTTCTCTCCTTCACCTTTATCTGCTTCTAGCATAACGTGCGCCCTTTTTTAACGGTGATTGGAACATTGTCATCAAATAAAGATAAAACCACTTCACGAACTAAGTACCACAGATAGATTGAAAATGTTTTAACTTCCTGATTTCTGGGTCAATTTCCTGATAATTTAACAATTAACGCATGAATAGGTAATCGTTGAGGTTCTCTATTGCTTCTGATGATAGAAACCAAACGCAAACGTAAACTTGGGCAAGAAAAATACATTATCTTTCTTAAAGATTTCTTCTCCCTATCGGATAACTGAAATTAACTTTGAAATAGGTAAATATATTGCCTTGGCCATCCACCTAGCATAATTCATAGCTACTGGTATATGAAAAGATGTCCCGCTCTTAGGAATACCGCCAAGATACAGCATTTAACTCCAGCAATTCTCGGTGGTCATCTCACTGTTGTTTCTGCTCATGAAGATGGTTTTTAAGAAATCCAAGAATGGTAGAGCGGACAGCGTCAGGCACTTTATTGTTTACGGGTCTATAAATCTTCATGTCCTGTAATGGAAAAAAATGTATATTATACTCCGATTCAACTTGGGAAATCTAAAACAATATTTTCACGTCTTTTTATATATTATATATTTTAACTTATTTTATTAAACAAGTTAAAATATTATTTATTTAATTATATAAAGTACAGATTACAGATTCCCGTCACAATATTGATAATTTATTTAATCTCCGCATTACTTTAGTAATGGATTATTAAAAACTGACGAAATAAGAAGTAACACAGCAAATTGTCCAAAAATAAAATAACAAAAAAAAATGATGTGAAAATATCACCTGAGCGAACATTTCAAAACATCATGGTTGATGAGGGTCGCTTCGCAGTTATTCGATTGAGCTAAATTTTTGCACATATCGTTTTTTTTATTCATTGAAACAACATAGGCGGAGCTAAACTTTTAGACAGTTGAAAAATAAGGTCCACCCTAATGTAGATATTTTCATGTAGTTTATACTTACATAGTAAGAAATATGAATGTTGTTACCATTTTTGTTCACAATTTTCACATTTAAGTTAGTATGATCTTTGTATTATAATTAGCCATTTTATCTTAAAAATTCGACGTTTTTTAAACTAAGGTTATCTGGCACCAAATTCTATTTGAACTTATTTACTAATAACTGAAATCTTTATGTATAATTACTATTAACACAAATATGATTTACGAGTATATGTTTTAATAATTCTAGTCACAAAATCCAAAAAGTGTTTGTATTGTTATTTAAGCCCATGTATTTGGTTATTTTATATTATTAAAATGTACTTTGACTGATTGTTTATTCCTATTTCTGTAACATAAATTATTTGAAATAGAAGAAATTAACGATGGCACTGAATGTATTTCTTGCATTTTAAACTTGTTAATAATATTGTTATTTTTTTAAATTAGTTTGTTTATTATTTCAAAATAATATGAAAGAGGCGAAAAGAAATTGAAATAAAGAATGGAATTTGACACTTTCTTGTTTTACACATTTTCCCACATTAATTATAACAATAACAACTGGATCTGGTTAGGACGAATATTATCATCATATACTCTAAGGAACATGTTCTTAGTGACAATTCTATATCTGAAGGTAACCAAAAATAGTTTTTCTTTACTAGTACTACCGGGGCAGAACACGGACTGATGGATAGCTTTATTCTGCAACAAGAAATCTGTTTTTCCACTTCTTGTTGTTGGTCTTAAAGCAACCGTTTAGACAGTAACCGTATGGATTGGGTAATTCCGGTATCAATTATATTTTCAATTATGTTAGTGCGGTCTTCAATACGCATCTCGGCGGCCATTAAACTGTTGCCATTAGTTCAGCAGAAATTGGTTTAACTGGCATAAGATATTTCCACAATTGATGCCAATTTCCTCCGCCATTGTTTATTTACTTCCTAACCATCTCGACAAGCTCGAAACAAGCGATGTCGTATCCCATAGCTCACTACATGTCGTTGATTTACATATTCAGTCATCGCAAAAGTATGTCACGTCCAGTCATGACGCGCCCGAACAGGTAATTGTTAACTACTTAGTTGTTCTTGTTCTGTGAATCAGTTGTCAGGGATCTCTCTGACCCAGAATCTCTCTGCTCTGTTCTATTGGGATGTTTTCTTGAGGATCTTGCCAATATAATATAATGAATTTTAATGAAACTGTGTGCGTACTGGTAGGTCGTACTTTTGGACCCATGTTGTCTAATAACACTCTGACTTCCGACCGCGGATGTACTAGATGATTTTTAATAGATTAATTCGATGTGTGTATTGATACTATGGCGCGGTTACTTCCCACCGTTGTCGAAGTGGCACGATGGTGATAATGATATAAATATGACAATTTTCCTGGAATGAAAAAAAATACCAATTTCATATTACCAAGTCCCAGTTTACTACTGTTATTATGTTGTGTGCATGGGCGCACCAAGAAGGGGCAGCTCCCCCCCCCCTTTGGACCTGAAAAACCTGCCATGGGCCATTAAAGGTTCCCATAAAATTGCCGACCTGCCCTCTGGACCAAAAAAATTCTGATTTGTCCCTCTCTCTTTGACAATTTTTTGCTAATTTTGCCCCTCCCTAAACCAAAAGCTGGGTCGCCCTTGCTTGTGTGATAATAGTTTGAGATCCAATCGCCTTATATTGTGCAGTCCAAGTTTATGACTATTAACTATAACACAATTATAAAAGTGGTTTAGACGGATTAGATCAGCAGGACTGGCCTCACCTGAGTGTGAGAAAATTTCCAAGGTCACGAAAAAATTCTGTTCTTTGATGTATGCCGCTACGTGACCACACCCTTTTGTTGACATGCTATTGGTCAGCGTTAACGTAAATGCTTCTATTGGTGGTTGCGCGAATTTAAAATATCAGCAGCCATAAAGATACCGTAGTTGACAGCTGACTTACGCCATTATGAGACCAGCGTGGACTACCAGCAATATGGGGAGAAGGATACGACGTAGTAGATAAGCAGTTGCTCTGTATCGTCTCCATTGAAGCGCTCTCATTGGTAAGTTGTCAACGTCTCTATTGAAGCGCTCTTATTATCAGTTGTCAACGTCTCTATTGAACCGCTCTCATTGGTCAATAACCACGTGCGCAGCCGCTCCTGTTGAAAAAATCCTGTGGATTCCAATAAAAAAAGTGTTTGGGAATCTAATGTGTTTTTGTCTATGTCAATCCATATTCATACCAATTAGTATCCAAGCGAAAAAATAGACGGGAATATATAGTTATAAATAGTTTCTGTCTGGATATACCCATAGTTAAACTTTTGCTGGTGGCTTCTTTAGGATACTTACATACATAATGTAATGGTAACAATAGTTTTCTATTATGCATATCCAACTAGAGATTCTAAAAATTCGATGGTGTAAGGAATGTAACAGAGTATCCCTATTGAAAACATCCAACAGAATCGTATACAGAACTACAGAAGCAGTAATATTCTGCATGCATGCATGCAACTGGAAATTAAATTTGCCAGATAAAGATCATTTACATATCGGAATGTATCTGCCAGTCCAATATAGCGATTTTTTTGTATTGGAGTTAATGGGATTTTAATGTACCTCATAATCGTATGGTTTCTATACGGACGTAACCTGTGGGATTGTATCTGTAAGTTTAATGTTTTCTGTAAAACTCCTATGTATATGTGGATTAACAGCGACAAAAACACATTAGGTTTCCATACACTTTTTTATTGAAATCCATTTTTTCACGCATAGGTTAAATTGAAATTCTTCCCTATGAGTTTATATCTCGATATCCGCATGTAAAACACAATTATAGTAGTAGGTTTTTATTGGGATATCTAGGTACGAAATAAAAATAATTTTATGTCTTGAGCTGTCAATAACGGTTAAAAACTTATAAGGTACCAAACGGAATATTCAGATTCAATTAATGTTGTATCTTAAAGTTTCTACTAGGAATTCCATATGTGAAACTCAACGTTATTAGTAGGCTGCTATTGGACTATTCAGCGTTTGAATAACTTTGATTGTTAAAGCTATAACCTTATCATGAAATCATAGGGAATCGACACTGTTTCAGATTTAAATGTTATTTATCTGGATAGCTGCAGGATTTTATTGGTGTATCGATCCAGCTAAAAAATCTTTGTCTTTATCTGAAATACCAAATACATTCACCATACAGTTTTAAATAGTATTAAAAGATGACTTTCATTAAGTGAAGCTCAAAATCATTGTATAGTTTTTTTTAATATTATTTTTGTTACTGCTAATGGACTCCTCAGTGGCATTATTTCTTGTAAAAGATGAAGTAAAACTGAATATACACAATTTTAAAATATTGAAGATTAAATGAGAGTTAAGTTTAACGATTCTAAGTAAATATGAGCAGAACTGCACTACATATTTATACCTTTTTTCCTTGCCATTTCTCGCAAATCGGAAATTTCCCTCTGACATGTGAATAAACTTCTCGTAATGCGTTTTTTAGTATTTGTCAATTTCGAATTTAAATTTTACAATCATTAGAAATTAAAATATCGACATCTTGTTGTCTTCGTCACGTACTAGTACTAATCCTTCATAAACTTTTTACATAAATAATATTTTAATATGTGTGTGCAACTGGTCATTATACGATCAAGCCTAACAATTAAAGGTATACAGAACATTAGTTCAACTAAATTAGACTTGTAATTATGATTTAAATGATGAATGGAAAGTCACGAACACCTGTGTTCACAACATCTCCTCAGAGTCTTTGCAGATCACACACTATACTAAAGGAAACAACGTCTTGAAAAATGCACAGATCATAAACAAATGATCGAAAAAAAAAACAAATGTCCTAGAGAGAGGGACAAAGCAGAAATTTTTTGGTCCAGGGAGGGACAAGTCAGCAATTTTATGGGAAGCTTTAATGGCTCATGGCAGGTTTTTCAGATCCTGGTGGGGAGGCAAGTAATACTATGCAGGTGCAAAAAGGCCGACAAAGAGCCATTGATGTGACAAAGAGAGTCATATCTATTCCTGAATATTGAAATATGCATTTAATTTAATTAAAGTATTAGACCGTCAGCTGGTGACAAATTTTTGTCTACTATTTTCTCACTTCTGGCTCGGTGGTTGTTGAAAAGTGTGTTATTCTTGAATACAATGATGCAAAATTTGCGGGAAAATAGGAAAAAATCGTTTTCCATTTTCCCAAAAAAACATGTTTGGGAGCAATTTTGCCATTATGCAACCAAGCATAGAAATACTATAGGCATAAATAGCTAAAATGTTGAAATAAGCACGTGGTCCTGTAACAAGACGTTACAATGTGCCGTGATTTTCGCGCTTCTGGCAATCGCAAGTATGAAAGTTGACATAGTGAGTAGACCACACAAAAATTGCTATAAGGTTTGTGAGTGGCTAAGTAAGGTTAAGGACCAGAAAATTTAGCTGAAAATTTCAACGTTTTTTCCGTCATTTTCTCATCAATGAAGTTTAGGGCAATATTAACTTTAAAATGTAAGAATCCATAAGCGTCGGGTCTGGCCTTCATACTAAAATAATTTGGGCGTGTGCGAGTTGGACTCGCATACTAAGGGTTTCGTACCATCTTTGAAATTTGATACAATGTAGGTGAATCAAAGTACATATTTTTCTAATATTCCAGTTTCAGACAAGCAGGGAATGAGTGGATTTTCTTATATTTAACTTAATATCTTTTAAACTAAGCGTTTTAATTTTATAAAAAATATACACTTTTATTTCTCACAGTCTTTTTTTTATCTGCTATATGATTCCCTTGATTTCTATAAAAAATATTTGTTTAATTTCCTAATTGACCACAAAATTATTTTTACCAATAAATTTTCAGTGAAGCCCTATATAATATAATCTTTTGTTTTAATTTTAGGAAGATAAATGGGAGAATGGGTCACAAATTGTAAATAATAAATTATTAAACCATTTAAACAAATTATTTAAAAATATAAATAAAATACATATGTATTAAATATATAAAAATCAGTGATTTGCGACAACTCCATGAATTAGAATCTAAATAATTTTTCATACTAAGAAATGCCATTCTAAAACTATTAAAAATTATAAATATTGTAATAAAAGCAAATTTCATGCTTGCACTCTGCCATCATGCACTGTAAATATTACCTGTTTCCCAAAAATTAAATACTATATATTTTTTATTTTCTTTTCCTTTACTGTAAATAATACATTGAAATTTTCGTGAGTCCTACGTTTCTTCCAAAAAATAAACAATGTTCTTATTAATTTTAGTGAGGGGGGATTGAAACAGAGGAATTCGATTAAATAAACGATGAATTTTAAAGTAAAATTGGCTCATTACCTGGTATATGCATAAATATAATACATTTTAATGTTAGAAGTTGAAAATTTTGATGAACTATTAGTGTATATAGAAAGCTGTAAATATGAAAACATTGATGTGATAGTATTGTCGGAGACAAGAAAAATTCCAGAGGTAAGTTGTTTTAAAATCATGGGTTTTAATATTATCTATTGTTTATTATTCACAAAAATGTGGTCAATGATGGATTTACTATCCGCTTGCACCCTGGTAAAAGCATTGATGTAAGAAACAAAGCCTTGTCCATTTAGCATACAAAAAATAGTTATTTACAATATTATCTACATCTTTATTATGAAGGTTAATGTTAATGTCGCCTATAAAAATTTCCGTTTCTTGTCTATGGATATTCAAAAAATGATTCTCTAGTTCTTTTATAAAAAGTGAACTATTTGTCGAGGGCAATCTATAAGACGCCGTTAAGCCAAACTTAAAGTTTGCCAGCGAAAACTCAATACGCAAAAGTCTCGTTTCAGTTAATACTACAGCATGCAGATTAATGACATGTAAATCATCTTTTAAATAATATACCACCCACCGTCATTTGGCAAATAATAAATGAAGTCTCAAACAAAATAAAAAAAATACAGAGAAATATGATATAGAATGTCTTTTGGGCACCAAATTATCCAAGGATATTGAAATAGCTACTTCTTTCAATTTGTTTTTTACAAAAATTTCGGACATAAGGTATCTAATGTTAATAATAAAGTGATCACAAGGAAAGATTCCATGTTTTTGACTCCGGTCACCAAAGACGAATTAGTTATTGCTATTAATAACTTAAAAAGTAATGCAGCACCAGGTCCATACAAGATATCAAGTAGATTTATTAAAACTTGTCATAAATATTTATTAAATCCATTAATGTACATAATAAATTTAGCCTTTGATAGTGGTATTACACCAACAGAGTTTAAAGATTCCATTACGAAACCTATATTTAAATCGGGAAGTAAGAAGGAACTAACAAATGACAGACCTATAACTATAATATATATATATATATATATATATATATATATATATATATATATATATGCAAAAAAAAATTTGAATTGTGTCTAAAAAATCGATTATTAAACTATTTAAGAAAAAACAAGATACTTAACCCTAATCAGTATGGATTTCAAAAAAATATTTCCACAGAAGATGCAATCCTGTCACTAACGAAAGATATTTTAATAAATATAGATGCTGGTAAAAAGTGTCTAGCAGTGTTGCTCGATCTAGCGAAAGCATTCGATACAGTAAATCATGAGCTGCTCCTTATACGAATGGAAAAAATTGGTGCCCGAGGAAAAGTTCTTAAGATTTTCCAAACCTACCTATCGAATAGATTTCAAGTAGTAAAAATAAATGATACGATTAGCAATCCATTACTCCTTAACATGGGCGTTCCACAAGGGACAATATTAGGCCCGATTTTATTTCTTCTGTAAATAAATTCATTAGGTAGCCTTTCATTAAATGGGAAAATTATATCTTACGCTGACGATACAGTAGTTTTATTTGAAAGGGAATCTTGGAAGGGGATTTACGAAAAAGCAGAATTTGGAATGCAAACTTTTAAAAGTTGGCTAGATGTAAGTATTTTAAGTTTAAACCTATCTAAGACCAGGTTTATTACGTTTTCTATAGACAGTGTAGATCAGCCGGATAACGAAAAAATCAAAATTCATGAAAAAATTTTCAACTTGTTCGTGTAAATATATAAACAAAACGACCAATATTAAATATCTTGGGGTCATAGTTGATCAGCACCTAAAGTGGAAAGAACATGTAAACTCCTTGTCAACCAGATTGAGAACGCTAATCCCTAAGTTTTATCATCTCAGAAATATCTTAGACCGGAAAAATATGATAATAGTTTATAATGCTTTAGCCGAGTCGATCCTAAGGTATTGCATCAGCGTATGGGGTGGTTGCTATAGAACTACGTTGTTGTATCTTAAGGTACTACATAGAACTATTTTAAAAATCATATTAAATAAGGACAGACGTTTCCCTACAAATTTATTGATGGAAGAATCAAACACCTTAAGCATTTCCCAATTGTATATACTTCAATGTCTAGTATTTATATTAAAAAAACATGACTTTGAACTTCGATTACCGAATGTCCGTACAAGAAGTACTAAAGAACAACTCATAACGCCAGTATTTAAAAAACGTCACACACAAAGAAGTATATGGTATTTTGGATGAAATTTTTTTAACTCTACCCGCTCACATTAAAACGGTGAGGTCCTTAAACAAATTTAAAAAAGAACTTAAAGCTTATATTAAACGTGTTAACTCCGAATTTCAGCAATATTTAGTAACAACATCATTTATTCAAGATTAAAGTCAAGAATTTTGACACTTTCTAATTTTGGGTTTAGGAGTCTACCAGTCTAGTTTGGTATAATTAGTAGCGTCGCTCATTGACAAATTTCTCGCCTTTTCTCCTCATTCACATGCCTTTAATTTAGTGAATATTATATGCTTTGTTTAATACTGTTAATACATTATTACAAATATGGGTGGTCTCTGTGCACTTGATCACTTCTCCACGAAACAAGCATTTCGTGCTTAGGTGTTGAAGTGAACATTTTTGTCCTGCGGTTAAACCATAAACTCAAATATTTTCCAATTATATAATTATATATTGATATGTATATGTGTCATTATAATTTTATTATTTATGTATGACGAGCGATTATTCAAAAACGGCTTAGGCAATTTTGATGATTTAAACTACATTATATTAAGGAACATTACAGAAACGTCCCATATAATTGTCTATAACATGGGATTTACGGTTTTCTAGAAAATCTGAAAAAAAAGTAAATAAGGGACTAGATTTCAGCGATTTTCAATGAATCTGCACTGTTTTCCCTAAAACTGCTCACGCAATTTGAATATTATAAATTGTATTATACAAAGATATGTTTCAGCCTGATCCCGTAAATTTTTTTATAACGTAAAACCTACCATTTTTCTGAAAATCGGAAAAATATATGCACAAAAACTATAACATCATGGTAAATGTCAAATTTTCATCATAAATATCTAGAGTAGATGTCAAGATATGCCATGAAAGTATGTCGTACAGGGTGTTTGTAATGATTTACATTTTGATGCTTTTGAAGTCAGTTTATTTTAGAGGCGAAGTTAAGTTACAATCGCGTGAAATTGCAGAAAATATTCCATTAGCTTATTAAAACGAAAATATGTTATTCCGGCGATTTCTTCTGTGTGGAATACGGTTGAAGGTGTGTGCGTGCGTGCATGTAATATTAGGTGGTACATAAGCAGTTGTATACATAGTAGTGATGTGGCGTTATTAACATAGCTGCTATTAAACAACTATTATTTACTCGACAACAATAACAACTGTTATTGTCCGTTGACAATAACAGATAACAGATATACGTTGACTACTGCTTAGCGCTTATCGAACAATAACGTAAACAGTCCTAACCTCAACTGCCTTTTTGAATAGCAATAACAGATCGGTTGAAAACTACACGACTGAAAGTTGACCTGTTATCTGTTTCGACGGGTAATACAGATAGCAGTGGTTTTCATTGGCTGTGGCTGCATTCAGGGAATTATAGCATTAAAGCGTTGAAGCGCCACAACGTTTTGCTTTCGCTGAATGAAAACTTTTGTTTCAAGTTATTTTCACTAGTTATATTTACTTGTTGGCGACACTTTTGCGTAATATCAACACATAATTTGATAGCTGATGAGTTATAAACAGTGAGTAGATGTATTTACTCACTGGTTATAAAGCGGTAAAAATCTCGACAATTTAGTTATAAGTGAGGAAATTTGTAATAGATAATGTTTGATATGTATTAGCAACTATATTATGGGTATATATTATTATTATTGTAATACTGTAGGTTTATAAAAAGTAAATGGTTTCCAAAATATTGACCTATTATAAGGAATTAGGTCTTTATATTAATCCATAGTATATATTAGTAATACATATATCATATATACATAATAGAATTTAATTGAAAAATATATGAACAGAACACGAAGATTAACGTAAGACATAAAGTAGAGTATATGGATCACGGTCTAAAAAGATTAAAAAATAGGAGTTCAACGTAGTAAATGAAAAAATTGTCCTTGAATTTTCGTTCATAATTACCATTGTTGAAATATTGAAAAATTAATTATAAAGGAATTTGTTATAAATAATCATAATGTATTAGATATAACATTATAATTGTAATGCTTATGTTCTTGAATATACCTATTTATTTAAATGGTTTCTACAATATTAAATATTATACTGAATTTGCTGCTTAAAGGTTAATTTTTAGTATTTATTAATACCAAAACTAAAGGAATCGTATATACTTGATACAGTGTGAATTGATAAAACAGATATTTTCAGTTCAAAAATTTATTAACATTATGTTGATTGCAGTAACAAATAAATCTATAACTATATATTAGCTTTAAGTTATTACATATTGTGATGCAAAAACATAATTTTTAGGATTATATCAGGAGATAGCCAACTTCTACGACTTAAAATGAGTTCTCCAGTTTTTGAGAAAAGTCTTTTGCAAGGAACAGACGTGGCCACAGTGCCAAACTTTCTCTTCACAAAATCAGATAAATTTGGATAATTGTAGGAATTATTTTTCCATCAATTTAATGGATTTTCTGTCCTTACTTCTTCTTGGAGCAAACTTGGTGGCTTTTTTATCCAAAGCTGCCCATATGGAATTTTTATTTTTTTGCAAATTTGGTGACTGTACATTTGTCGATTCTTTATTGGATTCAACTTCAATTAGTGAAGTCAAATGATTGACAGTTAACGTTCTAGCTCTTTCTGAAGACGAATCCAGTGAAAAGCCTACATTTTTGAACCTAGGATCTAATAATATACTTATGAGTACTTATGTGAACCGGTTCACAATACCTTCATGCATTTTATTTACAACACTTCCGACCATAGTAGAGTACTGCTAACAATTTTTCAAATTATGATAAACTTCGTTAGTAACAATTACAACCATAGAAAGAGTAAATAGTTTTTCTGAACTCATTAAACGTGTCGCAAATTCCATTGGTTCCAAAATTTGAGGTAAGTCTTTAATTTAAGCAAAATCTGTGATGCGTAAAGACAAGTCTTCGCTTCCAAGGATTGCTAGAGCTACCTGAACTTCTTCTTTTAAATCATAAATTCTAGAGAACATGTAATATACAGAATTCCATCGAGTAGGCACTGACTGTTTCAATTTTTTTATTGACTTCCCATTTTGTGTTTGATAAATTTCTAGCTTACTTTTTGCCACACTGCTTCTGTTGAAAAATGACACGACATTAGAACATTTTATTGTTAATGCCTCAACAAATATTAGAGAGTCTTTAACAATTAAGTTTAGAATATGTGCTAAGCAGCCCAAATGTTCCCACTGCAGTTCATAACATATTGCTTATATTTATATTTGCAGCATTATCAGAAATAGCTATTAAAACTTTATCTTCTATGTCCCATTCAACGGTAATTCTTCTTAGCTCTGCAGCTAAATTTACACTTGAGTGGCTAACATTACATAAACTTGCATCTAATAGAACCGAATTTGTAGTAAAATCACTACTTAAGAAGTGCGCCGTTACAGCTATGTAAGAGTCATTAGTACAAGAACTCCAACAATCTGTAGTTAACGTCACTGAACATATATCACTGAAAATGTCTTTTACTTTCAGTTTGACTTCTTCATATTTGGCTGGCAATAACGTGTGAGTTAACATTTTCCTACTCGGTAAAATGTAAGATGGATCCAAAGCTGAAGTATAGTCCCTAAATCCTTTGTCTTCTACTATTGAGAGAGGTTGGAAATCATTAACAATCAAATTTAGTAGTTTATAATCCAACACCTTTTTTTTGTAAAACTCGAGTTTTTTTGCCATTCTTAAAGATGACTAAATTTTTTTAAGTGATCTCTCGGAATCAGTTAATGCCCTCGATGTTGCAGCTTGGAAATCTTGTGATTCTGTTGTTATTGTGTGAATAAATTGATCTTGTTGTGGCCGCGAAAACCTCCGTTCTCAATTCCATTGCTATTTGCTATTATATTATTACTGAAAGCCTTTTGTTGAGTTGATTCTAATTTGATTGAAGGGTGTTTGTGTAGAATATGGTGTTTTAAGTTGGATATTGATGATTTATAGGACAAACTGTACTTACAAAAGTTACATATTGCTTTAGTTTGACTTTCAGGAGTGAAAAAATTCCAAATTATAGATTTTTCGCCTCTAAAAAAATTTTCCATGGCTTTCAAAATGAAATTTTTATCCAAATAAGTACAAGTGCCACACACTTTCTTATAAAAAAAGAATTTAAAATAGTTCAGTTTAGAATAATAACACCCGAAATAAATACTTATATAGGTCCCTAATAACACAGTTCTACTTCACTACTCCGCAGTTTGATACTATATTTCAATTTAAATTTTGAATTGTTGGTTCTGTATCTGTACTTCCCAGTTTAACATTAGTCTCAAAAATACATTGAAAAAATAAGGAATCTTTTACAAATATACATATTTTACATCGTACAAAATGTGAAGAACTCTACCTTATTAACAGCCAACAAAAGAAATATGAATAATTTAGTTTCTTCCCAAGAGATGGCGGCACCATTTCTCTAAGTAAAATATATAACAGTTATCTGTTATTTTGGGTTGTTATTTGCAAATAGCAATAACAATAGCAACTGTTATTTAAAAATTGCAGTTTTGCCCATCTCTAATACATAGGATGGTTGAAATATAAGTGGGAATTGAATTAATTATACAAGGTGGTCCTAAAAATATTGTATTGGGTAGCACGTAAGTAGCTGCGTATACAAGGTGGGTGAAATAAGAGTGGAGCAAAACTATTGTTATACAGAGTGGATATTTGCGTTATAGGACGAGAATAATTACAGTCATACAAAAGCCTCTAAAAATTGTCAGAAGCAGTTGAATATACAGGTTGGTTGACATATAAGGTGGAGTTTGATTAGTTATACAGGGCGGCTTAAAAAAGTTATATAATTTGCAACATACGTAGTTATTAAAATTATTGATATTCAGGGTATATCAAAAAGGACCAGGCACCTTTCTTATGGAAAAATGGACTTCCGTCACATTGTTTGAAATGTTGGTATGTTGTAGAAGTTGACAGTCTGACTAAAAGTGTCCATGGGCTCAAACAGATTCTATCACTAGTTTTCGAGATACAGGGTGTTAAACATCGAAAATGCCATATCAGATTTCCAATGATAGACATGTTTTATTTCCGGTTATTGGAGAAATCGTGATTTGTACATTATTTCACAAAACAATTGTCATAAGTTTTGGTAGATTACAGGGTATTTAAAAAATACGTAATATATTATTTTGGAAAAAATCTTTTTTTATTACAACGTTGAAAACGTAAGAAGATATTGCACAATTAATATCTCGTTAAAGTAATAATTTCTTGGATGATTCATATAATATACAGTCTGAGCCATAAATATAGGTAGAGAGAGCATATATTATATTTTCCTATTAATGAGTCATCCTGTACGAACTATTAGTGCAGCAATTTTAATAAGACATTATATCATATATACTCAACAGCAAAAACTGTACATATTGAAAAAAAAATAGTTTTTTATACTACCCCGAGGGTTTTAAATTCTCTCCGTCAACTTTGCATGATATTACATTTTTACTTTAACAAATGTTCAGTGTTCAACTGAGCAGAATATTAAAATTGTATGACTAGTTTTCCCGATATAGTGTCAAACTTCGGAAATCTCAACTCTATCGTATCAGATTTCTCATAATAGATGTGTTTTATTTCCGTTTATGGCAGAAAACGTAGTTTGCACATTGTTTGACATAAATATTGCACAAAAATTACTATTAATTATTTTTTATTACAGGGTGTTTCCCATATACGTAACATGTTTTTTAGAAAACTCATTTTTTATTATAACGTTATATACATAAGAAGATCTAATTGCTCAATTAACATAATGTTAAAGAAATTAATTCTTGGACGTGTTCATAAATTATACAGTGTGACTTGTAAATATTGCTACGGTGGGCATCTATTATTTTTTCCATTAATGAATAATCCTGTATAAACCATACGGCCTGGAATATATTATTCAAATCTACGACTCGTCACACTAAATTCTACAGGTTTGCGAAAATTAAAATATTGTAGTTTATATAGGGTTACTCATCAATGATAAAAAATAGTATATGCCCTCTATAGCGATATTTACCACTCACACTGTATAATATATGAACACGTCCAAGAACTCATTTCTTATTAATTGTACGGTCACATCTTATGTATTCATCGTTATAATAAAAAAATGAGTTTTCTGAAAAAAACATCTTACATATATTGGAAACACACTGTAATCAAAGATAATTCATGGTAATTGTTTTATTCAATATTTTTGTCAAATAAAGCGAAAATTACGTTTAATGCAATAAACGGAAATAATACAAGTCTGTTATGAGAAATCTGATAAGAAAATGGAAAAATTTCCGATGTGTAACACCCTATATCTCGAAAACTAGTCCTACAATTTTAATAATATTGTGCTCAGTTAAACACTGAACATTTGTTAACGTAAAAATGTAATAACGTGCAAAGTTGACGGAGAGACTGTTGAGTATCAAGAGACGAATCATATATCTGTTTATTGTCTTATTAAAATTGCAGCACGAATGGGAAAATAATATAAGCCTTCTTTAGCTATATTTATGGCTCAGACTATATGTTATATGAAGCATATCTAAGAAATTATTACCTTAACGTGATATTAATTGTGCAATAACATGTTCTTATGTTTTCAACGTTGCAATAAAAAAAAAAGATTTTTTCCAAAAGCACATGTTACCAATTTTAGAAATACCATGTAATCCAGCAAAATTTATGGCAATTGTTTTGTGAAATATTCATATCCAATAATGTGCAAATCTCTCCACTAACCGGAAATAAAACACATGTATCATGCGAAATCTGATATTATAAATGCGGCATTTTCGATGTTTAACACCCTGTATCTCGAAAACTAGTCTTAGAATCTGTTTGAGCCCATGGACTCTTTTTGTCAGAACATCAAGTTCTACAACCTGATCCTTTGTTATATAAGCATAAGCAGTTAGGTGATTTGAATTATAGAACTTAGGACGGGGTATAGTTATAGACATGTGTTCAAGAAATGTTAGAAGCAGTTGCATATACCGGGTGGTAGAAATAAATAGTAGAGTAAAAATATAGTCATAAAAATGTGCATTTCCCCAGCCCTCCCATATCGCCAATCAAAAAAACAAATACATAGGAATTTTGTAACAATTTTGTACAATTTTGTAATAGCATTGTTGAATTTTGTACAAGTCGGGGTCACGAGTTATTAACGTGTCGGATGGGGGGCTGGGGAAATATTTCTCCAGCCCCTCCATTGTGGAATCAATAATTTAGCAACACTATCAGATTCGTTGAATTTTGTACAATTTTGTAACAGCTATTAAAATTTTGTTAATTAATTGTTTATAACAAATTAGTCCAAACATTTCGTCAGCCCCCCCATATGCCAAATCAAAAATTTGACAACGCTCTCTGCTGCGTTGAATTTTGTACAATTTTGTAACGACAATTAAAATTTTGTTAATTAATTGTTTATAACAAATTAGGCCAAACATTTCGCCAGTCCCCCATATGCCAAATAAAAAATTTGACAACGCTATCTGATGTGTTGAATTTTGTACAATTTTGTAACGGCAATTAAAATTTTGTTAATTAATTGTTTGTAACAAATTAGGCCAAACATTTCGCCAGCCCCCCATATGCCAAATCAAAAATTTGACAACGCTATCTGATGCGTTGAATTTTGTACAATTTTGTAACAGCAGTGAAAATTTTGTTAATTAATTGCTTATAACAAATTAGGCCAAACAAGTCGCCAGCCTCCCCATATGCCAAATCAAAAATTTGACAACACTATCTGATGAGTTGAATTTTGTACAATTTTGTAACAGCAATGAAAATTTTGTTAATTAATTGTTTATAACAAATTAGGCCAAACATGTCGCCAGCCCCGCACTCCATATGCTATGTCAAAAATTTGAGGACTCTATTTGATTCGTTGAAGTTTGTACAATTTTTTAACGACAATGAAAATGTTAATTAATAGTTAACAACAAGTGAGGCTAAATATGTACCCGGTCCTTCCTTTACTTGCTCTGAGAAATCGAAAAGCTTGTCGGATTCGTTGAATTTACTACAATTGTCTAAGGCAAATGAAACAGTTATATACATTTTTCTTATAAATTTTAAAATTTTTATAAACATCAACCCTAAGCAGGTCTCCAAAATTAAATGTTCAATGTCAACTTATGTTCAACATTAATAATGTTAACTCTTTAATAATAAATCATACGGAAGCACCTTACGACGTGGTGTAACGCAAGGTGGACTACGATAGGTGTGATAAAAAAGTTTTTTGTGATGCTTCTTCCCCTGGATTTAATCAAGGCCGTAGGCAGAATTTTCGGGATTTGATCGTTCTACCATATTTTAAAGGGTAATACATTGATTAGAACTGCATTATTTACATAACCATTCATTTAGTTCCCTTATATAAAGAATGTAAACAAAAAGACATATCGAGCACAGCCTGAGTTTATTATTACGAAAAATTATGTTTAACCTTCAGATACCTAGATCTGTTAAAACTAGGTACTGCAAGCTTAGGGCCAAACGCTGCGGCAATGAGACGAAAGAATGCCTTAAATTCCTAATACGCACATTCAATACAAAACGTGACACCAAAAATTGTTATGACAACATTCGAACTCAACATATGATACACTATGCCGTGAGGTGTTTTTGTGTTTTATCATAACTTTTGAAAGCGAAATATGCCATTTACATTTCAAGGGTAAAACTATTGCCATTATTAAGGCTTAAGGTGTGATAAAACGAAAATTTTATTTTTCCATATTATTTGCAACAATCGTAAAGGGCTGTTTTTATGCTTTTTCACTCGAAAAGCTTCTTACGAATTATACTTTCCGGCTTTCGTTATTTCCCTGCCCCAGTTTATCTTTCTTTATGCCATTCTTATTAATGAATATAAATTTCAGGAGTATTAAAATAATTGTCACTATTTTGTTACGACTCGAGTATTAATCCAAATATCTATATATAAATAGGCAAAGACAAAACGAATAGGTACCATTTTCTCCTCTGTCCCTCAACCGATTTATTTCTTTTTGGTTTTGTTTAGTGCCTATTGACGACCTTCAGTGCAGAATGCTAAAACATATTTATAATATTGATTAATTCATTAAATAAAGTAAAATAAAAAATTCATAATTTACGTCCACAGTGTCGCCAGATTGCGTGGAGAGAAAATCGTAAGACGGATTGATTCGAATGACAAACTAAATTAAATTAAACGAAAAACTAACAAATTTTGTTCGGTTCTGAAAGTTATTCTACATTATCATGCTATTGAGAACTCACCCACAAAAATTTATATATTATATTATAATGACAATTTATTGAGTACTCGCAAGTTTTTCTAAATATAGTTTGTCAACTAAAATTAGAAATTTGTATTGCGTGGCAACTGAACATTGTTTTTCGGATAATATTTAATTATTTTAACATTATTCTATAAATTTATATTGTTTCTATTTTAAAGGCTAATAGTTTCATACAATTTAACTAAGATTAAAAAGCCTATGATATAAATACAAGTAGTGAAATTGAAGATAAATAATTTTAACATGTCTAAAATATTAGCAATCAGTCAAAAATTGTTAAATGTTCTTTTAACGAGATGTGATATGCTGCAAATATATTTTTACTTATTTATCTAACAATATAATACATATAATGTTTTGTTTATTTACATATATCTTATTATATATAATTCTCGCAAACTGCACTATGACTGTGGAAATTTCATTTTGGGGTTTTGGCGTCTACAAATTGATTGCTCGGGAAGAATCGTATTACCGAGAAAGAACGAATTTGTGACAATAATTATGACAGCTGAGTTTTGAAATTAAAAAAGTTTCAATACAGGGTGATTTGGTAACATACTTGAAAAAAATTTCCAATACAAATTAAAGTGTAGAATCTTATAAGAATCTTATCGCTATTTAATATTTTTTAAAGTAAAAATTGTTGCTTAGGCGATTTTTTGAATGGGTAAAAAGTTAAGTGTTCTCATGTCTAAATTGATTGAGATATAAGGCGTTGTATATATAAGTTGCATATATAGGGTGTTTAAAATATAGAGTAGAGTGCAATTATAAATAATAAAATAATTATATGGGGAAACCAATTAGCGGTTGAATTTACAGGGTTCTTGGAATAGAGGGCGCAATAGAATTACAGTTATACAGGGTGGTGCAAAAATTACAGAGATGCAGAAATGGAAATGCAACATTTCGTAACCTATAAGCAGTAGTATATATAGGGTAGATGAAATATAAGAATTATAGATATACAGGATGATTATAAAAAATGTTAGAAAAGGAAATTATTTATAGAGTAGCCCACGATGAGTTCCATATATGTGATGATTGAAATATACATCGGGGTAGAATTATAGTTAGGTACAGAAGTTTTCATAAACAAAAAGAGTAAATACGGTGACTTATAGGCAGTCGCATAGACAGAATGGTTTACTGAGTGGTTCAAAAATGTTAAAAAATATTATGCGTGGTCCATGAGCAGTTACATATACAGGGTGGTGGAAATATATAATGAGATGGAATTATGATAATGAGTATATATATATATATATATATATATATATATATATATATATTATATATAAATGTTAGAGAATTGAGTGCAATTATAGTTATACAGGGTGGTTAGAAAAAACAATTATGTAGGATAGCTCATTAGCGGTTGAATTGTTGTCATTAAATTAAGAATTACGAATTTGAACAAATAAAGTCCTATTAATTATATCTGAAAAGTAACATGAAATTCGTTACTTATTTGTAAAAGCGAGATGTAAAACCGATATCTAGGATTTTCGAGAAAACTATCACACAGAGGTTCCGAATCTGGATCCGTTTCGTGTAATTGCTGTTCTCCGTTAAGTCCTAGGATAGAATGTCACGATACAATTTTCGGGGTACTTCAGCTGCCAGAGATATTGACATAATTGGTCGAATTTCGAGCACTGGGCGATAGCTAGTATAATTTAATTCTTGACTTAATATAAGTGAAAGGAACATGTTAATTTATATTTAAAATAGAAAATTTGCAGATCTATAATATACCAATAATCCTTCACTTATTCATTATTCTGGCAATACGAGGTCATTTAATTATAACAGATTAATTTGTTGTAACATAAGCAAATGTTTTTTTAAATATCACATCTCCAGTCTATTCTTCAAACGCCAAAAGTTTTTGCACTATTTCATAGATATAATGAAGAAGCTATATATTTTACATACCTTGGTTAAACATTAATACAAAACCGGTGGCTTAACATTAATATTATTTTATATTTAACAGTTCACATCTTATACCCTTTTCTACACCAGAGCCATTCTGGTCACTTTTTGAACTTATTATTTAATGCTTTCAGCTGGACACTTTTTCAGTTTAATTCCCATATAAGTTTGTCATTCTTGTCTCTAGCATCTATAAACTGACCTTTTTTGCGGAGTTCCAGTTTATCAACCTTGTTTCTACCATCCATAAACTTGCCCTTTTTGTGCTGTTTTGACTTAGATCATTTACCATCTATATATAGCCTGTCAAGCAAAAAATCGTGGCAGCGCTAGAAAGAGAGGGCAATAGAGACAGTAAGAGGCTATTTCACTTAGTGGGTGGAAGCAGCCAATGAACAACATGCTGAACGTATTTCATTGGAAGAAGCTCCCAACCGAGTGAAATATCCTCTTGCCCTCTCTATTGTCTTCTCTCTCCTTAGTCTTACCAGGGCATTTGTGCACTACAGAAAGTACATGCTCTAAGTGTTTTGACGTAAGTCAAGTTTCAAATTTAAAATATCGCAAACAGAAAATTGGAATGTTTAATAGAACGAAACGCACATTTTGTTCTGCTATTATATGTCAAAATGGATAGTGTTTATTTACTATAATTTATTGATTTCCTGTCAACGAAGAGGCTGTTAATTTATAAACTGGTCCCTGTGTCTTACACACAAAGTTGTATGGGTATTTCAAGTTTAGTATCGGTCAGAACGAAGTGTCGAAACAAATGCCACTTCAATTTTTGGATTTCAGTGTCGTATTCATCTAATTTCTCATGTCTAAGTGTAGGACCTCCGTTAAGAAGCTTTCGGTTCAATTACTAAGGACATTTTTTGTTTAAGATGAGCCAAATAATCTAATTAAAAAGTAAAGTATTTAGAGTTCTAAAAAATTGTTACGTAGTCTACTTTAAAACATTGCTTACACAAATAGAATATGGACGACATCTTGATTCTAATTTTCGCGCATCTTTCCGAAAGATGGCCACGTTTTCGCATTGTCCACATAGTATTTAACTCGTATATTGTGTTAGTAAAAATTTTATTAACACTCTTTGAGAGTCGATCTTTTTATGGGAACAAAATTTCGTGTACCCATATGTAGCGTCTCAGTTCTTCGTTACCTTTTTTTCTCATAATAGTTTACTTGGGTAAAGGGCAAATAAAAGTTTGTCGGTTAAAATAAACGAGCCTATCATTTACTAATTATATTCCGTGCATATTTAAATTAATTAAAAAGGATCTAAGGTACCTTAGTATAATATTGAACAGGAATAGTGAAAACCTTAGACTATTTTACCTAGTCTAAGGTGAAAGTGAAAACTATACGGAACAATTATTTATTAGTGAATAAAATATTATGCACCCCAACATATGTGAAACATATTGGTTACATATGTATACGAAAATGCCTTAACTAAACATTTAACACTATTAACAGTGTGTGAATTTGTAACTTTATAAATTAATATATATTTTTTGTTAGGTAAATGCGGATATTCTTAGATGTGATAAATGAAATGAACTTAATATATATGCCATTCGATTTTTGTTGTTTTATTACCTAGAATTAAAATCTAGATGGCGTCAACGGTGAACTTGGTGACAAGTCACAATTTATCTAAACAATATTTTAAAACAAATTATGAAAACATTGTTTCAATCCAAAAATTAATTATTTTGACTCATGATTTTAATGCTATAGATAAAAAGAGCGGCAGTCATTGGAGACTGAACGAAGGAAGCGAATGCTCCTTGCCAATTATACTTCCCGTCTCTTCCTATCTCTGTTTCTATTTTCTTGTTATCATTAGTAATGGTTATACATTTCAGGAGAATTAAAATAATTATCACTAGTTGTTATGATTCAAGTATTAATCCAAATTTTTAATTTAATTCATAATTTACATTTCTATAGCTAAGTGCCAAATAAAATTTATTGAATTATTGACTCGCAAGTTGAAGTTTTTTTGTTCCCATGCCTCATTTATTACTCTCTTCGAGGTGCCATTCTTTTGTACGCATGACAATATATCTGATTTATATTGTTTCTGGTCGGGAACTCTCATCAGTTGCGCTTCCCACAATAGAACACTTATTTATGTATTTGATACATAACGTCTACAAATGTAAATATAATATTTTTTTGCCCGAAAAGAGTGACTAAAGTTGACGCATGCCCACTAAAAACTTTAGAATATGAAAAGGGCTACTGTAAATGTGGGAAAAAACCAACAAAAGGTGTATGAAACTAATAGCGTTCTTTCTGACTTCTGACATATGTCAAGTCCCTGAATGCAATATATCGCGAAGAGAGAAATGGAGTTTTTATTAGAAAAGCAAATTTTGTGCAGGTTTTTTATATTAATTGGATTTTATATAAGTTTATTTCCTATATATTATTGATATTCTATAAAAGAAGAAACTGATAAGGTATTTTACCTGGTCTCTGTTTCTTACACAGTGAATTGAATTGTATGGTATTCAAGATCAAGGTAGTGCGTGGTGTCGGTGTCGGCGTCGAAACAAGTGAAATTTCAAGTTATCCAATTCATTTCCTTGCTCATCTATTTTCATATGCGTAAATGTGGGCCCCCGTTAAGAAGCTTTCGCTTCAATAGTTACAAAATTGTACAAAATTCAACGAATCAGATTTCCAATGATAGACATGTTTTATTTCCGGTTATTGGAGAAATCGTGATTTCTACATTATTTGACATAAATATTTCACAAAACAATTGTCATAAGTTTTGATAGATTACAGGGTATTTAAAAAATACGTAATATATTATTTTGGAAAAAATCTTTTTTTATTACAACGTTGAAAACGTAAGAAGATGTTATTGCACAATTAATATCTCGTTAAAGTAATAATTTCTTGGATGTGATTCATATAATATACAGATATTACATTTTTACTTTAACAAATGTTCAGTGTTCAACTGAGCAGAATATTCTTAAAATTGTATGACTAGTTTTCCCGATAGGGTGTCAAACTTCGGGAATCTCACCTCTATCGTATCAGATTTCTCCATAATAGATGTGTTTTATTTCCGTTTATGGCAGAAAACGTAGTTTGCACATTGTTTGACATAAATATTGCACAAAAAATACTATTAATTATTTTTTATTACAGGGTGTTTCCCATATACGTAACATGTTTTTTAGAAAACTCATTTTTTATTATAACGTTGTATACATAAGATCTAATTGCTCAATTAACATAATGTTAAAGAAATTAATTCTTGGACGTGTTCATAAATTATACAGTGTGACTTGTAAATATTGCTAAGGTGGGCATCTATTATTTTTTCCATTAATGAGTAATCCTGTATAAACCATACGGCCTGGAATATATTATTCAAATCTACGACTCGTCACACTAAATTCTACAGGTTTGCAAAAATTGTAAAAATTAAAATATTGTAGTTTATACAGGGTTACTCATCAATGATAAAAAATAGTATATGTCCTCTATAGCTATATTTACCACTCACACTGTATAATATATGAACACGTCCAAGAACTCCTTTCTTATTAATTGTACGGTCACATTTTATGTATTCATCGTTATAATAAAAAAATGAGTTTTCTGAAAAAAACATGTTACATATATTGGAAACACACTGTAATCAAAGATAATTAATGTCGGTCTTACATCTCGCGTCTTCATAATTAATGGTAATTGTTTTATTCAATATTTTTGTCAAATAAAGCGAAAATTACGTTTTATGCAATAAACGGAAATAATACAAGTCTGTTATGAGAAATCTGATAAGAAAATGGAAAAATTTCCGATGTGTAACACCCTATATCTCGAAAACTGGTCAGACAATTTTAATAATATTCTGCTCAGTTAAACACTGAACATTTGTTAACGTAAAAATGTAATAACATACAAAGTTGACGGAGAGACTGTTGAGTATCAAGAGACGAATCATATATCTGTTTATTGTCTTATTAAAATTGCAGCACGAATGGGAAAATAATATAAGCCTTCTTTAGCTATATTTAGGGCTCATACTATATGTTAAATGAAGCATATCTAAGAAATTATTACCTTAACGTAATATTAATTGTGCAATAACATGTTCTTATGTTTTCAACGTTGCAATAAAAAAAAAAAGATTTTTTCCAAATGCACATGTTACCAATTTTTGAAATACCATGTAATCCAGCAAAATTTATGGCAACTGTTTTGTGAAATATTTATATCCAATAATGTGCAAATCACAATTTCTCCACTAACCGGAAATAAAACACATGTATCATGCGAAATCTGATATTATAAATGCGGCATTTTCGATGTTTAACACCCTGTATCTCGAAAACTAGTCTTAGAATCTGTTTGAGCCCATGGATTCTTTTTGTCAGAACATCAAGTTCTACAACCTGGTCCTTTGTTATATAAGCATAAGCAGTTAGGTAATTTGAATTATAGAACTTAGGACGGGGTATAGTTATAGACATGCGTGGTAGAAATAAATAGTAGAGTAAAAATATAGTCATAAAATGTGCATTTCCCCAGCCCCCCCATATCGCCAATCAAAATAACAAATACATAGGAATTTTGTAACAATTTTGTACAATTTTGTAACAGCATTGTTGAATTTTGTACAAGTCGGGGTCACGAGTTATTAACGTGTCGGATGGGGGGCTGGGGAAATATTTCTCCAGGCCCTCCATTGTGGAATCAATAATTTAACAACACTATCAGATTCGTTGAATTTTGTACAATTTTGTAACAGTAATGAAAATTTTGTTAATTAATTGTTTATAACAAATTAGGCCAAACATGTCGCCAGTCTCCCCATATGCCAAATCAAAAATTTGAAAACACTATCTGATGAGTTGAATTTTGTACAATTTTGTAACAGCAATTAAAATTTTGTTAATTAATTGTTTATAACAAATTAGGCCAAACATGTTGCCAGCCCCGCACTCCATATGCTATGTCAAAAATTTGAGGACTCTATTTGATTCGTTGTAGTTTGTACAATTTTTTAACGACAATGAAAATGTTGTTAATTAATAGTTAACAACAAGTGAGGCTAAATATGTCCTTCCTTTACTTGCTCTGAGAAATCGAAAAGCTTGTCGGATTCGTTGAATTTACTACAATTGTCTAAGGGAAATGAAACAGTTATATACATTTTTCTTATAAATTTTAAAATTTTTATCAACATCAACCATAAGCAGGTCTCCAAAATTAAATGTTCAATGTCAACATATGTTCAACATTAATAATGTTAACTCTTTAATAATAAATCATACGGAAGCACCTTACTAGGTGGTGTAACGCAAGGTGAACTACGATAGGTCTGATAAAAAAGTTTTTTGTGATGCTTCTTCCCCTGGGTTTAATCAAGGCCGTAGGCAGAATTTTCGGGATTTGATCAATCTACCATATTTTAAAGGGTAATACATTGATTAGAACTGCATTATTTACATAACCATTCATATAGTTCCCTTATATTAAAGAATGTAAACAAAAAGACATATCTAGCACAGCCTGAGTTTATTATTATGAAAAATTATGTTTAACCTTCAGATACCTAGATCTGTTAAAACTAGGTACTGCAAGCTTAGGGCCAAACTATGAATATTTCAAATTAATGGGAACGGGACTTTTTTTTTTCATGCGATAAAAATGGTTGAGACGCTGCGGCAATGAGACGAAAGAATGCCTTATATTCCTAATACGCACATTCAATACAAAACGTGACACCAAAAATTGTTATGACAACATTCGAACTCAACATATGATACACTATGCCGTGAGGTGTTTTTGTGTTTTATCATAACTTTTGAAAGCGAAATATGCCATTTACATTTCAAGGGTTAAACTATTGCCATTATTAAGGCTTAAGGTGTGATAAAACGAAAATTTAATTTTTTCATATTGTTTGCAACAATCGTAAAGGGCTATTTTTATGCTTTTTCACTCGAAAAAAGAGTGGTAGTCACTTGAGACTGAACAGTAGAAGTGAAAGCTTCCTACGAAGTATACTTTCCGGCTTTCGTTATTTCCCTGTCCCAGTTTCTCTTTCTTTAGGCCATTCTTATTAATGAATATAAATTTCCGGAGTATTAAAATAATTGCCACTATTTTGTTACGAGTTATGTGTTTTCAATTAACTAAAGAGTTTTTTAAAAAACACAAAACAAAATTACTTTATTTGAAACTATCACTACAAATTCTAATTTCAGACTACGTAAAAAAGAACAATGCAAAAATATTATTTCAAAGAATTGTGTCGTGTAACCAGATCTGATAAATCAGCGTTTGCCTTAGCCTGGTCAGTAGCGTACATAACTCCTCCCTCACTAAGCTGAAGTTTTGGGCTGGAAGAACAAAACTTGAGGGGTTGACGGTGGTTGGCCTTGATTGTCTTCATCATCAGTGGTGTTGGTAGCTGTCCGTCTTCTTACATATCGACGTATGAGACAAACTGTTAACCCCAGGAATACTATGAGGTATAATGGAATTGTCCATGGGTGATGACTATTACTCCAGGGATTGTTTACTAACGGTCGAACTGCTCTACTTTTTATTTGAAGATCACGAAGCTGATCTAATGAAATGTCATCCAAAATAATTTCCTTGTGTTCTATAATATTCTTGATTTTGATTTCAGGCAGAAGTAATGGTTTTTGTTTTACTTCTCCCTTTTCATTGGTAAAATTTACATCAGGGGTTGAAATATTGCAGCGGTATGGTACTTCAATGAGATAAGTACCATGAAGCATTATGAAATCCGTCTGCTCACATCTAGTTTGAATTTTTTCTTGATATGGAAAGATGGCTATATAGTGTGAATCTGTAACTTTCTCAACTAAGGATTTGTTCATCGTTACTGGAATCATGTTGCAGCTTGGGTTGTTGCCTTTAAGTTGAAGGATCGAGAAAATGCAATCTTCTTGTGTATGGCTTGCTAAGTGATTATTTTCACATAAATATGTAGGTTTCAGAAATCGGCAAGCTTTGATGTCGTATTGGTACCAATTGCTACTCATTGTTAGGAAGGTGTTTTTCGGAATTATGGTAGTTGAATTATAGGTAGGAATAGAATAAAGGTGATAGTGGATAAATGATTCTTTGTGTACAAGAGGTACATGTAGAGCGAAGACTAACCTATCTTTCGAAAAATAAGCTTCTATTGAAATGATATCATAATGTTTAAATAAATCGTTAGAATTTGGAAACACTAATTGATTTAGTGTGTGATGTTTCAGAAGGGTTTCGCAAATTGAATTTAGTTCATTAATAGATATTATACTATGATGTAATATTCCAAGTATTTTTTTCGAATTTGTTGTATTGTTTCTATTATACCTCTGTGATTAGTTTTTGTGACATGATTGTATTCTAAAAGTTCCCTTTGCCGCTCTTTCTCTATAACATTTTCTAATTGAATGTTACATTTCACAAGATTAAAAGCAGAGTTTCTTTATACCTCTGAAGGTTTCTCTCATAAGATTACTGAGTTTTATATATAGGTCATTGTCATTGTTGTTTTCGAAAAAAAAGGCATAAGTATTATTTTGTTGTCCGTAGTCTTTGAAAAAGGAAATTATGGGTGTTAAGTCTTTATCAACTATGTAAATAGTCCATAAATTTTTCTTGTTGGCTTCCCATAGGCATCTCCTAGTGGGTTTTCTAGGTTGTGGTGAATTTTTTATGAATATTTGATTTTTAAAAACATTTATGGAGGATTCGGTTGGATTTATACCCTGTATAGGTTCCTCTTCGTTTGTATGCACTGTATTGTTAAATAAATCAATAATTGTCGATAAACCAAAGTAAAACACACAGTAATTAAGATGGATGTCGTAACAATATTTTATTCGTTCTACGTTTTACATCTACTTCTTAACCTGACATTTTTTTTTTACAATACCATCCATTACCAACATAAAATATATTCTAGTAATAATTTTAGTACCAACTTAAATACAAAAATAGAAATTCATTATTGTGTATAACACCATCTTTTATGAATTCTAACACTTCCCCTTGTTGTACACAATCATTGAAGTTTAAAACCCATGTTCTTCAGAAAATAGCTTGTTTTTGTTCCCGGTAGAATTTTTGTGAACAGATCAGCACAATTTTCATTTGACTGAATGTACTCGAATTGCACCTCTCCATTATTGACATATTCCCTTATCTTGTGGAATCGAATTCTGATGTGCTTTGTTCTCTCAGTTGTTCCAATTTTGTTTGCCATCTGTATTGCACATTGATTATCTTCAAATACTACTGTAGGTCGAGGAATATAAACGTTTTGTCCAATTTCATGTAGAAATTCTCTTAACCAAGAGAGCTCCTTGCAAACATCAAACATTGCAATATATTCTGCCTCGCTCGACGACGTCGCAATTAATTTCTGTTTCTTACTTGCCCAAATGACTGGACTGTTACCCAGTAAAATGACATGACCACCAATTGATTTGCAGTCTTTTTCATTAGCCCAATCTGCATCTACATAAGTAATTATAGGCTTTCCTGTTCTCTTGACTAAGGGGCTGGGGCATCCTTTTGCATCACACATTTTAAAATCGTTCAGTAATTTGTAAATATATTTTTCTTGATTTAATATCATCTCACTATTTGATGTTCTTGTTATTTGTATCCCAAGAAATTGCTTAATTGTACCCATATCATTTATAGTTAGCATTTCAGATAACCTTTCTTTGAAATACTTTATTTCATCTATTTCACCAGTAACAGCAATATCATCCACATATATTCCAACATAAATGTTTTGTTTGACAAAAACACAGGGTTCTTTAACACTTTGGATAAAATTCATAGATATCATCAAATCTTTCAAATAATCATTCCAGTTTTTCCCTGCTTGATGCAAACCATAAATACTTCTTTTTAATAGACACACTTGATAGCATGGGTTGATTGAATTTTCTTCATACAATTTTGGTTGCTCCATAAATATTGTTTCCTGCAAATAGCTGTTTAAATATGCACAATTAACATCAATATGGTGCATTTCCCAATTTTGTTCCACAGCTAATGCCATTAAAATTCGTAATGACTTTTTATGAATGACAGGACTATATGAATCCCAATAATCAATTCCTTTAATTTGGTTGTACCCTTGAGCTACTAATCTAGCTTTGTATTTGCCAATGCTGCCGTCTTCATTATATTTTGTTTTGAATACCCATTTTGATCCAATTACATTTTTATTCTTTGGTCGATTAACAATGTCCCATGTATCATTTTTCTTCAAGTTTTCTATTTCAATGTTCATTGCGTTAATCCAATGTTGAGCATTTTCCATTTGTAAGGCTTCTTCAACACTTTTTGGGTCTTTCCTTTCTTCATATGTTATTCGATTACAACACCCACATGTTTTTTGTTTTATGATTCTTCCTGATTTTCTTGTATTGGTAGGTAATTCTTGATTACTGTCTTCAATTTCATCTATATTTTTCTGTGTTTGAATTTTATTCTCTTCCCCTGCTTTCTGGTTTCCTTTCTCTTCATTAATTTCATTATCAATAACTGTATTGCTTTCATCACTTCTGTCTGATAAATTTGAATTTTCATCTTCATCAAAATTCAAACCCACAGTCTCATCTTCATATAAATAAATTTTAACCATGTTTTCATTATTCAGATTCTTGTCCAGTTCACTTTTCATGGGAAATGTTTCTTCTTCAAATTTCACATTTCTAGAAATTACAATGTCTTTTTGTTCCAGGTTCCATAATCTGTATGCTTTTATTCCATCTTGGTATCCTAATAATACACATTTTTCTGCTCGTGGTTTCAATTTGTTTGATGTATTTTTGTGTGCATAGCATAAACATCCAAAAACTTTCATAAAATTAATGTTTTCTTCACAAAGTTTTCTTTTAGTCCATAGTTCATAAGGAATATTGCCTCTTATGCTAGAACTTTCGCATCTGTTTTTAATGTAACATGCTGTGTTCATAGCTTCTGCCCAAAAGTTTTCAGACAGTCCTGATTCTATCAACATACACCTTGTTAAATTCATCAATTGTTGGTTTAGTCTTTCAGCAACACCATTTTGTTGTGGCGTATATGGTACTGTTTTTCTATGGCTTATTCCATTTGCTTTTAGAAAATCTTGAAATTCTTTACTCAAGTATTCACCACCATTGTCTGATTGGACAGCTTTAATTCTTTTATCATGAAAATTTTCTACCAATGTTTTATAATTCTTGAATGCCTCAAATGTTTCACTTTTTCTCTTCAACATGTATATGTGACTATATCTTGAAAAATCATCTGTGAAGGTTACAAAATAATTTGCACCTCCTAATGAAGTTTGTGAAATTTTACACAAATCTGTGTGTACTATTTCTAGTGGACTTGTTGTCTTCTTTTCAACTTTATTGAATTTCTTTCTTTTCATTGTACGTTTTACACATGTTTCACACAGACTTTTAGTTTTCTTTGGAACACAATCTGGAGTATTTAGTGCATGTGCAAACCTTCGGTGCCATGTGTCTGCAGTTACTGCTTTATAAGCTGTTATTTCTATGCACTTTGTATTCTCAGAATTAATTCTTGCATAAACTTCTTCAGTTCTGGATGCATACATATTGTTTTCTACAAAAGCTACAAAAATCAGTTTTTCTTCTCTTAAAAATCTCATGGTATTTGCTTCTGTAATTATTTTAACACTTTTGATGTCCAACTGTCGCACAGATATTAAATTTTCTTCTAAATTAGGGACATGAAGTACATTTGTGAAAGTTACAATACCTCCACCATATTTTTCCTGAAACTTCACTGTTACATCACCTTTTCCCAGAATTTTGTGATATCGTCCATCAGCTAACTTAACTTTGCTATCTGTCAATTTACTATAGTTCTCAAAAAGTTCTTTATATGGTGACATATGTTCATTTGCTCCAGAGTCTATTATCCACTTAAATTCATTTTTAATTTGTTTTGGCTCACATTTATTGCTTTTAACTTGTAACACATTGTATGCTGCCATTTCAGCTTTTGCTTCTGACACTTTTGCTGCATTTTCAGAATTCTCATGTTAATTTACATTCTCTGTTCTGTATTTATTGTTTGGACATTCTCTTGCCATATGACCAAAACCTTTGCATGCATAACATGTTCGTCTGTTATTACTATTTGTTCTGCTACTTTCATTATTTTCCTTTCTTGGAATTGAACTAACATGTTTATTATATTTATTTGTACTGTTTTTATATCTATTCACTGCCAGTACTTTAGCTTCTTTGTTTTCTGTTTTCAACCTTCTTTCTTCCAAAAGGAGCTTTGACTTTACAGCACTCACTGTAACTTTAGTTTCTTCTTGTTCTAATGATCTGACTAAACTCTCATATTTGGGTAATGGCAAACCAGCCAATAAAAACATACCCATTAACTGATCGTTGAACTCAATTTTTACTTTGGCTAATTTCCTGTTTATTTCTTGTAATTTGCTCATATACTCTTGCATTGTCATACTTTCAGTTTTTGTTGTATTCACCAGTTCACGAATTAAACAAACTTGATGTAATAAACCAAAATCCATATGTATTTTCTCTAAGGTTTTCCATACTTCACGTGCAAATTCGGAGTCAGCAATGTCGTTGAAATAAACGTCATCAACAGATAAAAGTAGCAAACTTAATGCTCTTTGATTCTTTTTCTGTTCTCGGTCATTCCAGTTATCTATATCATAGCCTGGTTCAATAGCATCCCAACAATCACGGCTAACTAATAATGCCTTCATTTTTACACTCCATGTCATGTAGTTGTTTTCATTTAGCTTTTCTAATTTTGAAATTTCACCATCCATTTTCAGAAAGTTCAAGGATAAATTCACACAGAAAAAAAAATCCAATGTTCCAAATCTAAATGTTCATAAACACACAGTTTACTTTTCTCCACTGTTATGCCCTAGAAACGTTCTGGGTCCATAACCTGTTAAATAAATCAATAATTGTCGATAAACCAAAGTAAAACACACAGTAATTAAGATGGATGTCGTAACAATATTTTATTCGTTCTACAACGTTTTACATCTACTTCTTAACCTGACATTTTTTTTTTTTACAATACCATCCATTACCAACATAAAATATATTCTAGTAATAATTTTAGTACCAACTTAAATACAAAAATAGAAATTCATTATTGTGTATAACACCATCTTTTATGAATTCTAACATGTATCAGTTGCAGTATTATCTCCATCAGGGTTTGCTTACATTATTTCTTCGGCAGTGTCAGTTTCTTCATCTTGTTCTTCACCCGTTAACGTTTCTCCACTGTCCGTAGTTTCGTCCTCGTTTTCGTTATCTCCAACATTATTTGTTGTCGAGAAGTTGTCGGTTTCCTTTTCTAAATTAGCATTAAACTCTTGGATATACCGTAAAAGAGTACTTTGTTGATTTTCTGTTTGTTGTTTGGAAGTGGATTGATTTTGAGTTTCATTAGGGTGTATTTCAATGCGCGATAAAGCATCCGCATTAGTATTTGCTTTACCCCGTTTATATTCTATAGTATAGTTAAATTCGTCAAGTTTAAGTTTCCATCGTATTAGTCGAGAGTTTGGCTCTTTAAGTGACATGAGCCACTGTAAAGGTTTGTGATCACAAATGACCTTGAACTTGTTAGACCATAAATAATTTCTAAATTTCTTTGTTGCCCAAACTATCGCCAGTAGTTCCTTTTCTATTGTACTGTAATTTCTTTCTGAATCATTCAAAGTTCTTGATGCATAAGCTATGGGTTTATCCGAACCTACTGTCCCTTGAGACAAAACCGCGCCGATGGCAAAGTCACTAGCGTCTGTTGTTAATATAAATGGTTTTTCAAAGTCAGGGTATTGTAAGATGGGTTCGTTTGTTAGAAGCTGTTTGCAGTAATTAAATGATTTAATAAAATTTTCGTCATGTTTTATTACTGCGCCTTTTTTCAAACATAAAGTAAATGATCAAGTAATTTTTGCAAAATCCCGAATAAACTTTCGATAGTACCCTAAGAGTCCTAAGAAGGCTTTAATTTCCCGTGTTGTTTTAGGAATCGGATAGTTCATGATAGCTTTCACCTTTTCGGGATTTGGTTTTACTCCCTCCGCTGTTACCAGATGTCCCAAAAATGCTACTTCTCTTTGAAGGAATTCCGATTTGTCCAGTTGTATTTTGAAATTTGTTTCGCGGAGTCGCTGGAATTCCCTTTTCAAATTTGTCATATGTTCTTGGAGTGATGAACAATATATTATAACATCATCCATAAATATTAAGCAACATGAATTTTGAAGTCCTCTGAAGACATTATCCATGACGCGCTGGAAGGTGGCAGGCGCGTTTTTTAAGCCAAACGGCATACGTAGATATTCATAGTGTCCGTTGTCAACACTGAATGCCGTTTTTGGAATATCTTCTGGGGCCATTTCGATCTGATGGAATCCGCTAGCCAGATCCAGAGTTGTAAAGTACTGGCATCTTCCCAATTTATCCAGCATGTCACTGATGTTCGGGATAGGATATCTATCATCGATCGTTTTTTCATTTACCTTGCGAAAGTCAACTACAATTCGAAATTTTTTCTTGCCGCTAGCATCTGCTTTCTTTGGCACGACCCAGATGGGTGACGACCAAGGTGAATTACTGTGTTGTATAATGCTTTGATTAAGCATTTCGTCGATTTGTCTTTGTACTTCCGCTTTGTACATGTAAGGGTAGCGATATTGTTTAGAGTAAACGGGGACTTCATCTTTTGTTCTAATATGATGTTTAATTTGATTTGTGAATGTAAGTTGCTGACCTTCATAGTGAAAGATGTCTGAATAAGATTGACAAAGTTTTAAGATGTGATATCTTTCCTCGTCAGTCATGTGTGAAGTTCTAATAAGTTGTGAAATGTCATGTTTTTCAACAGGAGTTTGGTCTGTGTTCATATTATATATATAAGTAAAAATTTGAACGATTAAAATGTTCAGTTTGTAAAGGGTTATATAGTTTGATTTGACAATTAAAGTCATTTGGGTTTTTTACTTCTACCCAAGCGTATCCATTTTTCGCAGTTGTAAGGGTTTCATGTATTATACAATTATTAATTTTCGTAGGTGGAACTAAAATTTCGCCTGAAGTTTTGGCAAACTGGAATTTTAATTTTAACACCTGTATTTGGTTCAATGTCTACAAAAAATAACATTTTCTTCTTGGATTCATAATAATGAATTTTATTTTTTGAAGAAGGAGTAATAAGAACAGAAGATGTAAAATCTAATTTTGCAGATAGTTGTTTTAATAGATCTAGGCCTATCAAGCCGTCAAAATAGTCATGAAATTTAAATAAATGAAATTTTAGCGAAAATTTGTGATTAAATTCCTTAAAAGCTGGAATACGTGCACAAAAATCACGTTGAGATGTTTGAAATACAGACGTTATAATGAAAGGTTCTTTAAAAATGTTGTCTGGAAAATATTTTTCAACAATAGAAGGATTCAAGAAAGATTTTGTAGCTCCGGTATCAATCAAGAGCTTAAGGGGTGGATCTTTTATTTGAATATAAGGGAGTTCCTTTTTATCATAAATTGAATTTAATTCTATTACGTCTTGTCGGGATCTAGGCTGGTTTTCCTGAAAATTTTCTTGTTTTTCAGTTTCTTCTAAAATTTCAGTAGTTCGGGGTAAATCATCAGATTCTGGGTAATCGTTATAAGGGAAGTCATAATAAGGGTTATTATGCTCATACTGTTCGTCATAATTTTGGTGCTCTACGTTATGAACTTCTTCAACAATATAATTTAATTTTTGTTTAGGATCTCTCTGAAAATAGTTGGTAGACCTTTGAGGGTAAATTTTATTAATGTTTGAATTTCTAAAATGTGAAACCCCACTCATTGGAGCTGGTTTCGAAGTACTAGGAGGTGGATTTCTCCAAACATTACGGGGTGGACCAAATACTTAAGCATTACTAAAAATTTTTGGGGTGGCATAATTTGCCGTGGTTGAATATTAACTGGACCTCTAGGAAATTGTGCTTGAGGTGTAAAATGCATAGGCGGTCTCATAAAAGTATTTGCAAATGGTGGGAAATTGCTTCTTGCGTTAAAATTTGGAATATTTGGTTCCGGAAGTGGTTTTGTAAGATTCCCCGATTTTAAATATTTAATGTTATTATCCTCAATTATATACTGTTGAGCTTCAGCTAAATTAATTGGTTTCATTGCACGAATCATAGAGCTTTGTGGCTTTTTTAATCCCACTAATAATGTATGCAGAGCATGAGAATTGAACAAAAGCTTTTTACTTTCTATAACTTCTTTCACATTTTCATGAAGATTGACATAATTATGTAACAAATTTAAAATTGACACTACTCGAGCATAAAACTGTAATGAATTTTCATTATTATTTTGTCTTAAAGCACTAAGGTCTGAAAGTAAACTACTCTCATTTCTTTGATCACCAAAATGAGTTATCAATAAATTTTTTACAACATCCCAATTTTCATTACCATACATAGATAGAACTTCCTCAGCGGGACCGGTTAACTTGGAAAATATACCGTTAATAAGTAATCTATTTTGAGCACAATTGACATTATTTGGATTTACGTCATAATATGTATTCAATAAATCGGTTGCAGTTGAAATAAATCTATGTAATCTACAAGGATTACCGTCAAATTCAGGTATAATCTGTAGCAATTTAATGTCAAAATTAGGAATAGTTCTGTGAACTGTCGAAATTGTTGGGTTAGACATGATCGAAACTAATTCTCTTTGCAAATCTATTATCCTAACTGAATTTAATTCTAAAGTCCTAAATGAACCACTTAAATCTAACTCAATTTCTGAACTAAGATCGATCGATTGATTAGTCGAAATTGGGGAGTCTGACATAAAGGAAAATTAAAATGTAGAGGTAAAGGAAACAATGAGTAACTTACAGTGAGGTTCTCATTTCTTTCTTCTTTTCTTGACTCAAAATGATGTTGAAAGTCTCTGAAGAAATATTCACTTTTCTTGAACCGATTTTCAATAATGAGTTTCGGTAAAAATTTTCGATTTCTCTTTTCGGATCGTCCTCGATGAAGAATTAAAATTCACGATTTTCAGTAACGAAATCGTCGAGCATCCTACTGTCATGCGCCAGTTATGTGTTTTCAATTAACTAAAGAGTTTTTTTAAAAAACACAAAACAAAATTACTTTATTTGAAACTATCACTACAAATTCTAATTTCAGACTACGTAAAAAAGAACAATGCAAAAATATTATTTCAAAGAATTGTGTCGTGTAACCAGATCTGATAAATCAGCGTTTGCCTTAGCCTGGTCAGTAGCGTACATAACTTACGACTCGAATATTAATCCAAATATATAATTTAATTCTTTACTTAATATAAGTGAAAGGAACATGTTAATTTATATTTAAAATAGAAAATTTGTAGATCTATAATATACCAATAATCCTTCACTTATTCATTATTATGGCAATACGAGGTCATTTAATTATAACAGATTAATTTGTTGTAACATAAGCAAATGTTTTTTAAATATCACATCTCCAATCTATTCTTCAAACGCCAAAAGTTTTTGCACTATTTCATAGATATTATAAAGAAGCTATATATTTTACATACCTTGGTTAAAAAAGAATACAAAACCGGTGGCTTAATATTAATATTATTTTATATTTAGCAATTCACATCTTATACCCTTTTCTACACCAGAGCCATTCTGGTCACTTTTTGACCTTATTATTTAACGCTTTCAGCTGGACACTTTTTCAGTTTAATCCCCATATAAGTTTGTCATTCTTGTCTATAGCATCTATAAACTGACCTTTTTTGCGGAGTTCCAGTTTATCAACCTTGTTTCTACCATCCATAAACTTGCCCTTTTTGTGCTGTTTTGACTTAGATCATTTACCGTCTATATATAGCCTGTTAAGCAAAAAATCGTGGCAGCGCTAGAAAGAGAGGGCAATAGAGACAGTAAGAGGCTATTTCACTTAGTGGGTGGAAGCTGCCAATGAACAACATGCTGAACGTATTTCATTGGAAGAAGCTCCCAACCGAGTGAAATAGCCTCTTGCCCTCTCTATTGTCTTCTCTCTCCTTAGTCTTACCAGAGCATTTGTGCACTGCAGAAAGTACATGCTCTAAGTTTTTTGACGGAAGTCAAGTTTCAAATTTAAAATATCGCAAACAGAAAATTGGAATGTTTAATAGAACGAAACGCACATTTTGTTCTGCTATTATATGTCAAAATGGAAGGTGTTTATTTACTATAATTTATTGATTTCCTGTCAACGAAGAGGCTGTTAATTTATAAACTGGTCCCTGTGTCTTAGACACAAAGTTGTATGGGTATTTCAAGTTTAGTATCGGTCAGAACGAAGTGTCGAAACAAATGCCACTTCAATTTTTGGATTTCAGTGTCCTATTCATCTAATTTCTTATGTCTAAGTGTGGACTTCCGTTAAGAAGTTTTCGGTTCAATTACTAAGGACATTTTTTTTAAGATGAGCCAAATAATCTAATTAAAAAGTAAAGTATTTAGAGTTCTAAAAAATTTTTACGTAGTCTACTTTAAAACATTGCTTACACAAATAGAATATGGACGACATCTTGATTCTAATTTTCGCGCATCTTTCCGAAAGATGGCCACGTTTTCGCATTGTCCACATAGTATTAACTCGTATATTGTGTTAGTAAAAATTTTATTAACACTCTTTGAGAGTCGATCTTTTTATGGGAACAAAATTTCGTGTACCTATATGTAGCGTCTCAGTTCTTCGTTACCTTTTTTTCTCATAATAGTTTACTTGGGTAAAGGGCAAATAAAAGTTTGTCGGTTAAAATAAACGAGACTATCATTTACTAATTATATTCTGTGCATATTTAAATTAATTAAAAAGGATCTAAGGTACCTTAGTATAATATTGAACAGGAATAGTGAAAACCTTAGACTATTTTACCTAGTCTAAGGTGAAAGTGAAAACTATACGGAACAATTATTTATTAGTGAATAAAATATTATGCACCCCAACATATGTGAAACATATTGGTTACATATGTATACGAAAATGCCTTGACTAAACATTTAACACTATTAACAGTGTGTGAATTTGTAACTTTATAAATTAATATATATTTTTTGTTAGGTAAATGCGGATTTCTTAGATGTGATAAATGAAATGAACTTAATATATATGCCATTCGATTTTTGTTGTTTTATTACCTAGAATTAAAATCTAGATGGCGTCAACGGTGAACTTGGTGACAAGTCACAATTTATCTAAACAATATTTTAAAACAAATTATGAAAACATTGTTTCAATCCAAAAATTAATTATTTTGACTCATGATTTTAATGCTATAGATAAAAAGAGCGGCAGTCATTGGAGACTGAACGAAGGAAGCGAAAGCTCCTTACCAATTATACTTCCCGTCTCTTCCTATCTCTGTTTCTATTTTCTTGTTATCATTAGTAATGGTTATACATTTCGGGAGAATTAAAATAATTATCACTATTTTGTTGTGACTCAAGTATTAATCCAAATTTTTAATTTAATTCATAATTTACATTTCTATACCTAAGTGCCAAATAAAATTTATTGAATTATTGACTCACAAGTTGAAGTTTTTTTGTTCCCATGCCTCATTTATTACTATCTTCGAGGTGTCATTCTTTTGTACGCATGACAATATATCTGATTTATATTGTTTCTGGTCGGGAACTCTCATCAGTTGCGCTTCCCACAATAGAATGTCCTCTCGAACACTTATTTATGTATTTGATACATAACGTCTACAAATGTAAATATAATATTTTTTTGCCCGAAAAGAGTGACTAAAGTTGACGCATGATCACTAAAAACTTTAGAATATGAAAAGGGCTACTGTAAATGTGGGAAAAAACCAACAAAAGGTGTATGAAACTAATAGCGTTCTTTCTGACTTCTGACATATGTCAAGTCCCTAATGCAATATATCGCGAAGAGAGAATTGGAGTTTTTATTAGAAAAGCAAATTTTGTGCAGGTTTTTTATATTAATTGGATTTTATATAAGTTTATTTCCTATATATTATTGATATTCTATAAAAGAAGAAACTGATAAGGTATTTTACCTGGTCTCTGTTTCTAACACAGTGAATTGAATTGTATGGTATTCAAGATCAAGGTAGTGCGTGGTGTCGGTGTCGGCGTCGAAACAAGTGAAATTTCAAGTTATCCAATTCATTTCCTTGCTCATCTATTTTCATATGCGTAAATGTGGGCCCCCGTTAAGAAGCTTTCGCTTCAATAGTTACAAATAGATAGTGTTGTCAAATTATTGATTCCACAATGGGGGGGCTAGAGAAATATTTCCCCAGCCCCCCCAACCGACACTTTAATAACTCGTGACCCTGACTTGTACAAAATTCAATAATGCTGTTACACAATTGTACAAAATTGTTACAAAATTCCTATGTATTTGTTTTTTTATTGGCGATATGGGGGAGCTGGGGAAATGCACATGTTATAAAATGTGGTTCAAATAAGTGAATTTTATTATTATAGTGTAGGCGATGGGCAGTTGCGTAAATGGAATACTAGACATATGGGGCGAAGTAAAATCATTGGTATACAGGAATAATTTGAACAATAGAAAAAGAATTAATAGTATGGAGAGGATGTATACTTATACAGGGTGGAAGATATCAGGACCTTTGTAATATTGTGTTGAGTTGAATTATAGTTATACAGGGTGATTCAGAAAATGATAGACGAATAAGTTATATAGGGGTGACCAATACAAAGAAGCATGTACAGTGTGAGCGCAATATAGAGTTAGAGTTACATTTATAGAAAATGGTTCAAATAATAAAACAAATAAAAAATTTAAAATATATTTGGAAAATATAGACAAAGAATAAAAATTATATAGGGACAAAGAGACAGGGAGAAAAAGAGAGAGAGATAAGAATACCCTAAAATTTTCAATTGAATTGTACCTTAAATCACATAAAAAAGAAGATATGTCTGAAAATAGTGATTGATTGCATACGGTCTCTAAACGGTTTTTATTTTAAGTCAGCTGAAGTCGTTTTTTTTTAATATAAATTATATACATACGTTACGGGTGCACTTTATAAAACAAAATTTTATTTCCCAAGCAACTTTATAAATTACTGTTACCATTTGTGCTTTACTTTTCTTAATGGGTCGAATTTTGCATATTTTTTAATAACTTTTTAACAAATTATTTTAAAAATATGAAAAAATATACTTATATTACTCATTCTTCACTTGAAATTTAATTTTTCATTTAATTCTGTAATTTGGATCCCAAAGTTAATATCAGGGTTGTATCCTTATTTTTCCTGTAAGTTTCTAGCGAGGCTCTATATTTCTAATTTTTTTCAAAATTTTAGGTCGTGTAATTTGTAAGATAAAGAGGACAATAGTCGATATTTTATATTTTTGTTAATATCTTTTAAACAAATGATTCTAATGATATGAAAAATATATATTTGTATTTCTTGTAATAAGCTCTTTCATTTAATATAATACACGATGCATTAAAAAGATTTATTATTGTAATGTTTTTATTTTCACACACGGGTTCTGTTCAGTTCTTGGATTTATTTAAAAACACAGTCCAACTCACTCTAATTTATTTCCACTACTTTAACCCAATTTATATTCACAGAAACTACTATTTACATTTTATTTTAACTATACAATATGACCGTCGAAAACTGAATGCCCCTTATCGCCAGCTGTTCATATTTATATATTTATCTCGGAATTGTCTGGTAAGTCCACGAACCATCGGGAAACTCTTTCATTTTCTGGAAGCTTTAAGGGAATTCCCAGTAACGGCAGCGGCCGGCCTGTTGAGAGACAAACATTTCGGATTCCCAGAATTATCGGAATAATGTCCCTTCCACGAATTGGTTGATGGCTGATTGTACCAGCTGTCGGATGAATTCTCGTAACATTGCCCCCTCCTTAAGACCATTTCGTCCCGGAATGTCCTAGAATCCTTCCTGGTGTGACGATATTTGCAGGACTCTCCAGTTCGACAACGGGAAGTTTGGTGGAAGTAACAGTCAACGGTCTTCGAATCTGGGCTGCGAATATTGAGACAGCATACCAGGATGTTGATGCCACTGAATCGAAAGATTGTTTCCATCATACTTCTCACCACCCTCCAATTCAGGCCATCCAACCCGCAGGCTATCTTTGGGACCGCCAATTTTATCAGATTCTTCTCCATCATCACATTCCTCAATTCTACCAGAGTCTTCCAAAGATCGCTGTATGTTGGCCTGTCCTGCGAGAATGTTTTCGTTACCAAATAAAGGATGTCTCTGGTACCCACTGGTTGTTTATCTTCGAGATGAAGGACCTTCCCTACCACTGGATCTTGCTCCCGTAGCTTCTGGAACTGGCCGAACTTTTTGGCAAACACCTTGTCTATTCCTCAGGACATCCGGAGATCTCGAACCACACAATGAGCCAGGGCATATTGTATGGGCACCTCAAACATGTCTCGGAGTTCCTCTCTCGTTACGTCGTGCTGCACTTTCTGCCCATCAGAATACAGTGCCATAAACTGCTCGAAGGTCATCTCGTCATCGGGTGGTTGGATGCTGGGGACTTGGGCTTGGTCATCTTCGCTGTCATGACTTCCGGCATAAGGGGCTAACCTGTTGAAATGTAGGACCTTTGGTTTTCCCCGAGGTATCTTCTTTATTCTGTAGACAACATCGTTGATTTTATTCACACAATGGGTACTGCCCCAATAGAAGCGTTCTCTCAACTTCCCGAGGGTTTTCGTTACTCCCAGATGTCCTCCAGGTGTACTCCTATTTCTGGGAACTACAATCTGTTTTCTGTCGTTTCCCTCCTCTGGAGTTTCCGGGACGCGCTTGTGAAGTCCATTTTCCAGGATGAGGGAGTTCCACTGAGCCCAGTACGACTTTATGGTTGGTGAGTATCGGGAAATCTCTTGCCACGTAGGTTTGCGGTCTTCTTTCTTCCACCGGATAACTTCTTTTAGTTCTGGATCTAATTTTTGGTCTTTCCGGATCTCCTCAGGTTGCCAATGGTCATCGACGGCGTTAGTTCTACAAAGAACAGCCACTTTTTTTCAACTCGGTGACAATGTTTGCAGTCATCAGGGCATGGTCTCCTCGATAGGGCATCAGCATTCTTATAGCTTGTTCCAGCTCGATGTTCAGTCTCGAAGTCGAATTCTTGCAACCACTTAATCCACCTGGCCACTTGTCCTTCGGGGTTTTTAAACTGCAAGAGCCACTTCAGTGCTGCATGATCAGTCCGCAGGAGGAATCTTTTACCATAGAGGTACTTATAGAAATGTTCTACCCCCTTTACCACAGCCAAGAGTTCCCTGCGAGTAACGCAGTAATTCCGTTCAGGCTTGCTCAAGGTCTTGCTAAAATAGCCGATGACTTTCTCCTGACCGTCTTGGATCTGCGAAAGCACCGCACCAATTCCGACATTGCCTGCGTCGGTATCCAGAACGAAGTTTCCATCTGGCAAAGGATAACTTAAGACGGGGGCACTCGTCAATACTCTTTTCAGTGTCTCGAATGATCGTTGGCACTCCTCGTCCCACTGGTATTGTACCTTCCCCTCTGTGAGTCTTGTAAGTGGCTTGGCGATGTTGGCCGGCTACGTACCGACGATAGTACGTGCATAACCCCAGGAAACTTCTTAACTGGTGGATATCTTTAGGTATCGGCCATTCCTGGGCAGCTTTAATTTTCTGTTTGTCAACAGCTACTCCTTCTGCTGAAACCACATGTCCAAGATATAGCACCTCTTCTTGGAACAGCTGACACCTCTTCGGGCTTAACTTTAGTCCGGAACTTCGAAGTCGCCGAAACACCTCCTCCAGGTTCTTCACCTGGTCTTCAAATGATCTTCCAACCACGATAATGTGGTTAAGATACACCAGGCATGTTTTCCATGAAAGCCCTTTTAACACTGTTTCCATCAAGAACAACTTCGTTGCGTAGCTCGTCAAATATGGGTTTAAAAAATTTTTTTCAAGAACTAAGGTTTAGGATTTTTTCACGGCAATGCGATGCTTACTATGGCTACGCAACGAAGTTCTTGACCTTGACTTGACCTTTACTGACCACCAGAGAATAGGAGAAGATAAAAAAATTAATTTAAATCATAATTTCAAATATTTATACATTTCTAATTCGCGCATCATTTCTGTCCAACACAGTATCATTTCATAGCTTGGTCCGTATTAAGAACAATTTTTTTTAACTTTCTAATTGTATCTGTCAATTAGAAAGTTCTTGTCACTTGACATACTCACTTGCTAAGTATGAAAGTTTACCAATATTAACATTGTATCAATATTACCTCCAATTTTTTACGTGATGTACCATCTATTCTCGATTATTGTGATTTATAACTCTCTTATAATAATGTACTTTGTATAATTTAATTATTTCTAGTGACTGACGAAGGATAAAAATATATCCGAAAGCTTTCAGAATAATAAGACTTCTGGCTTTGGTTCGGCCAAGAACAACATTTATGTCAATTACACAATCACGTTCAACTCATTATAACCATTAAATATTTCAAAAGCCAGCATAAACAAAATGTCGGAAAAAACCTTACTTAGCCACTCACAAACCTTATGTCAATTTTTTAATGGACCACTCACTATACCAACTTACGGCACATTGTAACGTTTTCTTATAGGATCATGTCCTTATTTCAACCCTTTGGCCATAGGCATTTGTTTGATCAACACGCCAGAAGCAAGAAAATTGTTCTAAAACTTGTTTTTTTTTCTGAAAGTGGAAATCGATTTTTTCCTGTAGTAGGCACACTATTTTCCCGCAAATTTTGCGTCATTGTATTCAACACACTTTTCAACCACCACCGGGCCAGAAGCGAGAAAATAGTGGACCAAAATCTGAGGGTCTATATTGTAAGAGGCAACATAGCTGTATTTCTGGAATTATAAAATCTTTTTTAACAGGATTTTTTAATGATTCATATCATTTTCAATGGTTAATTTCATAGATATTTTTAGGTAATTATATATATATATATATATATATATATATATATATATATATAATGTAATCTCCTATAGTAAGTCAACCTATTATCTTACTGGATATCCTGGTGGAAATCCGCAAAGCTGCCAACTATTTAATTTTGCCTTATTAGGTACAGATAGAACAATTATAAGTCTTTTAGTTAGATTCTCCTATAGAAGACTTGAAAACAAGAATTTTCATAAAACTTTCTGCTTACACCATTAATTTAATTGTAGTTTACCGCTAAATTCTTTATAATTTTATAATACCTTTTGTAAGCTTTGACAAATAAAGACTAAAATTAATTCTATGTCAAACATGAATGCTCAATAGAATTTTTTTGCAGATATCCTCAACAAACTTGAATATTTTGTTATAATTCGAATATTTTTTTAGTATTTACAATTTAAGACATAAAATTGGTTTTATTACTAACATACAGTATTTTTTATAGACGACTGATAGAAATTTTATATTTGAAACATGTAGAAATCATCCCGTTTTGTGAGGGACTCTACAATAGAAATCAACTGAAAACATTACCCACTTGTGGATGTCGTAATCTAAACTTTTAGCATAGCATCTGGATTTATATGAATATTTCGTTAAATTTCACATAACTTTAGTGTATATTTCATATGCATCTACAGATAAAGACATATACATTTAATTGTATTTCTTAGCTGAATTCTTTTTTAGAAACCTACTCTTTTTCATGATTTTATACTTAGGTCCAGTTTATAAGGACGTCCCTACAGATTTTGACATAATTTTAATTATAATCATATATATTAATTTTATTTTCAAATCAAACCATTCCTATAGAATCCTATAGAATATCACAGCAAATTTCTCGTATGGTTGGCTGTTAGATTCCTATGGCTTGATAGTTATATTGGATTGTAAGAATTTTTAATGTATGTTTGTCGCTGCATTTCCAAAGGTATTGCATAAAGATTATGAGAACTTTGATGAATGGTTTGGCTGATAGATTCTTATAGAATTCGATAGTGGTAAGGCCGTAAGGGATTTTATGAATGTTATGTGTTTTGTCGCTGCAGTTCGAAAATTATTCCCATAGATAAACTACTTCATTGTTATCGTAGCTTCCAATAATAACATAAATAAAATGTCATGCTATTGGTGTTTGCAGTTAGATTATACGAGTATATTACATGGAATCTCTTATTAGTTTCTATATAGTTTAACATAGCTGTTACTAATAGGAAACATTTAAACTTAGTGATTATGGAAAAACCATTAGAAACATTTTTTATTTTGTATTAGCAAATACTCATGTGCTCCATATAGAATCCATACGATTACGGCATACATTAAAATCCCATTAATTCCAATAACGAAAAATCGCTATATTGGACTTGCAGATAACTTCCAATAGGTCCAGAAATACTTTTATATGTCACATTTGCTTTCCACACAGACTACATACAAACTATTGCAGATTCTATGGGAATTTTTCAACAAGGGCGCTAGGCTCTCATTGGCCAATGGCCACGTGCTCTGTTCAAACTCGCCAAATTCCAACGATCGCGCTGAACGGCCAAGCAGAAATAGATTATTGAAAAACTTAACAGTAGTTTATTTGATCTTGGAAATAATGTACGTTAGGTTGGCGTTCATATATACTGTTACGAAATTTACCCAAAGCTGACCCTGTTTCATTTCAGCACGACAACAAACGCTTTGAGATAAAAAATGGTTCTCGAAAAGACTCGGCACCTGTAGGAGTGATAATGATTTTTACGAGAATTTTCTATGCTGGCTTATAAAGGAAGCAGCCACGATGGAGAGTTCAGATATACCGCGACGACTAGCGTATATGGGAATGTTATTGTGATATTTGAATCAGCTGTTTTAATGTAAATAAAGTTCTAGAAAAGTGAAAATGAATATTAGTTTTATAATTTTAAATTGAACCCACGGACAATATTGCAATGTGGTGATCATAGCATGGAAAAGATGGACGAAGCTACAAAAAAAATAGTCAAACAGGTTACGGAGGGACTAGACGAAAAAATAGCCCAGATTCTAGAAAAACGAGACAAGAAGGAGAAACAACATCAAGAAGAAATTCAACAAAGGTTAGTAAAATATTTGGATGAAAAACGTAAAGTAGAATTAGAAAACCTTGTCACTACGATGAAAAGCGAACAACAAAATTTAATGGAAGGATTATTCTCGAAATTTGTAGAAAAACAAGATCAACTTGAATTAAAACGACAAAATGAATTTAAATTATTAGAAGAGAAACGACAAAATGATTTTAAAGTATTTGAAGAGAAACAAGATCAAATTGAATTAAAACGACAAAATGAATTTAAATTATTAGAAGAAAAACGACAAAATGATTTTAAAGTATTTGAAGAGAAACAAGATCAAATTGAATTAAAACGACACGAAACTGAAGAGAAAAGACAACTGCAATTTGAACAATTAATGCAAATAGTAGCACAAGCTAATGAAACAGTTAATGACAGAATGCAAATAGTTGAGTCAGACATAACAGAAATAAATGATGACATTAAGACCATAAAAAATACGGTGGACACTCTTGAAATCAAAGTAGATGACCTCGACTCCATCCAAAGCCAGGTAAAGTTTGAAATCAGTTCTATTCAAAACACAGTTCAAGATAAAATCAGTGCCATCCAGAATAAGGTAGAAACAGAAATCAAAAAAATGACTTACAGCGAGGAAAATACCAGCACACCGTGAATACCAAAGGTTCCGTTAGCAAACCACCCACATTTGATGGCAGCTCATCTTGGCCCATGTATAAACGACAATTTGAAGCCGTGGCTACAGCTAATGGATGGGATAACCAAGAAAAATCCACGTCTCTGGTAATTTCGTTAAGATGTCGATGAACAAAGCAATTTCGACAAGATCATCGCCATCCTAGACAAACGCTACGACAATCAATCCTTGAGTCAGGTATACAAAGTCCAACTGAGTGGAAAAACTCAAAAATTCGGTGAAAGCCTCCAAGATTTCGAAGCAGAGATTAGACGGTTAGTACACTTGTCCTACCCAGACCTGCTAGAGGAAACTAAAGACCAGTTGGCCACACAGAGTTTCATAAACGGCATCAGAGATGTGGAAGTACGAAGAAATTTAAGACTGAGTGGCGTCAAGAAGAGTAATGAAGCTCTCTTCGGGCTTTGGAAGTAGAGGCCGTCATGAACATGTCCAAGCCGAGGGTCCGAGCAGTTTCCTTCAACCAGGAAGAGTCAGAGTCACCATTTCAAGCGCTGCTGGCTGGCCTGAACAAAATATTAGAACGGTCACAAAGAACTGGTACCAGAGGGGCATGTTACCGCTGCGGACGTGATTGTCGAGTGAGGCTACCTCACCGACTAGGGATAACCAACAGAACAGCCAGTCAGCATAAGGGGGCGAATGCTGACTGACCCTCCACCAGCCCCCAAAACGTTATCCATCCGGGGATTTTGCCGAGATAGCGGCAGCCTAGTCATCAGAGGCACCATCAATGGGCGAGCAGTTACCATCACCATCGATACCGGCGCCGCTGTGTCCATTGCCAAGTCCAGGGTCTTGAGAGCATCAGAAATTCGGCCAGTTACCAATAATATCCAGCTCAGAACAGTCACCGGCGAGTCCATGTCAATACAGGGTGAGGCAGATGTCGTGCTACAGATAGGGGACAACATGATCCGGCATAGGGTTCTGGTAGAGAATATTGAGGACGATTTTATACCGGGAATGGACCTAATTAGCCAGCATGGATTTATGTTCGACCCGAGATATGATGTTCTTCGGTTCCTAAATGAGGAATTTGTATTGACACGGCCCGTCAACAGTTCAGTCACCTCCATAAAAATTGTGGCAAAGTCTTCAGCTAGAATTCCCGGTCGAACGGAACAGATTATCCGTGGACAGCTAGACAGCAATCCTGGGAGCTGCGTTGGAATGGTGGAGCCCGTACACTCAACTCATGACTACTTAGTTGGACGGGCTATAATTAAAACCGGACGAGATATACCAATTAGAGACCTGAATTTGTCCAACAACGACATCAGAATTGCCAATGGTCAAGAGATAGCTTGTTTCGAGCCAGTAGAGACCATCATCAATTGCGAAGAAGAGTACCAGACGTCGGTGAAGGAGACAGGGCCCAGTAAAGAGTTCCTACAAAAGTTTGCTGACCATTTGACACACCTGACACCAGAGAACCAGAAGAAAGCCAAGCAATTTATCACAAAGCACTGGCAAATTTTTAACAGTCAAGATGGAACCACCGGCCGCACCAACATGATCCAGCATCGAATAGATACCGGAAAGGCTCAACCCATCAGAATACCACCTAGACGACTACCATTGGGGCAACAACAGGCAGTCGAGGAAAACATCGAGTCTATGTTACAGAGTGGAGTTATTGAGCCATCCATCAGCCCATGGTCTGCTCCCGTCGTGCTAGTTAAAAAGAAGGATGGAACCAGCCAATTTTGTGTGGATTACAGAAAGCTGAATGACGTCACGAAGAAAGACAGCTATCTACTACCCCGAATCCATGACACTTCGACCACACTAGCAGGCTCCGGTTGGTTCTCCACACTAGACCTAAAAAGTGGATATTGGCAGGTTAGTCTACACGCAAACGACAGAGAGAAAACAGCGTTCTCCACCAGTAAAGGGCTGTTTCAGTTCACGGTCATGTCCTTTGGGATGTAATGCACCCGCTACATTTAAGAGGCTAATGGAGTATTTACTGAGCGGGTTAACATGGAGGACGTGCTTAGTATACTTCGACGACATTCTAGTCATGGGCCAGACATTCGACGACTATCTGAAAAACCTGGGCGAAGTATTCTCCAGAATTAATAATGTCAATCTGAGACTCAACCCGAAGAAGTGCTCCTTGTTCCAAAAAGAAGTAGAGTTTTTGGGGCCACGTCGTGTCCGAGTCAGGAATCCGCACCAACGATGACAAGATAGCAGCTATCCGTGATTGGCCAGTCCCAAGAGACAAGCATGAACTCCGAAGCTTCTTAGGCCTCTGTTCATACTACCGGCGTTTTGTTGAGGGATTTGCCACCATCGCCGCCCCTCTACATCGGCAGACCACTGGGAAAGAGACCTTCCGTTGGAATCAGGATTGCGAAAGATCATTCAGACGACTGAAGGCAGCACTATGTTCCAGCCCAATCCTAGCCTTTCCTACACAGGCCGGCAAGTTCATTTTAGACACCGACGCCAGCAACACCGGTTTGGGGGCCGTCCTATCCCAGGTGCAAGATGGTGAAGAGAGGGTGATCGAGTATTACAGCCGTGGATTCTCGAAACCGGAAAGAAATTATTGCGTCACCAGAAAAGAACTTCTTGCAATAATAAGGGCTGTAGACCATTTCCACAAATACCTCTATGGTCGTCATTTCTTAATCCGAACAGATCATGCCGCACTCAAATGGCTGCTGGACATGAAGACACCGGAAGGACAACTGGCCAGATGGATGGAGAAATTACAGCAATACGACTTCAAGGTGGAACACCGTGCCGGCCGTTTGCACAATAATGCCGATGCACTATCCAGAAGACCCTGTAGAGCGGAATGCGGACATTGTCTGAAGACGGAACAGCGAGAGGGTATCCTCATCAGGCAGATCCGAGTGCAGGCCAATGAAGACTGGAGAACGGAACAGTGCATCCAGGACCAAATGGCTGATCCAGACATCGAATCAATCTTGTCACTCAAAACGAGAGGAGCACCCAGGCCACGATGGGACGAGGTAGCTAGATACTCCGGCGTGCTGAAGTCGTTATGGGCTCAATGGGACTCTCTAAGAGTAGACAATGGAATGCTCAGGCAAGTTTGGGAAAGCGCTGATGGACGAGAAACCAAGTCCCAACTGGTAGTTCCGAAGAAAAAGGTACCAGCCATCCTAACCGAAGTACATGATGGAATTACCGGAGGTCACCTGGGCATGAATAAAACCCTAGACAAAGTTCGCTAGCGGTACTACTGGGTGAATTACTTCGAAGACGTCAGAGCTTGGTGCCGCAAATGTGCCACCTGTTCGGCCAGTAAGGGCCCGAAAACCCGGACCAAGGGCAGAATGCAGCAGTACAATGTGGGCGTCCCATTTGAGAGAATCGCCATCGATGTCGCCGGTCCATTTCCCGAGTCTTAGAGGGGAAACAAATACATTCTGGTCGCAATGGATTACTTCAGCAAATGGCCTGAGGCTTATGCGATAACCAACCAAGAGGCAAGCACGGTAGCGACGGTGCTAGTAGAACAACTATTCAGCAGGTTAGGCGTCCCGATGGAATTACATTCAGACCAGGGGCGTAACTTCGAATCGAATGTATTCCAGAAGGTCTGCACGATGTTGGGGATCAGGAAAACGAGAACAACACCATTACACCCACAGTCAGACGGAATGGTGGAAAGATTCAACAGCGCGATTGGGATGAGCATATTCCCGCATTTCTGTTGGCATATCGCTCTGCCGTACATAATAGTACAGGCCTGACCCCAGCCAGGGTCCTATTCGGAAAGGAGCTGCGATTACCCTGCGTTTTGGCATTTGACTCCCCCGAAGAACCTTCCCAAGACATCGACGCAGATGTTGGCCTCCAGTGACCGGATGAAGACGCGATACGACCTCAAGGCCAATTCAGTCGGGTTCCAGGAGAGGGACAAAGCTCCCAAAGTCCATACGAGGTGGTCAAGAGGCTTAATGACGTCGTCTACCGGATCCGTCGAAACCCCAAGGCTAAATTGAAGGTGGTTCATTTAGATCGACTCGCTCTCTACCATGGAGAGGATGTTTCTGATCGGGACGATCAGAATTAAAGGGGGGGGCTGTGTTACGAAATTTACCCAAAGCGGACCCTGTTTCATTTCAGTACGACAACAAACGCTTTGAGATAAAAAATGGTTCTCGAAAAGACTCGGCACCTGTAGGAGTGATGATGATTTTTACGATAATTTTCTATGCTGGCTTATAAAGGAAGCTGCCACGATGGAGGTTCAGATATACCGCGACGACTAGCGTATATGGGAATGTTATTGTGATATTTGAATCAGCTGTTTTAATGTAAATAGAGTTCTAGAAAAGTGAAAGTGATTATTAGTTTTATAATTTTAAATTGAACCCACGGACTATATTGCAATACTTTCGTTCATCATTTTCATTCTTGAAATCTCGACAATTTAATTATAAATTAGGGAATTGGTAATATATAATGATTGATATGTATTAGAAACCCTATTATGGGTGTATATTATTATTATTACTAGTGGTCGCCCAGCGGTCGAAATTCGACTCTATTTCATCAAATTGTGAACATTATTGAGGTTTGTTTGTCAAAAGTATATGTCTATCAGAAATAAAGTGGAGAAGAAACCCTGAGAAGAAGGCGTCATGACCCCCCCCCAAATAATTCGTCATATTTACAAATCTATTGAAATGAAAAAAATATATGAGAATTTAATCAAATGTAGGTATTCCAAATAATTTTGAAAAAATGCGTGACCCCCAGTTTTTGGTGGGATTGCACTTTTTAAATTAAAAGTTTTCGTCATTTGCAGTTTCAATCGAGTTCATAAAATAAAATACATTTCAAACAACCTTATAAAACCTACAACCTTTAATATATTTTCTGTTGTCCACTGGTTGTCAATTTATATTAAATAATAAACTAATATTAAATGTAATATCTAAAATATTAGTTAATACCTACATGTTTTTTTGATTTGAGATTGAAAAATTTCAATAGTCTTAAAGTGAGAAGTATGCAAAGTAGAGCCTTCAGTGTGGCATTTCATAGTAAAATATTTCAGCTCGTAAGCAGAAAATGAAATCAACCAACTCAAAAAGTACGAAGGCGTTATAACTACTATTACATTCCAAATAACTACAAAACATAAGTACATATTAATAAACCTTCAACGAAAATACTAAGATCTTAAGATTCAATATAATTTGATTAACTGAAACACATAGTAAGCAATGCCTATTTCTGTTTTGTATAGAAAATGTAAAGAAATATAATGCACCTGCTGTTAATTAATGATAAATAATTAATACTCTCATTTGTTAAAAACTTTTTACAGTGAATTAAGTTGAAATCTTGAACTGTACACATTGATTTTACAACTTACCATTACCATCGTGCTATAATAAACTTACGCCAAACAATATTATGAAATGTCAAAATTGAAATCAAGCCGCTACATCAAAGTTAGCCACGCACTCAGGGATGCCAGATCTAACTATTTGTCTAGAATATTACAATCAGTTCATTAATTCACATTTTTTGTAATATACAGATTATGTGAAATTTATACGGTAAAAATTAAAAGAATCTTTAAATTGAAAGTATAACATTAAAATTAATAAAATGTTCTTATTTTAGTTGACAAACCATATTTACAAATCAATGAAAGTTGCAAACTTGCGAGAGCCCATTGAATAGACATTATTGTCTAATATAAATTTTCCTGGGTTCTATTTCAATAGCATGACGATGTAGAATAAGTTTAGTAACGGGTCAAATTTGTTACTTTTTAGTTTAATTTAATTAGTCTTTCACATTCGAGTCAATCCATCTTACGATTTTCTCTCCAAGCAATCTGGCGACAATGTTACTGTTATCTGTTTGGCATTGACAGTATGGACGTAAATAATATTTTTTTTATTAAATTTTATACAATGAAAGAATCAATATTATAAACAAATTTTAGCATTCTGCACAATCTGCACTGAAGGTCGTCAGTAGCTACTAAACAAAACAAAAATGAAGAAAATCGGTTGAGTGACAGAGGAGAAAATGGTACCTAACCGTTTTGTATTTGCCTATTTATATTTAGATAATGTTGTATGGTCTTGAAAAAATATATGTTTTTTAGTGATTTAGTTCTTTACATTAATCCTTAGAATTGATTAGTAATATTTTTGAAAAATATATTATCAAAACACGGATATAAAAAAAGCCATAAATAAGAGTAATCTTTATACTGATCACGGTAAGAAAATAAAATATATTTACCAATCTTTATTTAATAATTAGTGGTAAGTAAGAAGTAAGATATTACATATGTTGAAAAAACGTACCTCTTTGTACATTATCAGTAGATAACCAACTTATATGACGTGAGTTTTCCAGTTTTTGAGAAAAGAGAAGACGACAGCAATTTTGACCGTAAAAAATATAACTGTTGTCTGTTATTTTCAGTTGTCAAATTGAAATAACAATAGCAACTGTAATTTAAAAATAGCAGTTTTGCTTATCTCTACTTTCTAGTAGTTGATATTCCCCCTATGGTGTATCTATCTCCCTTATATTAAACGCCATGCATGTTGCGGCATTTCCGGTTATGTTCATTTACAGATTTATCAATAAACATAACAGGAAATGGCGGTAACATGCATGCTTTTTATCGTAAGAGAGATACTTCATAAGGGGGCAATATATTGAATGAAAACAACCTTAACCTTCAAACTTCAATAGAAATCTCTTGACACATACAACATACAACACAAAACACAATTTACACTTAGAGCATATACTTTACTACTAATGATACTCAACTGAACTTATGACAAGACTAACTAACTAACGCTCACAAAACCTATTTATATATAATTTTTACATTCTTTGTATCGTTCCCGAACTGACAGGTAAACTTGGTTGGTATATACAGGGTCCTCTCTCGGCCGACGTTATAACTTTCCGTAACACTGCCCCCCTTTAGTTCTGATCGTCTCCATTAGATGCATCTCTTCGATACGGGGCCAGATGATCCAGATTTACAACCTTCATCTTTGTCCTTGTGCTGCGTTGGATGCGGTATACTACGTCATTTATCCTCTTGATAACCTCGTAGGGTCCATCCCATGAAGGTGACAACTTCGGCGATTTTCCCTTCGTCCTTTGTGTATTATACAACCAGACTTTATCACTTTGCTGAAATCCGGTTGAACTTGCATTTAACTCATACCGGGTTTTCATCCTGGCACTTGTTGCTAGCATGCGCTTTCTTGCCAATTTATGGGTGGCCAGTAGTCTTTCCCGTAATTGATCTGCTTAATCATTAACTTCCATAGGGGATTCATATGGCGTCCCAAAAGCCATGTCATATGGAAGTCTTATTTCCTTTCCAGACAAAACCTGAGCTGGTGTTAATCCGGTGCCGTCATGTACAGATATGTATGCGAGCAGGAACAGAGGTATGTGCTCATCCCAATCCCGTTGGTTACTGTCAACCACTTTGGAAAGATGCATTTTTAGAGTGCTGTTTAATCTCTTCACCATGCCATCTGATTGTGGGTGTAATGGCGTAGTTCTGGTTTTGTTAATACCCAGCAAGTCGCAGACCTTCCGCAAAACATTTGATTCAAAATTCCTGCCCTGGTCGGAATGAAGTTCCATTGCTACCACAAATCGGCTAAACAGCTGCTCTACTAAAACCGTTGCTACAGTGGTTGTTTCTTGATTGGGAATAGCAAAAACTTCGGGCCACATGCTGAAGTAATCAACAGCAACAAGGACATATCTATTACCCCTTTTGGTTACTGGGAATGGTCCAGCTATGTCAATGGCCATTCTTTCGAAATGAATGCTCACGTTGTACTGCTTAATTTTCCCAATTGATCGACCTTTGGGTTCCTTACTGACTGCACATACGTCGCATCGTAATAGTTCACCCAATAAAATCGTTCTCGTTCCTTATCGAGGGTTTTATTCATACCCAAGTGACCTCCAGGAATTCCGTTGTTTAACTCCTTCAGGATGGCAGCTACTCTTTTCTTGGGTACGACTAACTGAGATTTAGTTTCTTTCCCGGCGGCACTTTCCCAGGTTCTCTTCAAAACTCCGTTCTCGACTCGAAGAGAATCCCATTGTGCCCACAAAGCTTTTAGGGTCATTCCTTGACTAGATATTTCTTCCCATCGGGGTCTGTCCGCTCCTTCATTCTTCTTCGTCAAAATCGCTTTGATGTCTGGATCTTGTAACTGGTCTCTTCGGCCCTGCTCAGTAGTCCAATCTTCATTTACAGTGGCTCTAATCTGTGTGATGGGGCATCCCCATCTCGTTGTTCAATTTTTCTCCAAGCCAGGCAGGGTCTACTCGACAAAGCGTCGGCATTGTTATGAATACGGTCTGCACCGTACTGGATCTTGAAATGATACTGCTGTAGTTTTTGTATCCACGTGGCGAACTGTCCTTCTGGTGTTTTCATATTAAGGAGCCATTTGAGAGGCGCATGGTCAGTTCTTATGAGAATTTTACGACCGTAAAGGTATTTGTGGAAATGATCAACAGCTCGGATTATTGCCAACAATCCTTTTCTTGTAACGCAGTAGTTCTTCTCTGGTTTAGAAAATCCTCGACTAAAGTATTCTATTACGCGTTCTCATCCATCCTGGACCTGGGATAAAACGGCGCCAATAGCGTTATTGCTGGCATCTGTGTTGAGAATAAAGTTTAGGGAAGGCTAGAATAGGGCTCGAACACCGGGCTGCTTTCCATCTCTTAAATGCATCGTCGCACACCTGGTTCTAATGGAACGACTCATTTTCTGCTGTCTGCTTATGTAAGGGAACGGCGATGGTAGCAAATCCTTCCACAAATCCTCTGTAGTAAGAGCAAGGTCCCAAAAAGCTCCGTAGTTCTTGCTTATCTTTGGGAACAGGCCAGTCACGAATAGCTTCTACCTTGTCGTCATTTGTTCTTATTCCTGTCTCTGATACGATGTGACCCGAGAACTGTACTTCCTTTTGGAACAGGAAACATTTCTTTGGATTGAGTCGAAGGTTAGCATATTTAATCTTGTCAATACTGCCGTAGATTTTTCAGCCCTGGGACTCCGATCAATAGAAAACTTTTTTAGAATCGAAAAGTGACGTCACTTTAGAAATGTTCGCACTCTTAACTCGTTATACGACGGTTATGCCTTATGACGACAAAATGACGTCACTTTTCGATTCTACAATACTTTTCTATTCATCAGAATCCCTCGGCAGGTGATCGTATAATGTGTTACCCATAACTAAATCATTTAAATAAACAAGGCATGTCTTCCAGGTTAATCAACTCAATACAAATTCCATGAGCCTTTAAAATGTGACAGGGGCATTGTATAAACCAAAAGACATAACATTAAACTGAAACAGTCCTTTGTTGGTGTAGAATGCTGTCTTCTCTTTATCAGCTTCGTGAAGACCAACTTGCCAATACCCACTTTTTAGGTCCAAGGTTGAGAACCAAATGGATCCCGATAAAGTCGTGAGTGTGTCATCTATTCGGGGAAGCGGATAACTTTCTTTCTTGGTCACATCATTCAGTTTCCTGTAGTCGACACAAAATCTGGTGGTACCATCCTTTTTCTTAACTAGCACTACTAGGTGCAGACCAAGGGCTAATGGATGGTTCAATAGCATAGTGTCTATATTCTCGTCAACAGCTTGTTGCTGATCTAGTGGTACTCGTCTAGGTGGTAACCGTATGGGTTGGGCATTCAATCAGGTATTTATGTGATGTCTGGCTGGGTTCTACCAATCCAACAGCTTCCAGAATTTCTATCTAGCTGACCGAGGATGATACTGTTCAGTCCTACACAGCTCCTTCATCTTGGATTTCGCTAAAACTTTTATTGAAGCCTTATGATCACTGGTTGGTCTTGTTAATACAAATTATTCGTTCAGGAACCTCAAGACACCCTTGGATCAAACATGAAGCCATACTGTCGAATAAGGTCCATACCTAGGATAAATTCATCTTCAATGTCTACTACTAGCACTTTTTGTCTCATTCTGGATTCTCCCAACTTCAGCTCAACTTCGGCTTCTCCTTGCACTGTCATTGATCCACTCATTTTTTCGTATTGGACAGGAACTTATTAAACATGCCTTCCATGTTAGTTGTGCATTATTGGTTCTTAATGGGTGCATTCAGGGAATTGTAGGGGTGAAGCGCTTTGTTAAAGCGGTGTACTAAAGAGTGTCTGCTTTATAACCAAATCAGGTGTCAAATTCTGTGTTGATATTACGCAAAAGTGTCGCCA
>CM067218.1:73317015-73369515 GCA_034190945.1 Octodonta nipae | reverse complement strand
TCTGTTCGGGAAAGTTTAGGTTTGGATTGAAATTGTCTAAGTTCATCGTTTGAATTTGTGTTTGAAGATCGGAGATCTCGGGATCGGGAGGTTTTGCTTGTGCAGCGATAGTCTGAAAATTTTGTTGGGAAGGAAACTGTTCGCTATCGCAATACTCATCATATTGTTATAATAATTATCATTACATGCGTTTTCGTTTGGATCATATTCGAATCTGTCATGTTTGTGTGTGTCCGGGTAATAATTGTCTGATACGGTTTCGTATTCAGTTTGTGTTTGAACATTTTGTTGTTCATCACGAAAAATTATAGGTGTGATCATATAGTGATCAAATTGTTGGTTATTTAGGTGGTGAGTTGGTCTATTTGTTGAGGATTGTTGCTGTTGGAGAGAAACTATTATTAAAATTCGTAGGTTGATTAGCAAACTGATTCGCATAATATGGGCGATGGGTCGAGTAATTTGGGTTAGAATTTTGGTTAGTCTGGGATTCTCATTCTGAGACATTAGCTGCTGAAATGTCCGATACTTTTGCAAACGAACATTGTTTTGAAGGTGGACCATTATTCGGTTTACGAGGCGGTTGGGGTGCATTTCGGTTGACTGAGAATTTGTGAGTTTCTAGATTAAACAACTGTAATTCTCTTTTAATACGGGAAATAGCGGTCAGGATATCTCTGGGATCACTGGCTCGCACAATTTGGCCAATTTTCACCTCTAGACCCGTAAGTAGGCTAGTTAGAGACATTGACTCGATTAAGTCAATTTGGGCCTGTTTCTCCTTGACAGTTAGATTTTGTTTATTAACAGCTGCTAACATTTTAGCTTGATGCGTTTGAATCCTAGCTGAAAATGTCAATGGAGACTCGTTGGGTAATTGCCTCATTCTTTGCAGGTCCTGAATGAGGGCGGAGAGATCCCTTGGATCTCCAAAATGGTTTTCTAATAGACTTTGAATGTCCGCTAAATGGTGGGGGTCACGTGAATTTACTAGTTCAGCGGCTCGTCTACGGAGTTTGTTCTTAATGTGGAGAATTAACAGAACTTGCTGATTATCAGATGCCATATTATATGCGGTATTGCAAGAACAGATAAATGTGTTTAAAAATATTGGGTTCCCATCGTATTCGGGAATAATGGCAAAAAGAGCTTGTAGGGTCCTACATTTTGTGCTACAGCTCTAGTTTCTAACATTTTGTAATTTTACTCAAGATTGTGCAATATTAGGAAAATACAAAGCTTGGAAAAAGCGAAGTAAATAATTGTTATTGTAATTAAAATGAAGAAAAATATAAAAAAAAATTCTTGTTACTGATTCTAAAATAAGTACAAGTCGAATAAAGGTATAAACATAAATAAATATTTGGAATTTCTTAAAAGTGTCAAAATAAAATACGAAATAAAATTTCAAGATTCGTTCTTGGGTAAATGTTTAGATAGAACTGGTTGTTCAAAAATTATTCAATATTATAACTCTTTAAGACTTACTTGATTATTCCTATCATAGGACTTGTTCTATCCGTCACTGAACACTGGTTAGCCACTGCTTGTTCCCTTGTTGAGCTCGGTAGTTGGTGTCCAAGTAGGTTCTTTGCATCCGCGAAGGTTAGAAAACCACCGTAATTAGTTAGAATGTTTCTTGTTCTAATTACGTCTATCCTACTGACTGCGCCAATTTTAGATTTGGTTTCACTAAATTCACTTAAAAAAAATTATTTATTTCACAAAAAATTATATTCAAGTTACAAAATACAATATTATAAGTCTGAAATTATGTGAAGAAAATGAACCCTGCGAATAGTTTGCGGTTACATTTATAACATAAAAATGCTGACGCTACTACATCATCAGTTCTCGTGTGACCAAAGCGTCTACGTGAATTCTAAGTATTCTAGGAAGTTGTAATATGATACTTGTGTGAAGTCAATTGTGGTTCAACCACCTATGGTATCTTTAACGTGTAAATTGTAAGTTAGTACACTTCTAATATAACATATATATATATATATATATATATATATATATATATATATATATATATATATATATATAAGAAGAGAGTATAGAATAAATTATAATTAGCAATTTGTGGAACTGCTCTTGAATATCAGCTTCCCTTTCACTTCTATTTGAGTTTGAAATGCATCATTTATTTCACTTTGGCCTATTTACATATATTCGAATCTATTTTCACAACCCTTTCTCTAAATGAACGGTGCCATTTGCTTTTCATTGCGTAGCCTGTTAAGATATATTTATCAAAAATTGGGAAAATCTCGGTTTCTCGCAATCTTTTACTTTATACCAATGGGAGCGCGCTGTTTGAACCTTCATCGCAGTCAATTAGATGCTATCAGCTATCTTAATTCAGAGGCATTCCACTTGGACAGTACACAGAAGAAGAAATATATTCCAGTATACCCTTTCTAGATCCAGTTCACTCTATCTATCACACCCTGTATATTCAGAATTACATTTTCCCTACCCTCAATACCTAGCCCTCATATATGCTCCCTATATATTGTGTGTTTATAAAATACTTTTTTTGAATGTACCCTATGTATTAGTTTCAAATATGCGTACTCATTATTTTAATTTAGTTTTTGCGAAATATATTTTTACTGACCACAAACTTTATTTTTAACTACTCGCATTAATGAATCGAGCAAAATTTCGATGACCCAAACAGCAAGCCAAACGGCTCACGCGATATTCAGCAGATACCTACAACACATAAATGCAATTTTATTATTTTCAGCATTACTTACCAGAGAATTGAAGTTGGCCAAAAATACAAGAAACTCCAATTTCTTCAAATATATTTTTTATGAATAAGTTCAGAAATGTATTAAAAATACTGAAAGCGAATTGTACATTAATGAAAGTATTTTTAAAAAAAGGGAATAAATAAATATTACTAAACGTGGATTTGTTTAAAAGATTTATTTTTTACTATACATTCATACTTGGAAGCAAAACTGATTAAAATGATTTACTAAAATATATAAAATAAATCTAATGAAATTGGTGATGTGTTGCCTATTTGGTGTTTTGTACGATTTTTGTAATTTCAAATTGATATTAACAATCGTTGATAGACTGGAATTTCTTTAAAAAGAAAAACGCTACAAAACAATAACATTTGCATAAACTTGGACAGAGCAAGCCTTGATGAAACACTGCAAATGTTCTGTAAAACTGACCTGAGAATGGATCCGCCAACGCAGGACACAACATGTGGTTTAAGTTAACTTGTGCCGGCTGAAAAAATAATATAAAAGTAAAATATTTTTTAATACAATTCTAAAACAACACATGTTAGATAAGTGATGTTGCTAATTAATTATAAATTGATTTTATTAAGGCCGTACTGGACCTATAAATCAAGTTAACACTTACAGTATCGCATGTCGCATAGTTAACGAATGAGGGAGATAATCAAATTTTGGTAATTAATTGCTGCCACAAATCACGCCCAATTTTTCTTCATTTCATATATTATAATGGTAATCGTATCATTTGGTCGTGTGATATTGTCTGGGTTGATCTCGACCATGTTGCCACTATTTTTTTTACATTTTTATTAGATAATATAACTGATTTAATATAAAAAAACATATTCGTAAACTATTTAATTAGTTATATGTTGGAAATTTCAAACATATAATCACTGCAGATTAGACACAATTAATTGAATAAATTAAAAGTAATAAAGATATGCATCTGTAAAGTTAATGTTGGTTACGAGAATTTTAATATTAATTTTATTTAAGGTATTATGTGAATATTTCTCCCTTTTGGTTTTCAAATGTTGTGACTATTAGATTATTGAACAAACTGGAATAGTAGTTGTAGTTAGGCATTCTTCGAGTGAATCTCTACGGGGAGTATTTCTTGGTGTAAGTCTACATTGAGGTGTACATTGTACAAACTGAAGGAGTTCAATCAGACATAAACTGTTCAACAATGACAGAATACCATGTAGAATGCAACGGAAGAGCACCGCGTAAAGCCAAAAACTTGATTAGAAAACTGATTAGAAATGATGACTTCGATAGTGAAATTTATCAGAGGTAAACAATCTCATAATTAGATTTCCCAGAGGGAACAACTAAAGGAGACAGGAAACGCTTTGGAACCTAGAAGGTGAGAATATTATGGAACTATAGAAAATCAGAAACCATTAAAGAAATGGACTCAATTTACACAGTTATCAGAAATTTGGTAGCCACAAAAAGAAGATGTATGGAATGAAGAATGCAGAGTGATAAATTCAGTCGCAAAAATAGGCACACCAGTCTATAAATATTGACTAGGACACAAAGTTAAATATTATATTATATTAAGTGAACGAATAATCGGTGTAAAAATAGCAATGAAGTCCATAGACACAATAATTATTCAAGTAGACATGCCCATCTGTAGACGAAGAGGCAGAAAAAGCAGCTGGAAAAGACATGAAACAAATAAAAGGAGACGAAAATCGGATTTTAAGATTATACTGGAACGCAGGTAGTAGAGGACGAAAGCGAAGGAAATATTGTGAGTTATTATGGATTAAGATCGAAAAAAAGAATTTTGCGATAAATACAATGTGGTCAGAACACACTAATTAGGCATCACCTAATGAGAAGATATACGTCGAAAATCCCAGATTATATAAAAAGGTATAGAATAGACTATATATTAACCGAAAACCGAATCAGAAACAAAATAAAAAATTGCAGAAGCTACCAATCAGCAGACGTCCATAATTTAATTTTGTAGAGTTTGAATGCAAAAAAGTAAGAAGAGAGGAAAAGACAACTGGTAAATAAGGCAATTACGCTACATAAATATAAAGTAGCAAAAAATTTGAAGGGTGAAGGAATATTGTGATCAGAATATGAAAAAGTTGATACTATATTTTTGAATTTAACAATCAATTGAACGCAAGACAATATATTGTTTCTAGTCGAGAACCTTGTTCAGCTGAGCTTCCCTCAACTGATTGAAATCTCCAATATTATACCCAATCATTATTAGCGTTAAGTTACTCTTTCATTTTCAGTTAGTTCGCCCATAATTGAACATCTAATGGACTATTTCAAACGGAATCTATTAATATGTACAACTGATATTAATTATTTCATTTAAATCAACAAAGTTTTGCAAAAACAGTGGCAACATAATATACTAATATTTTTAATCAGTACCATATAATATATATATATATATATATATATATATATATATATATATATACAGGGTGTAAATAGTTTGAGTGCATATATTTTAGGTGGAGGTAGTATACACCACATTAAACAAAAAACTCTTATACCACTATGGTCAGTAGGCCTTAATAACCAAGAAAATCCCTAAAACATATTAAGTAAATTATTGTCAATCCGGCAACGTCGCTCGCGTTCGAAGCAGATTCACTCTTAGCGCGAATAATAAAGGAATGACTACGCGGACAAAAAAATAAACACCTGTGTTTTTGTATTGACTGATGATATTGACCTTAGAATTAAATAAAAATGTATGAAATATTTTGTTGAAAATATTTACGTTTTTAATACAAGGTATTGCAATTAGAATTTGTATTTGGCGGTTTCTTTTATGCAATTATACAAAGTGGGTAAATATGATATTCACTCAAGAGATCTGTATATATAGTTTTTTACCAGTTAAATTATTCAAAGAGTAATTATTACTGATTTAATTAATATTATTTATATTAGACAAGTAAATATGTAATCCTACTTACCGAATTTATTATAATGATAGAACTGAGTTGAAACAACGGATTATTCACAGCAAATGTTTAAAATGCCCACCATTACTATCGACACAAGCACGACACCGTTTAATCCAATTTTCACGTATGCGAGAAAAAATTCCTGGAATATTTCGGATTTCGTCAGCAGCGTCAAAAATGCGTTGTCTAAGGTCATTCTCGTCAATAATTGGAGTCGTGTAAACCTTACTTTTCATGTGGCCCCATAAATAGAAATCTAAAGGATTAAGATCAAGAGATCTTGCTGGCCAACGTATATGTCCGTTTCGACCAATCCAACGACGGGAAAATGTTCTATTTAAGAAGTCGACAACTAGATGACTTGCGTGGGCAGGTGCTCCGTCATGTAAGTACCACATATTGGAACGTGTTTGTAGGTTCTCTTCATCTAACAAATCTGAAGAATTGGTGTTGAAATACTGACTGGCGTATTTCTTGCGGATTTAACTCAGACCACGAATGCGTATTATGAAAATTTATTATACCATTCCTATTAAAACTTGCTTCATCTGTTGTTAAAATATTGTTCACAAAATTAGGAAATTGTCGATGTTTTCTGAGGAACCAACGACAGAAATTGAGTCTTGGTTGAAAATCATCAATTGAAAGCCCTTGAACCCGCTGCATGTGATATGGATAGAGCAATTGTTCCCGTAATGTTCTATGAACAACAGTGTGAGAAATTTGCAGCTCACTTCCAATACTCCGTGTGCTACGATATGGGTTGATATCGATAAGGTCTAGTATTTGATCCTCAGCAGCTAAGATACGATTATGTCGCTGTGGTCCGCGATTGTTTATTTGTGGTATTACACTACCTGTTTCCAGAAGCCTCTGCGAAACAGCTACGAATGTCCTAGCATTGGGCAGGCGTCTGTTTGGAAACCTTTCCCTGTATAACATTCTTGCTATTCTGCAATTACGTCTGCTTTCCCCATAAATTAAGAGCATGTCATGTCTTTCCCTAATTGTATAATCGGCCATTATTTATCACAAATAAATACTGTCGCACTATTCTTAATTTTCGAACTTACACACTAATCACAACCGATTTTATTTATTTAAAAAATATATTAAATGGAAAGCAAACCACGAAGTCTACATCAAATAGATATCATTCAAATCACTTTACCGTTTATCTATTCTTATTTACAAGAATCGAAATCGCAAAAAACAATCGTAAAAATGATGTAAATAAGTTGGTCTGTATGCCACGTTGCCATATCTATTCGGAGAAACTTACACTAAATTATAAAAGCATATTTCGAGTTTAAATAATCAATTTTCATTTTTAATGTGGCGATTAAAGATGTATAAGCTATTGAGTATTTACATATTTATATTTACCGACATTTTGAAATCGAAATTATTGCATTATTCACTGTAGCAAGGGCTACATAAAATCTAACTTTATGTGTTCTTTTTGGCAAAACTATAGTTTATTTTAGAAAATGTTATAAAGCTTTTTGATTTGTTTTTGCCTGAAGTATTGTTCTTCAAAATCTTTGCACTCAAACCGTTTACACCCTGTATATATATATATATATATATATATATATATATATATATGTGTATATTATAATTTTTTTTAGGTTCAGTTACAAACTGAATATAAATAATCAATATAAACATCTTTATTCGACCAAAATAAATCGAAATACGTTCGATAATGATGAGTAATATCGAACAGATGATCACTGCGATGCCATCCACTCAACATCAACTCCCAAAAGTCAATTGCATTTATATATCCTCACAGTAGATCGAAGTGTTCCGCTGTCACTTCTGGTACGCTACCATGTGTGGTTTCTAATTCTGGAATAGGTTATCATCAATTGTATTTTCGGGAATCTCTTTCTTGTCGTCACTGTTTATTTGAATGTTTTTCATCCTTTATTTATTCACAAATTTAATATTTAGGATGATTAATTTCTCGAAAGTTTCTTATTTTGGCAGCGTAAAATGAATCGCCTTCATTTTTAGCAATTTTTAGCTCTCGGATTCGGGCGAATACAATAAAAAATGTTGACGCTCTTTACCACTTCGTATGGACTAGGCTCGTGTGAGCTTAGAAGACTTGTCTTTATTCCTCTGGGCGTTTCCATACTTTATCTCTCTCTTGGAATCCGGCTGAAAATTGCCTTAAAATAGTTGCTTGACTTTATTCGATGGCTGGTTGCTTTCGGGCTAGTTCGTGTGTGGCATGCTTTGTCAAAGTTGGTTGGCACGACCGTTAACCTCGACGGACGGTTTCTCTGGTGAGCCGAAGGCCAAATTACAAGGTAATTTCAGGTTCTTTCGTAATAGTACTCTGAAAGGAGTCAGTCCCGTGTTATTGTGTACGGCTGAGCGATAGGCCAACAAGAATAGAGAATATGCTTGTTTCAATCACTCGGATTATTGCTGACTTTGATAATATTCGAAACTTGGATGCATTCATCACAATAGCTTTCTTTCCACTGGCTCCCTTTCCTGTCAATGACGATCTAACGGTCAAGAATTGACAATATATCCAAGGACTGAATTATATTAGAAGCTTAATTTTGCAATTCATCAGATTCAAAATCCAAGCGGTGAATTTGAAAGACCTCAATATGATCAAATACATTTCTAAGACAATGAACAAGCTGTCGCTGACTATATACTAGTAATGTGATATTATTAAACGAACAATTTCAAGCGTATGAATGTCCAATTGCTTGGTCAATGTCTCATCTTTTGTGTACCTGTAAATAAATCACAAAATAAGCACCAAAGAAGAAATATAATGTATTTGAAGCTTAGGTAATTGTATATTGAATTACATGTTGATATATTTACTGACTATTTGTCTGCTAAATATTTTTTGCTGATATGTAGATATATAAAATTGGGTCGGTAATCTGGTACTGTGAATAATAACCAAGAACTTATCACTTTATAGTAAATTACTTTTTGTTAATATAAGAAATTTATGTATAGAAAAGTAACATCCCTTACTTTTTATTAGACAAGGAAATTCTTAAAAAAAAACAGTGTAATGCATTTTTTAAAGAATTACAAATAAATAGACAAAAGACTTGCATTCTTTTAAAATTTATTTTTCTCTAAAAAACTATTATGTAACATCCTGATTACGTAAAATATCATTTGCAGAAAACAATCAATTTTCGTTTATATGAACTTGGTAGTGTTGATTTAATGAGCCAACAACATGCGTAATTAAATTAATTATTATTACTATTGCTTTTAAGACTTTACTTTATGGTTTAGTTTACTGTGCTAAACACCCTATGTATGATCTCACCCAATAGTAATTTAGAGCCTGACATGTGTTGTTACTAAATTTTAAATTAGATCGTTAGTTACCAGATATATAAACAAAATGAGCTCATCTCTATTTGACTTAATGAGCTGAGCATATGTATAATAAAATTAATTAACTGTACTATTCTATATGCTTCTATATCTACAATTACTCGACTATTAGTTTGAAATTTTAATATTTATGAGTAAATGTCAGTTTATATGAGACCACCTCGCGATTTTTCTTATTGGAATGTAACTCAAAAAACTATATAAAGCGGTAAGCGGTGTTGGAGGAACCGCCCAAATTTGAAATCTTTAGTTGTAAAATTCGTTTCTCAAGTTTGAAATTTCACAAATCCGAATGTACACTCTATTAAGCAACAAAGTAATTATTCAAATAGCTCACAACCACAGAAAAAATATATGACGAATTGATGACCCACCCCTTTCGGAAGTCGATTAAAAATTCTCAAAATGGTTTATAATAAATAGTGAGAAAATAAAATTAAATGAGAACGTAGCAATATCACTCAATGTTACAATCGAACATTAAACTACATGACACAAAATTTTCCATCGAAAATCATTTTCTTCATAAGTGTGTTGTCTGTGCAAACGTTAGATTCTTCTCGTCTTAAAAGTTGTAAGTATCTTATGACTGAGGCATTCCCCAAAATTTATGTCAACTTGTTATACAAAAAAAAGATATTGAACATGTACGAATCCTACCAATAGGGCAAGTAGCGCACGTCAGAACTATCAGATATTATCAAAAACATAATTTATTTAATGAACTATACTAATCTTCACAATAGATGTGCGCTCTATGTTTTCATTATAATACAAGAATATGGTTACGATATTAAAATTATGATTACGATCCTGCATTTTTTAAGTCATTCTGGCGGTGCAATTAAGCATAAACACCTACTGAAACTAATCCAAATAACTAAATCAATGCAATAACATTCTAAGAACTTTGGTTTGAAAATAAAGTTTAATGACATACAGTGCGAATAAATAAACGATAAAAACTATTCCAATAAACAATCAAGATAAGAAAGGGATTCTCAAGAATACGATTGATGATAAAAAATGCTTTCGTATTCATTCTGAAATTAGCAACCATACACGATAGCGTACCAGGAGAGACAGCAAGACATCTCGATCCACTGTAGGATCGACGGTTAAGACAAATTGAAGTTGAATCGCATTGTAGGAATCATCTGTTCGGTATTAGTCATCGTAGCTGATGTAAATAAGTCGAACTATTGTGATTTATTTTGGGGAAATAAAGATATTTATATTGATGGTAAAAATTTGTAATTGAATCCAAGGATAATTAATAATAAGTGGTGTCAAAGAAGTGGGATTAAATGCAGTTTAAAATCTCGAGTTATTAATGGCTACAACTAGAAGTATGGCAGAAATAAATCAGATACTGGCGAAAAGGACACACAGAAGTTGGTGCGTTCCCGCAATTTGTTTAGTGTATTGTTTTCAATTTGATTGAATTACTTCTTTGATTTTTAAACTTCTGCACCTTTTCTAAAACATTCCGTCGCGCTAATGCTAATTGTAAGTGTTTTTTTGCGTGTAAAATGTAGACAGTATTGACATTCGTGTTTTGGATCCCAAGCTATTAGGACGCTTGGGAGATTCGTGTGTCGGATCCCTAGCTATTTGGACGCTTGGGAGTTTCGTGTTTGTGCTCCGAACTATTCGGACACTTTTTTTGATTCCGTCTGTAGAGACGCCGCTTTTTGTTGTTAGTGTTACGAGTCCGCGAATTCTTTAGCTCCGTTCGTAGCGACCGCTAAACCGCTTTCAGTTTGTTTCTTTTGTGTTTACAAAAGCGCATCATTTGTTGTTAAACCCGCATTTTTTGTATGCTCAATCAATGAACACTACGTCGCTATTTTTTGTGTAACGTGTTGTCCAGATGAAGCTCTAAGAAACTGTTCCTGTTCACGGGGCTAGCCTCTGAAGAAAGAAGAACCAAGAAAACACCCTTTGCAGAGCTTCGACGTAAAAGGTCAGTGATTAACTTTTATTTGGTGAATTACTTTATGTGTTTATTGATTGTTCCGCTAAAGGTCCTTCGTCAATTATATACTTGCATTGAACCAGCATTGAACTAAAACCGCAACATCTAATTCATACATTTTTTTGAATATTATTCTATTCTATGTAATGTTTATCGAACACATTACAGAAGTACTTAAACATTGAAAAATATGCCACAAATATCCTTCAGAAAACAAGTACAATGTGAACTTAGCACTAGAAAGATGATTCAATACATATACGTGTATATATATATATATATATATATATATATATATATATATATACTATGAACAAGGTTAGGTTCCGGGTGAGAACCGCGTCTGCATTTGTTATATACTCGACGTTTCACGTTTCGACTCCTGCTTTGGAACCATTATCAAGAGACAAAAGTGAAAAAGAGTTTCAGAGTCTAGATCGAACTCGGGGCCTCAATCTGCCTACTCCCCAAGAGTCACTAGGTAACTGAACTGAATTTGAGTGTGCTCTGTTTCTTTTATTTATAGTTAACGCTAGGTTAGAAGGGGATGTCACGTGATGAAGAGGCTGTGTTGTGATTGGTTGGGTGTTGGTGGGCGTATCTGCTTTGTTTAATCCAGCAATTACGGAGGTCCATGCTGTGGGAAGGCAAGAGCTGTCATAGCGTCGGTTTTTCACTTTTGTCTGTTGATAATTTGATAATGGCTCCAAAGCAGGAGTCGAAACGTCAAGTATATAATAAATTCAGACGCGGTTCTCACCCGGAACCTAGGCTTGTTCATAGTAATGACCGCTGAAGCCTCTCAGAACACTCACACACGTGTATATATATATATATATATATATATATATATATATATATAGGGTGTCCCACAGTCTATGCTACCTTAGACGTTTATGGAAATGGGAACATGGAATGGTTCTGAAAATTTAATTACCTATTGCCCCAGATCTATCGATGTAAAATATTTTCAACGATGCATAAAAGTAGTTACATTTTTGATACTTCAAATATGTTACCCTGTATCTGATAGCATTTTTTGGACTCACAATTATTTTCGGATTATTTTTTCTTAATATGTACTTCCCTGTACCCATCCTTAACGGTTTTCGGGTTATTACTTTTTTTCTATATTATTTTGTTCAAAACATTGCTCTAATTAAATATTTGTTAGGGCTGTATAAAAATGTTAAAAAGTCATTTTTTAAAAATGGAACACTCTTTATATTATCAACTAACATGAAAGGGAATCAAAATCCCATTTAAATGATATATGATATTCCATATTTCAGAAATAAAATCAAGTTTGTGTAAGAATTGGATTATTTTGGGATATTTATCCAGATAGCGCTAAAATGTCTTGACGAGAAATGTCATTAGTAAAATTTTCACAATTAGTTCGATGCATTTGCGCATTTCGTAAAGAAAGTGACTCGAAAAGGATTAAATTGGAGGAAAATAGCTATCTAATGGTAGTTTTTCTTAATCTTTTTCTGATTCATGGTTAACGTAGCAAAATTTCAGAAAGTTTAATGAGATTTACCTCGATTTATAAGCAATGAACAAGAAAAAGTTTGTAGGATTGTTAAATAATTTCATTAATTAAGGGTAAAAAGTGAAAACAAACCAATTTGAGTACATCAAATAACATAAATATAATAATATCAACAAATTACAATACAAAACAAAAGCATATTATACAAAATCACTGGCATCTAGCTCTTCAATGCAATTGGTCACTAATTGGCGGAGGTCATGTTTGCTCAGTACTGGTGTCCTAAATACTTTTTTTTCAATTCACCCCACAAGTAAAAATCACGTGGCTTGAGATCAGGTGATCTAGCAGGCCAATCTCACGGTTCCAAACGTCTATACCAACGATCGTCGAACATTTCAAGCAACTCTGAAGATACTGCCCCAGTGCAATGGGTCGGTGCTCCATCTAGGTGAAACCAACTGATACTATATTCTTCTAAGGGCAAATTTTCTAAAAACTCCTTAGAAAACTTTGCATTGATCCATATCATGATTTTAAACAATCCTTGAACAGAGTTAGGAGCTAAACCTAAATTATTTTCTACACTTCTTATAGACGCTTGGAGATACGCAAGGGGTACATATAATTGAACTTTCTGCATGTTCTTGCTGTAATTTTTCGAAATTGTCCATGAATAACGAATAGGTTCATCAAAACTTCATTTGAGTAGTTATTTAATAGTTTTCGTGTTATTATCCTTCCTAAACGCGCAAATGTATCGAATGGTCAAAATTTTACTAATGAAATTTCTCGTGAAGACATTTTAAGCTCTCTAGATAAAATCCCAAAATAATCCAATTCTTACACAAACTTGATTTTATTTCCGAATCCGTACTATTTAGTATACCTAAATAGAATATCATATACCATTTGAAAGGGATTTTGATTGTCTTTCAGGTTAGTTGATAATATACAGGGTTTTCCATTTAAAAAATTCACTTTTTTATATTTTTGTATCTAACAATAAATTCACAAATTTTAAGACACCCTGTAAAACGCAGAACAAACTTCTTTCTTCCAGACTATTACATAGTACCGTATGAGTTCAAATACCGCTATAAAAAACATTTAATTGGAGCGATGTTTTGAATAAAAAAATATAGAAAACAATTAAAAACTAGAAAACCGTTAGGGATAGGTATATTAAGACAAAATAATCAGAAAGTGATTACGAATACAAAAATGGTATCATATACAGGGTGTCCCATTTGAAATATCAAAAATGTTACTACTTTTTGGTATAAGCGGCAACATCGCATCGTTAAAAATATTTTAGATCAATAGATCTGGAACAATTACTTGGATAATCAAATTTTCAGAAACATCATATGTTCCGCTTAACTATACTCGTCGACTGCAAAAAATGCTGAAGAAGTTCGGCAAGAAGTGTCCAGAATATTACGAACAAGAAAACTGCCAAATTCCAACCTCAGTTCATACGAATGGCATGCACTGTTTCAACTTCGTTAAAATAAAGATATTTTAATTCTACCAGCTGATAAAAGGCAACGCTACCGTGGTAATGAACAGGGAAGCATACAATCAAAAGATGACTGATATCCTACAAGACACTCGCGACAAACCAACAACCCGATACCCAACAACGTATTTGGAAAAAGTTTCAAAAACTAAAATACAGGAATCACCGATAGACAAAGAGATTAAGAAACACTTTATATCACGCGAGAAATTATCCAGGTGCCCAAGGCTCTACGAACTACCCGTCGTAAGTGCTGCCAACTCAGCAACTCAAAGACTGGAAAAATACATAGCCTGAGGTGTAGGAAGCGTATTCCCATCTGAGAAATTTTCGAATTTTCAACACCTAAAAACGAGCAACACTGCCTAGCCTAGATTTGAAACCACTATACCCCAAGCGTTCCAGTCAAAAAAGCTATAGAGAAAATATCCAAGAAAGAAAATTTCGCAACCCACATTATAGAACTCACAATACACTGCCTAAAATACACATATTTTACATACAACAGACAGACGGTGCTCCCATAGGCTCATCGCTGTCACCGGTAATAGCCAATCTCTTCATGATTTACCTCGACGAAGAAGCTCTCCAAAATGCTAATCTTAAAACAACGTTATGGGTTTCATGCGTAGATCTTATTTTCATCATCTGGCCACATGGAGAAACGCAATTAGGAAACTTTTTGACATATGTCAACACCTGGGATCCTAAAATAGAGTTCACTTTAAAATTAGAACAAATAATTATCTCCCATTCCTAAATGTTCTTGTTACCAAAAACACCAAACAGGCAGTTTCAATTTACAATTTACAGAAAACCATCACACAACAATAGATGCCTGAACGCCACGTCACACCATCCCCAAAGCAAATTCAAGCAGTCGCCAACACTCAAGCTCATAGCCAGCGGGGGGGTCTGGGGGTTCAACCCCCGCCCCTCCCGAAATTTTTGGTTTCAAGATTCAATTTTAACCAATTAATCATGTTTTTCATAAGAATAAATTATATATTTATACAATTTTATATATTCTGGAAATACACGAACAAATATATACATTTTGCAGTACTAATCAGCCCATCAACAATCAAAAAAACACACGACAAGAATACAACAAAAACATAGACGAGAACAAACATCTTAACTTATATTAGAGGTACTACCGATAGAATAGGACGACTATGGAGAAAGCACGACATAAAGCTAATTTTCAAGCCTCACACGAACATAGGCAAATTCCTTAGTAACCCCCCGAAAGATAAGATCGACTTAGAGAATCACGGAGTCTATATAGCTTGTGGAGACAGTCAAAAGTCATACGTGAAGTACTAACCGACGCATTTCCGTAAGAGAAGAAGAACATAAAGTAAGGATCAGGAATAAATACACATCGGCCTTATTCCAACACGAACTCAATACAGGACATAAAATACACTTTAAAATTTACAAAAAAATCGCCAACGTAGAAAATCACAGAAACAGCGTGGAAGGCACTTCTACAAAAATCCCACTATTAAACTCCTACTAATAAATCTAATCATTTCATAAATATGCATGAGAAAGGTCATGAAAAACAAACACAAGTGGCCATAAACAAGGCGATGAGCAGTCATAACATAACTCGGATTAGCAAGGAAAGCAATAAAATACACTAATAACCTAGCACCTGAACAATGATTATACGGTTTATGACCTCGAACGAACTCACAGGCACTTTCTAAATTTCTTCAGCTCACCTTTGAAAATGGAAAATGCTATGTATGTATTTTGGTGTACATCCGTTTCTTGGTTTGTGCTCCGAAAAGAACAGTTGACCTGACGTTTCGCTAAAATCTCATTGTCATTCACAAATGTGAAGATCTGAAAACAGATGATGTACACCGGATACAACATAGGAAACCACACGTTTCGCCAAGGTCTCACTTGACAATTTTCTTACTCCTACTCTAATAGAAATAATTCCCTACATTTTTCCCTAAAGTTATATAATGCCAATTTCCTAAGATATTGTTACGAGAATTCATCCAACTGCTGGTGCAATCGGTCATCACCCAATTCATGGAAGGGACATTATTCCGATAAATTCGTGGAACCCCAAATGTTTGTCTCTCAACCGGCGGACCGCTGCCGTTACTAGGAATTCCCTTAAAGCTTCCAGAACATGATGGAATTTCCTGATGATTCGTGGACGTACCAGACAATTCCGAGATTAATATATAAAAGGAATAGCTGGCGATAGGAGGTATTCAATTTTCGTCGGACGTATTGTACAGTTAAGATAAAATGTAAATAGTAGTTTCTGTGAATATAAATTTGTGTAAAAGTAGTGGAAATAAATTAGAGTGAGTTGGACTGTGTTTTTAAATAAATCCAAGAACCGAACAGAACCCGTGTGTGAAAATAAAAACATTACAGTGGTGACAGGTGTGCGGTGTATTTGTGGAACTTTAAAAGTGAAAAATAAATCGACGGGCAAAAAACGTGAGTTTGGACCAATTGAAAGTGACGGACTTGAAAAAAGAACTTGAGGAAAGGGATTTAGAAATCAGTGGGAAGAAAAGTGAATTAATACAACGGCTACGAGATGCCCTAATAAATGAAGGTAACGACCCCGATACTTATTTGTTCGAAGTTTCTGGCAATGGGGACTTGAGTATGCTATTGAAAAAATGGAAGAAAATTTAAAAGAAACATTACAAGAAAACTCTCAAACGCTAGAGGAAAAATTGCAAGATAAATTTCTAGAAAATTCTACGACTTTAGAGGGTAAGCTACAAACATTACAAGATATTTCTAAAATCATGAAAGAGGCTCTAGAAGAGAAACTGCAAGAAAATTCTAAAACTCTAGAAGAGAAATTGCTAGAAAATTCTATAAACTTAAAAGAAGCGTTAGAAGATAAATTAGCAGAAAATTCTAAAATTCTGGAAGACAAATTACTGGACAATTCTAAATCTCTAGAAGAAAATTTGAAAAGCATGGTACAGAAAAATTCAGAAATGCTAGAAGAGAAAATATTCGAGAATGAGGATCGGATGGAAGCGCTAAAGCAAACAATGGTCGAAGAGTCAAACAAAAATGAAACGCGGATAGAAGAGCTAAAGCATATAATGGAGGCTGAGATCAGCAAAATAAAAGAGCAGGTAGTCACTATACAAAGGGGAGAAACTCAATCAAAAATCTTAAGCAGAAACAGTACAGAGGTAGTGGATTCAAGAATTGGCCTCGAGGGGACAAGACACAGAATGAAACCTCCCCAATTTGATGGAAAATCATCATGGACTAATTATCGTCACCAATTCGAGGCTGCAGCTAAGCTAAACGGATGGTCGGCAGAAGAGAAAGCAATAGAATTAACTCTTGCCTTAAATGCCTCTGAGCAAGAAGACTACGAACAACTGGTCAAACATTTAGAACTGAGGTATGGACAAACCCATTTGGAGCACGTTTAACACTCCCAACTGAAAAATCGCTACCAGAAACCGAATGAATCTCTTCAAGAGTTTGAAACTGATATTGCCCGTCTGGTTTGCCTTGCCTATCCAGCCACACCGGAAAATGTGATAGAAAGGTTAGCAGTGCAAGCATTTTTGGATGGACTTCGGGACCACAAAGCCAGACAAGCATTGACCCTAGCTCGACCGACTCAATTAGTGGATGCACTGGCTCGAGCTCTAGAATTCGAGGCTGCGAAAAATACCTGCAGAGGTCAAGCCAGAGTCCGAATCATTGACGGAGAATCCGAGGATGGCGGAAACGATGAAGCCTCTGAAGAAAGATAATAGAAGTCCTTACCGAAAAAAGACTAGTGAGATGCCGGAAGTGTCGTAAGGTAGGACATGTCCAGAGTCGTTGCAAGGAGAGCAACGGAGTCCAGACTTCTTCGGCGGGAAAACTAAAAAAGGCCTATGTAAAGGGACCATCGTCGACCTGTAGCAAACAAGTGTCACGTTAACAGTGTCTTCGTAGACGGCCTTATTAATAGGAGGCAATTTGCAATGCTGCTGGATACTGGCGCGACGAAAACAGTAATAAGGCCCAACATTGTTTTAGAGACAATGATAAAACCAACAAAATGGCAACTGCGAACAGCGACAGGAGAAGCACCGAAAGTCCATGGTGAAATAGAGGTTGAAATGACCTTGGGAAACACAACCTTTCTACATGTTATGAGCTCCAAGGAATTCCAGTTAAATTTCAAAGATGGAATTCTGCGAGTGAATGACAAAGAAGTGGTGCTTCATGGGAAAGATGAGGTAATGCTACGAGCAATCTTGGCAGAGGATGTAAATGTTCCGGAAAGGGCTGAAATCGTTGTAGACGCTTGCCTGGATGGGAAAGCTAAACCTGGAACAGTAATGCTCCCGAACTTAACGACGTAAATGTAGGCAGAGGAGTCGCACTGGGGAAGACTCTGTTTCATGCCAGGGAGATTGTTCCAGTAAGAGTAATGAACCTGAATCATTACTCGGTTGTGCTAAAGAAAGGAACAACTTTGGGCCATTGTTCAACAGTTTCCTCTGTAGTCAGAAGCACACAGCATGCAGAAATGCCACCAGGTAAACTATCTGAGGAACTGGAAAGACTCATCACCGATTCATCTAAGAATTTGAAACCAAATCAGAAAGTAAAATTGAGGGACATCGGGAGAAACTACCAGGATATCTTCGATGCAGGGAATGGGAAAAGAGGACGAACCGATCTGGTGAAACATAAAATTAATACTGGGGACGCTCAACCTATTCGACAGTCGGCGAGAAGACTACCCCTAGCTAAAAGAGAAGAAGCCGACAGGATAGTCCGCGAGATGGAGGAAGAAGGTGTTATTGAACCATCCAATAGCCCTTGGGCTTCTCCAGTTGTCTTGGTTAAAAAGAAAGATGGTTCGACCCGATTTTGCGTGGTCTATCGGCAATTAAACCACGCTACAAAGAAAGACAGTTATCCCCTTTCAAGAATAGACGATACCCTAGATACGTTAGCTGGATCGAAGATGTTTTCCACCCTGGACTTGAAGAGCGGTTATTGGCAGGTGGAACTTGCTAAAGAAGACCGAGAAAAGACTGCTTTTACCATCGGCTCAGGACTTTACCAGTTCACAGTGATGCCGTTTGGGTTGTGCAATGCTCCAGCGACTTTTGAAAGATAAATGGAAACAGTGTTAAAAGGGCTTTCATGGAAAACGTGCCTGGTGTATCTTGACGACATTATCGTGGTTGGAAGATCATTTGAAGGCCACATCAAGAACCTGGAGGAGGTGTTTCGGCGACTTCGGAGTTCCGGGCTAAAGTTGAGCCCGAAGAAGTGTCAGCTGTTCCAAGAAGAGGTGCAATATCTTGGACATGTGGTTTCCGCAGAGGGTGTAGCTATTGATAAACCGAAAGTCAAAGCCAGGAATGGCCGATACCTAAAGATATCCACCAGTTAAGAAGTTTCCTGGGGTTATGCACGTACTATCGTCGGTACGTCGCCGGATTTGCCAATATCGCCAAGCCACTTACTAGACTCACAGAGGGGAAGGTGCAGTACCAGTGGGGCGAGGAATGCCAACGATCATTTGAGACACTGAAAAGAGCATTGACCAGTGGCCCCGTCTTAAGTTATCCTTTGCCAGATGGAAACTTCGTTTTGGATACCGACGCAAGCAATGTGGGAATTGGTGCGGTGCTTTCGCAGATCCAAGACGGTCAGAGAAAGTCATCGGCTATTTTAGCAAGACCTTGAGCAAGCCTGAACGGAATTACTGCGTTACTCGCAGGGAACTCTTGGCTGTGGTAAAGGGGGTAGAACATTTCTATAAGTACCTCTATGGTAAAAAATTCCTCCTGAGGACTGATCATGCAGCACTGAAGTGGCTCTTGCAGTTTAAAAACCCCGAAGGACAAGTGACCAGGTGGATTGAGCGGTTGCAAGAATTCGACTTCGAGACTGAACATCGCGCAGGAACAAGCCATAAGAATGCTGATGCCCTATCGAGGAGACCATGCTGTTCTCTGTAGAACTACCGCCATCGATGACCATTGGCAATCTGCGGAGATCCAAAAAGACCAGAAATTAGATCCAGATTTGAAAGAAGCTATCCGGTGGAAGGAAGAAGACCGCAAACCTACGTGGCAAGAGATTTCCCGATACTCACCAACCATAAAGTCGTACTGGGCTCAGTGGAACTCTCTCATCCTGGAGAATGGACTTCTAAAGCGCGTCCTTTAAACCCCAGAGGAAGGCAAGGACAGAAAGCAGATTGTAGTCCCTAAAAATAGGAGGCCAGAGGTTTTGCGAGAACTACATGACAGTACAACTGGAGGACATCTGGGAGTGACCAAAACCTTGGGGAAGTTGCGAGAACGCTTCTATTGGGTAAACTGCCAAGTAGACGTTAAGGAGTGGTGCCGGAAATGTACGGTTTGTGTAGCAAGTGATGGGCCTCAGAAGCGACCAAAAGCTCCAATGAAGCAATATAACGTGGGCAGTCCATTCGAAAGAGTAGCCATTGATTTTGCCGGTCCATTTCCTGAATCCGACCCTGGAAACAAGTACATTGTGGTGGTGATGGACTATTTTAGTAAATGGGCTGAAGCGTATGCCTTGCCGAATCAAGAAGCCTTGACCGTTGCTGATGTCCTTGTCAAGGAATGGATCAGTCGTTTTGGTGTTCCCTTGGAGTTGCACGCAGACCAAGGTAGAAATTTCGAATCTACTCTTTTCCAAGATGTCTGCAAACTTCTGAAGATCAATAAAACACGGACGACAGCATTACACCCTCAATCAGATGGGATGGTACAACGGATGAATAGGACTATTAACCGCCATTTGTCAAAAGTAGTCTCCGACCACCAAAGAGACTGGGACCAGTACCTTCACTTGTTTCTAATGGCATATCGTTCATCTGTGCACGAGTCCACGGGTCAGACCCCGGCAAGCGTTATTATGGGACGAGAGTTACGACTACCATGCGATTTGAAGTTTGGATGTCCCCCAGGAGAAGAGACTGCAGGTGAAGACTATGTCAGCCAGTTATGTCGAAAGATGGACGACATACACCAACGAGTCCGGTCAAATATCGAGAATGCCAGTGCCCGAATGAAGGAAGCCTACGACATCAAAGCCGAGAACGGAGAATTCCAAGTTGATGATCTTGTTTGGTTGTATAACCCGCAACGTCGTTGTGGATATTCGCCCAAGATACAGAGATGTTGGGACGGGCCGTACCAAATTGTGAAGAAAATCAACGATGTTGTCTACAGAATAAAGAAGCTACCTCGGGGAAAACCAAAGGTCGTACATTTCAACAGGTTAGCCCCTTATGCCGGAAGTCATGACAGCGAAGATGACCAAGCCCAAGTCCGCAGCATCCAACCACCCGATGACGAGATGACCTTCGAACAGTTTATGGCACTGTACTCTAATGGGCAGAAAGTGCAGCACGACGTGACCACAGAGGAACCCCGAGACCTGTTTGAGGTGCCCATAGAATATGCCCTGGCTCATTGTGTGGCTCGAGATCTCCGGATGTCCAGAGGAATAGCCAAGGTGTTTGCCAAAAAGTACGGCCAGTTCCAGAAGCTGCGGGAGCAAGATCCAGCGGTAGGGAAGGTCCTTCATCTCGAAGATAAACAACCAGTGGGTACCAGAGACATCTTTTATTTGGTAACGAAAACATTCTCGCAGGACAAGCCAACATACAGCGATCTTTGGAAGACTCTGGTAGAATTGAGGAATGTAATGATGGAGAAGAATCTGATGAAATTGGCGGTCCCAAAGATAGCCTGCGGGTTGGATGGACTGAATTGGAGGGTGGTGAGAAGTATGATGGAAACAATCTTTCGATTCAGTGGCGTCGACATCCTGGTATGCTGTCTCAGTACTCGCAGCCCAGATTCGAAGACCGTTGATTGTTACTTCCACCAAACTTCCCATTGTCGAAATGGAGAGTCCTGCAAATATCGTCACACCAGGAAGGATTCTGGGACATTCCGGGACGAAATGGTCTTAAGGAGGGGGCAATATTACGAGAATTCATCCGACCGCTGGTACAATCGGCCATCAACCAATTCGTGGAAGGGACATTATTCCGATAAATTCGTGGAACCCGAAATTTTTGTCTCTCAACCGGCGGACCGCTGCCGTTACTGGGAATTCCCTTAAAGCTTCCAGAACATGATGGAATTTCCCGATGATTCGTGGACGTACCAGACAATTCCGAGATTAATATATAAAAAATAGTAGTTTCTGTGAATATAAATTTGTCTAAAAGTAGTGGAAATAAATTAGAGTTGGACTGTGTTTTTAAATAAATCCAAGAACTGAACAGATTCCGTGTGTGAAAATAAAAACATTACAATATCATTACTTAAGATATTTTATTTCCCTAAGATATGGTGTGTTCTATTCCCTAATATTTCCTATCCTATGTAGTCTTCTTCTCTTCACCGTTGGTTCGTCTTCTTGCAGTAGCGCTTGCCGTGGTCTTTTCATCTTGTTTCTCACATGTTCGTTGTAATTGGTTGCCTCTCTCATCAGAGGGTTTATATACTGTTCCAACCTGGCTATGGTTTTCTTCGCTCTCTTCGTTATTTCTGCTTTGATTGTGGTCATACCTAGGTCACTTCTTAGATGGTTGTGTCACCTTACCTACTTCGATGACACTAGGGTGTGCCGGCAGCTGCAGTGGAGACGGGTCGGGTTCCTTAAGTCAAGTTTTAAACTCAAGCGTTCTACGAAACCGCAACTAAGAATTGATGTTCCTATGGGCGCCAGGTAGATTACTTGCCTCAACCACCCTTAAAATTCCTATGGATAACCTATCAATCTAGGGAAAAAACAAAAATACCGAAATTACATTTAATATTCAATTAGGTTACACTTAATTCCATCTTGCAACCATTACAACAAAACTAATTCATGAACAGTTTCACACTTCCAATCATAAGATTCACTCAACACCTATATCAACAAAATGTTTACACCACTGGTTAACAATGTCGTATCTTTAAATACCTGCTTCTATATATGATTACTAGTAGGGCACGAAATTGCAAATCAGCAAATGCAAAATATTAATAGCATATACATAAATACATAAACTTTTCAAAAATATTATAAAGCAATGATACGTTTATTAATATCCCAACAATACATCATTAATACATATATAAATATAAATCAGTACTAGCATAAATAATTGTTTTCTGAACGATATTTGTGGCATATCTTTCAATGTCTAAGTACTTCTTGGGAAATAACACCACATTAAAGAAAAATTGCTATATATTCCAAACGTTTCTAAGATGTAAATTAAAATTTACAAAACAGGAAGTTCAAAATTGTAAGAAAATTTGGAAACAAATAGACAATCTGCTGCAGTACCCACCTTCCAAATTTCATTTTGATATCTTTAATAATTCCAGAGATATTTGCTTGGTTCCACACATTTGCCCATCACTGTATATATCTTTTTGAGACTTGAAATATCGGCAATAGCAATATTTTAATGTTACAGTTGTTTCTCAGGTACCATGGTGCGTCCGTGAACCTCCTTAGTACGTTGTTTTGTACTGCCTCTAATTTCCTGATGTGCGTTGCTGCCGCTTGTCCCTAGATGATGGCTCCATATGTGATGATTGGTTTTACTGACGCTTCGTAGATGTCTCTCTTCGCCATCAGTTGTAGTCTGCTTCATCTTCCTATCATTGGGTTGAGTTGGCTGATCCTTGATTTGGCTTTCTTCACTGTTTCTCTTATATGGTTCTTCCACGTGAGTTTCCTGTCTATGTGTATTCCCAGATATTTGACGTCTTGACTCCATTCTATGTGATTTCCTCCTACAATTAGTCTTGTGGTTCGTTGGTCCACCTTCGTCATCTGTCCTATGGCTATTGCTTGCGTTTTTTCCACGTTGATCTTGATTTTCCATTTCTTCGCCCATTGCTCCATGTCCTCGATTTCTTGTTGCAGGTAGTTTACGGCTTGGTTCACTTTCGTTGATGTTACAGCTTTTGTTGTGTCGTCCGCAATGATGTATGTCCTTGTGTGCCTTGGTCCTCTTGGTATTTCATGGTGTATATGCTGTACAGTGTACGTGATAGTGCTGATCCCTGTGGCGTTCTTTCTCGCATCCTCCTCTCGGTCGATGTAGTGTCGTTGATCCTGATGCTGAATGTCCGTCCTGTTAGGTAGTCCTGTATTATCCTGCTGATCGCCCTGCTGAATCCCTGTATTTCCATTTTTACTATTAGTCCACTCTGCTATATCTTGTCAAAAGCTCGCTCCACGTCGAAGTATATGATGCACGCTGTCCTCCTATTCTCTATGTTGGTCATTAGGTCTTCTATCATCCTCATTACCTGGTCTCCTGTGGAATGTCCCTCTCTGAATCCGCTCTGCTCGTCTGGAATGATTTAAAGCTGTTCTTCCTGCTTATTGATTCTCCTCAAAATGATCCTGTCCATTATCTTGCTGGTATGGCTTAGTAGGCTGATCGATCTGTAGTTCCCTGGCAGTTTCTTGCCCTTTCCTGATTTTGGGATCATAACTATTATTGCCTACTTCCATTCCTCTGGGTATTTCTGCTGAAACAAAATAAGATTATATTATGTTTTTGGTCTCCTATCTATGTATTCGTTTGGTAGTTTCGTTAACATCCTGTTTGATATTTTATCCCATCCTCGTGCTTTTCTAACTTTCAAATTTCTAATGATGTCCTTTATCTCTTCCAATGATATTTTTAGGCTTTTTCTTCTATTTCTTCTTCGAATTGTAAATATCAAAGTATCCTGTCGTCTCCTTGGTCTGTGTTGAACTGCTCCTCCATTGCGTCCGCGAATATTTCTACCTTGTCCTTTTTCTTGTACTTTTGTCCATCTCTTCCTTGTAGTGGTGTTTTAGTTTGTGTGTCCTTGTTTTTCCTCATCCTTCTTAGTATTTGCCAGTGTGTGCCTCTGTCGATGTCCAGCCCTTCTAAATACTGGTCCCTTTGTCACTTCTGTGCTCCTTCAATTCTTCTCTTATCTCGTTGCTCAATCTGTTGATTGTTTGTCTTATCAGCGGATCTAGGTTTATCTTGTATCTTCTCTTGTTCCTGTCTTTCTCTGATCTTCTCCTTCAGTTGTCTCGGGATGTCTTCTGTGTAGATTGGTTTCCGGGTCGTCGTCGTGTTTGCTTCGTGTGAAGCTGTCATCTTCTCCCTGATTGCTCTTGCCTCTTCATCGATCTCGACCATTATTGGTGTTATCATTGTCCTTTTTGTCAATGCTGCCCTGAATCCATCCTAGTTGGTCATTGTTGCCGTCCTAGTTGGTTGCTCATTCCTCCCTCTTGTTGCTGTTAGTGTGACATGGTCGTGATTTCTCTTTTCGCTCAACTCACGTTTCAACAGCGAAGCTGTCATCATCAAGGAGTAAACCAAAAAACCGTTTTTTTGGAATGAAAAAAGAATAGTTTGGTGTTAGGGTATAAAACTTGGTGTTTATGCGTAAACTTGAAATATCAAGAAATATTAGCAGACACAAAACTTCACTTAAACCGACAGAAACGCGGATTTATTAATGGATTAGGAACAATTTGGAAATCAATAACTGGTACTCTGTATGCAAGCGATGATGAATATTTTAATAACTGTATTAATATCACGCACGACGAAAAACAAATCGAAAATCTACTCAAGAACCAAATCTCTGTTACGATTTCCGTAATCAAAAATTTCAATCCAACGGTTCATAAACTCCAAATCTACGAGGAAACCTTTAATAAGGATATTAATGAAATCAGGCAAGCCATTGCATTTATTTCAGACGATCTTCAGTTCTTTGGGACATTAGTCAAAACTCTTAGATTTATGTTAATAATTAATGGAAAGTTATGTCTTTATTAAGATGTCCTTAATGATGTATTATCAGTAATATCTTTCGTTTGCATTAGAATGTTACATAGTTAAATCATTTCACCGGCAGATTTGGTCGACTCCCTTCAAATTATCTCTAACTTTTTGCACGAAAACAATTTGCCCTTATCTATTAATGTCCAAAATATTGCACAATATATCGACATTATTGAATTAAAAGCATTTCAATTAGACAAGAAAATAATTTTTGTATTAAGAATCCCCTTAGTAAACCCTGAAACTTTTATCATTTTTCGTTTATATCCAATATTCATCACATTTTACCAACCACAACCAAATATATTGCGAAAACGATGATTCACCATTGAATACTACATTTCGGAACTTGGACAATTGCAACTCCTTAAGCCAAATTCAATGGATATGGTCAGACGTTCTCCCGTATCCTATAGAGAGCAATTCGATTTGTGAGGCCCAGCTGTTTGACACCTTCCTTCCAAAAGCTGGTCAGACTTCCATATTCTACGCCAAAGGATACAACGTGTACAAGATTTGCTTAAACGTTTGGCTAATTACTGTTTCTGATCTTCGACTTATCACCATAAAGTGCAGTGGAAACAGCGTTGTAATAATTACAACGAACTCAGTCCTAAATTTGCAGGTTGACTGTAACGTTTTCATTGGCAACACTAGAATTCTTTCAAGCAAGCTAATCGACAATTTCCAAAACATTACCTACAAGAACCATCCCATCCAAATACCGTACAACTGCTACAAATCTATACCACCGAAAAAAACTGTCCCAGATCTAAAGCCACTAAGACTAAACAAGATCGGTGTAGACGACCTCAACATAGCCCAACATATACTCAACAAATACTCAGAGGAGCTAGATAAATTAATAAATCAACCGTTTATTAAGAACCGCATGCCATGGTTCACAATTTTTATCAATTACATTAATCATTTTGTTATAGTCAGAGAGCCCACTGCAAAAATCCCCTACGTTAAATCAACAGAATAAAATGCTTTTAAAATGGTAGTACTTATTATAAACAATAAGAAAATATCCCACTGCTTGGGCTGGCTCCGTTCAAATCATGGGTATCTGCTCCTCTATGAAACATTTTTCGGACCATAAGTTTACTGTTACAGTAACACCTTGAAACTACGCCTCAAATTTTGTTCCAATTGTATAAAATAATAAAATAAATAACTGCTTTATTAAATTAATTAAATGTTCGGATATCTTGGCACAAGCCTTTTTTACATTTTTTGTATGGTGCATTTTTATACGAATCACCCAACAGCATAAAATAAAAACTAAATTAAATATTAAATATTTTTCTTTATGAAAAATTTTTCCTGCGTCGTTCAAACCTGTTTTCAACATCTGGTACGACGGTTTTGACTTCTCCTCCAAATCCCCTACTATTACTCTTCCCATGTTTGATGCGAACTTTAGTTATTCGACTACTCTTGGTACAGTGCACACGTATCTTGTTCAAGCGTCTAATAATTTTTTGGAGTACCTTTCACTTTTTCATCATCAGAAAGTGTTACGAAACAATATAAAATGTGTTTTTTGTGTGATTCTGGTAGAGGTGTTGTAAAAGAATTTGATGAAGTGAAGTTCGAAAAAGCTAGGCGTATGGCCATATTTCGCTAAGCAATGAAACATAAACATCATGATCTCGATTTTCCTACAACAATGAGTGATGCTGGATACCATTCTGACTGTAATGGAAAATTTGTTGTACTGAAAACAATGTATAAAGAAGATTTTGACAGAATATTACATTCAGAAAGTGTAAGAATAATTACAGAGATATTTATTATTTCCTATAAAACTATAGCTTCTCTTTTTTTATTTCTACTCATAGAAGCATCCCGTGCTCCGTTTATAAATCGCTACAACTATTGTTACGACCATGACTTACTGACTTACGCATACGCGTTACCCTCTTCATAAATTTTGGAGACTATATATCTCTCTTACTCGTAGTACTTCCTTGAATATTATCCAAGACTTAGTGCCTACATTAATTAATTTCTAAATAAATATTATAAGGCTAGGAGTTGTCCTCAAGTCCTCATATCTTCCTGAAGTGACTTTTACAAGTGTTCTCTTTTATAATATTTTTTTAGATAAAAAATTATAGATTATTTAAAAATGTATTAATTGAGGCGATATCTCACTTAAATACACATAAGTGCAATATCGTGTTAAAAAAATCCAATTTAAAATAACTTTTTTTTTCTTCTTCACAATTGGTTACACATTTTTTTTATTAAAAAAAATTAGAACAATTCTTTATAAGAAATACAATGATGTGTATGATGATGATCATGAGGATAGTGAGAACAGTGATTGACTCAAATGAAGAATATGTATGTGTAACTATGTATGATCGAATGTATGTTTTTAAATGTGTATAATTTAATTTAATGTAATATTAAACATATTTAATATTATTATCTGCATTTTCTGAAATGTTTAAATAAATAGATACTTTATACAAATAAATTGTTATTATTCTTTTAATAATTATTCATCCCTATTAGGGATGTAACGAATGTCCGATTTTCCACATTCGCGAATGCGAATGCGAATTTTCAGTACCAATATTCGCGAATGCGAATTTTCAGTACCAATATTCGCGAATACGAATGCGAATGCGAATATCAGATTTTGAAATATGGCGCCAAAATTATGCAATCACAAACACATATAAATCGTATATTTAAGACTGATTATGTTGAACCCGATATAATGAAATTTAGTTACTTTGGCTCCATGAAAAAATATATCATAAATTGTGAATCGGAATTATATAAATCAGTTTTTATATTCTTAGTACAAATACGTAAACTAGAAGAGCAGTGGTATTTTTGGGTGTCCCAGATATGTAAACACAAAGATTTGGACCCTAACTGAAAACCTTAATTTTTTACACTCAACGCTGTTTTAACAGCTAAATTCTCACATTCATAAAGTAAACTGAAAACAAAACTTTGTATTTATATAGGTAATACGCACATACCTATGTGTACCTAATACCTACCTAATATTAATTTCTGTAGTTTCTAACTTTGTAATGTGTTATGCTAAAAGGCATTTTCTCTCTTGTGAAATGAAGAAATAAAATTAGCAGATCTCATTTATAAAAATACTGATTCCCGACAAAAACAATTAACATAACTTAATTACAGCAGATTTTTGGAGTAGTGATCTAATCCATTTTCATTAGAGCTAACCTAACCTAATGAATATTAAAATCACTTTATTACGTGGTTCAATATTTAGTTTCACTCCATTAAAGTTGTAGCGTTGTTATCGTTTTCATGCCGAATGCCTGTTTCGTGTCAAATAGATAATAATAGGTAATTTCGAAAAGATTGTTGAGGAGGTCTTGAATTATTTTGTCTATTCATTGGGTTTTCTCTCCTCCAAATTTTTTCCTGTAACAGATAAGTATTTAAAAATTGTATATGTAGAACAAAGTGTAGTAAGACAATTTCGTAAAATTGCCCGGATTACTGTACAGAGATTCTTCCTCACAGTTTTTCTGAGAGAAAGAGATGTCTATAAAATGATCAACCAGTATTCCTGTATATAAGTAATGTATTGTATATTGTGTAATACTTATCTGTGTATGGAGACGTTTCAACTCCGAGTCTGGAGTCGTTGTCAATCGTTTAGTGTTGTTTTCGAGGTTTTTTTCTAAAAAATTTTCGCTTTGATTTTGAATTTGTTGTTTGTCAAAAAGTTTGACACTGACAATTTGTCGTTTGGCGATCACTTGACTCTGAGGTTACCGTTTTTTTGTTCTGTTAGCAGTAAATTCTTCCAGTCCAAATGAAGGTCGGCTGAAGGTGCTCCGATTTCAGTGTTGTTTATCATCATACAGCTGGCTTCTTTAAGTTTTCTCTTTTTTAAATTTTCTTCTTTCAACAAAATCTTTGTTTTATCCCAGTCTATCCTATGGCTGCCGGTGCTCGTTAATACATGATTGGCCAAATTTGATTTGTCCACATGTCTTCTGGAAATGTTATATTGATGTTCTTTTTTCCTTACTTCTAAAGGTCTTGAAGTTTCACCGGTATAAGAATGGCCACAGTCACACAAAACACTGTACACACAATTTTTAGAACTCTGGGTTGCGTTAAACGGTTTGGTATATGTGAGGATAGAACGCAAGGTATTATTTGTTTTAAAAACAGTTTTAACGCTGTATTTATTTCCTAACCGCTTAATTTTTTCCGATACACCGGGGATATATGGAATTATGTTCATAATTTGGTTGTCTGTTTGTGTTTGGTTGGTATTAGTGTGATGGTTATTTGTGCTGGTTTGTTGTTGCGATTTTCTTTCTAACTGATTTATAGTTTTATTTATAAAGTCATGGGGATATTCGTTTTGAAGTAGATGTTCTTTGATAATATTGACTTCTTTGTTAAAGATTTGGGTGGATGAAGATATGTTTTTTGCTCTATCATATAAGCACTTTACAACACCTTTCTTTACATTTAAAGGATGGTTGGAGTGAAAATTCAAATATCTATTAGTATTTGTAGGTTTTCGATAAGTACTTGTACTTATTGTGTTGTTTGTTCTATCTATAAGTACATCAAGATAAGCAAGTTTATGCAAATTTTCCATCTCCATTGTAAATTTTATTGTGGGTTCTTGACTATTGATGTAATCTAGGAATGAGTACAGTTCTTCAGCACCATACTCCCAAACCACAAAAATGTCATCAACGTATCTCCACCACACTTTTGGTTTATTTTTATATTTGCCTATGAATCTTTCTTCAAAATATGTCATGAATATATTACTGATTATAGGAGATAAAGAGAAAACAAATTTTAGAAAATTAGAAAACCTAAATAAGAAAGTAGCACGATCATAGAACAGCTTAACGTTCCTAATAAAATGCCGAAATGAAGGAATAATTCCAAAGGGGTTGTTACCAAAAATGCCATTCACAGACAGAGGTAGTATTAGAATTCAGTTGAAAACAGGTAATGCTTTAGTTAGAAATAGAATACAACACCATCGGAAATTGAAGGTAAGCCTTAAAAATAACATCATTATATTAGAAAACAAATTCAAAGAAACGCACATTCCATCAGACTATAACCGCATCTTTAATTGTTTAAAGGATTCATACAGCTTGGAATTTCAATATGTATAAACAGAAATATAAATAAATTTAAACATCTCTTAAATGAAAAACACAAAAAATCTGTACTTACACCAAATACAAATTTCATCAATAAAACTGTGATTAATTTATCAACTAAACACATTACACCAACAGAACAATACGTACTTTCTAAGGGATTAAATTATTCAATCACTCCACAAAATATACCTAAACTAGATCTGATAGTTGCGATTGAAGACACAGTCCAAAAACTGCCTCCAGAAGTGTCCAGTGAATACCGAATAAGAAATAAATTACTTCTAGAGAAGCAACACAAAATGAAATACAATCTTACTCCTACAGAAAAATATGCCGTAGAAAAACTTAAAAAAGACAACACAATTAAAATTCTACCTGCGGATAAAGGTAACGCTACGGTTATACTTGATAAAAATGATTACAACACCAAAATGATGGACTTTATTAACACAGGATCATATTCTAAGCTCAAAAAAGATCCTACGCAAAATATAGAAAAAGCGGCTAGAGACATTATAACAAAACACAAACAAGAATTCACTCCATTAGAACGAAAACACTTAACACCACACTATAGTAAACCTCCACATTTATATGGCGTTCCAAAAATACATAAAGACACAATACCAATGAGACCCATTGTAAGTTCAATAAATTCACCATTACAAAACATATCATAATTTTTACTAAATATAATTAAACCTTACGAAAATAATCCAAACAATTTAAAAAACACTAATGATTTTTTAACAAAATTAAAAAGCATTATTATCAACAGAAATGATATACTAGTAAGTTTCGACATAGTTAGTCTTTTTACAAATGTACCTGTTAATAAATCATTACAAATTATAAAAAATAAATTACAAGATATTACCTTACACAACAAAACAAAACTAAACATTGACACAATTATGGAACTAACCGAACTTTGCTTAAACACTACATATTTTCAATTTGAAGGAGATTTCTATAAACAAGAATTTGGTATGGCCATGGGTTCCTCTTTATCTCCTATAATCAGTAATATATTCATGACATATTTTGAAGAAAGATTCATAGGCAAATATAAAAATAAACCAAAAGTGTGGTGGAGATACGTTGATGACATTTTTGTAGTTTGGGAGTATGGTGCTGAAGAACTGCACTCATTCCTAGATTACATCAATAGTCAAGAACCCACAATAAAATTTACAATGGAGATGGAAAATTTGCATAAACTTGCTTATCTTGATGTACTTATAGATAGAACAAACAACACAATAAGTACAAGTACTTATCGAAAACCTACAAATACTAATAGATATTTGAATTTTCACTCCAACCATCCTTTAAATGTAAAGAAAGGTGTTGTAAAGTGCTTATATGAGCAAAAAACATATCTTCATCCACCCAAATCTTTAACAAAGAAGTCAATATTATCAAAGAACATCTACTTCAAAACGAATATCCCCAAGACTTTATAAATAAAACTATAAATCAGTTAGAAAGAAAATCGCAACAACAAACCAGCACAAATAACCATCACACTAATACCAACCAAACACAAACAGACAACCAAATTATGAACATAATTCCATACATCCCAGGTTTAAAAAATTAAGCGGTTAGGAAATAAATACAGCGTTAAAACTGTTTTTAAAACAAATAATACCTTGCGCTCTATCCTCACACATACCAAACCGTTTAACGCAACCCAGAGTTCTAAAAATTGTGTGTACAGTGTTTTGTGTGACTGTGGCCATTCTTATACCGGTGAAACTTCAAGACCTTTAGAAGTAAGGAAAAAAGAACATCAATATAACATTTCCAGAAGACATGTGGACAAATCAAATCTGGCCAATCATGTATTAACGAGCACCGGCAGCCATAGGATAGACTGGGATAAAACAAAGATTTTGTTGAAAGAAGAAAATTTAAAAAAGAGAAAACTTAAAGAAGCCAGCTGTATGATGATAAACAACACTGAAATCGGAGCACCTTCAGCCGACCTTCATTTGGACTGGAAGAATTTACTGCTAACAGAACAAAAAAAAACGGTAACCTCAGAGTCAAGTGATCGCCAAACGACAAATTGTCAGTGTCAAATTTTTTGACAAACAACAAGTTCAAAATCAAAGCGAAAATTTTTTAGAAAAAAACCTCGAAAACAACACTAAACGATTGACAACGACTCCAGACTCGGAGTTGAAACGTCTCCATACACAGATAAGTATTACACAATATACAATACATTACTTATATACAGGAATACTCGTTGATCATTTTATAGACATTTCTTTCTCTCAGAAAATTTGTGAGGAAGAATCTCTGTACAGACAGCCAGTAATCCGGGCAATTTTACGAAATTGCCTTACTACACTTTGTTCTACATATACAATTTTTAAATACTTATCTGTTACAGGAAAAAATTTGGAGGAGAGAAAAACCCAATGAATAGACAAAATAGATAATAATAGATTAGTTTTTTGAGGTTAAACACATTTATTTATGAAATTACAATAGAAGTTCTTTATAAGTTGTTACAAAGTGATATATTAACATTTAACATGGGTAACTTATATAGTAGCGAAGTGTGGAGTTATTTTATAATAAGAGATGCTGAAAAAGCGAAGTGTAAAATATGCAATAAGCAATATTCACGGAAAGGGAGATCAACAAGTGCTATGAGAAATCATCTAAAAGCTGTGCATCCAATTGAGTTCAGAGAATTAAAAAAACGAGAAACTGAAAAGCGGAATGTCATTACAACAAATATTTTGGCCTCTTCTTCGCTACAATGTACTAAAACTGAACTAAAACAAATTTCTTTGACTGAAAGCATAAAAAAATAAAAAGTGGGAGAATAACAACGCCAGGTCTTTGGAAGTTGACAATTTAATAAGCGAAATGATTGCTTTGGAAGACTTACCCTTTACTTTTGTAGAATCTGTTGGATTTGTTAGACTGATGAAGCATCTATGTCCATTGTATAATTTAAAATCTCGACAACATTTTACTTCGTTTTTATGTGAGAATTTGTATGGCAAGGTAAAAGATAAAGTCTTGGAATTAATCAAATCATTTGAGAAAATGGCATTTACAACTGACATCTGGTCAGATTCTTGTTCTGGGGTATCTTTGCTGAGTTTTACTTGTCATGTCATAACAGATGAATTCAAAAGAAAAATGATAGTGCTAAAAGCAGAGGTATTTAATGATGGCCGACATACTGGAGAAAATATTGCTATAAAACTAGAAAACATGTTGTCCCTATGGGAAATACCAAAGGAAAAAATACAATGCATCGTTAGGGATGGTGGTACTAATATGAAGCAAGGTGTTTCCTTACTGTTAATTAAAGACATTGATTATTTATAACACCAAATTCAACTCATTGTCAAGGAAGGACTTAAGGCACAAGATTCTGTTATTGCAGTGATCTCAAAATGTAAGAAAATCGCAACACATTTTCATCACTTGACTATTGCTCAAAATGAAATTGGAGCTCTACAAGAAAGACTTAATCAGCCAAGGCTTAAATTTATCCAAGAATGTGTTACAAGATGGAATAGCAGCTTTTATATGTTAGAGCGCATTTTGAAAAACAAAGATTCATTGTATCTTTATGCTTCCACAAATAACAAAATTGCTCAACTCTCTTCACAAGAATGGATAATAGTAGAAAAGTTAATTAATCTGCTCAGACCTTTTGTGGAAATTACAAAAGAACTAAGTGCAGCCAATATTTCTATATCTGCAGTCATTCCATTATTAGCCACTTTGGAAAAGGTAATAAATGAATTTGATGTGAATGATGAAAAAATTGGGAACACAACTGTTGTTTTAAAACAAGAATTAAGTCGCAGATTTTCTCATTTGGAAAATGATATATTGTTTGTTATGGCTACTTTCATTGACCCAAGATACAAATATAAAGTTTTTCAAAAGTTCTTCTACCAAAGATCAAGTTGTGAAAACTATTACAGAATCAATTAAAAACAATGAAACAAGTCATTCATCTTGTTCACATCATAAGCATGCTCAAAAGACTAAATGTACAACTGGAATCCCTACATCCACTGTCACTTTATCAGAGAAATCATTATCTCTAAAAGACTCCATGCAATTCCTGATGGAGTCTAGTGAGAGTGAAGAAGAAAGAGAAATTGAACGGCTGAAAACCATAGAACTGTTAATTAAAAAAACTTTTGATGAATATTTAAAGGATAAACGTGTGGCAAATAACATTGACCCACTTACATGGTGGAAGGTGAACAGTAGCAACTATAGTATTATTTTTCCTATAGCTCGACAGTATTTAGTCATACCACCCACCAGTGTACCCAGTGAAAGGGTTTTTAGTGGGGCTGGTCTTCTGTACACACCCCCAACGAAGTAGGTTGCAATAAGACAAAGCTTCAAAACTTTTATTTTTAAAATTCAATATTCCTTTACTAAAATTTAGTTACTAAGTCCAGTAAATAAATTTTATTTTTTATGCTTTAAAGAAAAAATGTTAAATTTTTATGTTGAAATTTATATATATTGTTTATGACACAAAGTGTAAGAAGTTTGTTGTTGTTTTAATTAAAAATAAATATTTTTTATGTTTTGAATATAAAAAACAGTTTTGCATCCTAACATCAAACCTTTATTTAAAACATTCAACGCCTTTTTAACAATTCTATGTTGTCATCTTTATTGAGTAAACCAAACCTTTGGTTTACTTCATGAAGTAATATTATAAACTAGTTTTTTGTTATTATTAAACAGAATAAATATCTTGTTCATGAGTCAAATTGAAACTACATATTTTACATAATGAGACTGACATAACTCACTTTTAGTTTATTTAGGTGTATATTCATCCCCAGTAAGGGTAATCTTACTGTTAGTGGCACCTACTGACAGGATAATTTACTTGGCAGATCCAAGTAAATATTTACTGGAAACATATGTCAGCAATTACGTAGAATTATATAAGTTTTTAATAAACGTTTTAATTATAAATTCTGAATAGAATATTATTGACTTATCAAAGAAGAGATTATGATTGTTGAAGATATACCTATAACATGTGCGGCGTCAATATATTACACGCACTAGGTTTCAACAATGTGAACATTTTGAATCAATTTGTAATCTATAGCTATTTTCATTTATCCTCTGTAAAATTAAGAGCCCCTTCTGAAAAATATACACAACACAAAAAAAACGTAAATGAGGTCCTCTTTTTCTAACATATGCATTTTATATTACCAGACAGAGAGAAACATTAGATTCTTTCAACTACTTACCTGGCAGAATATTTTGCATGAATATACTCAATATAAATTAATCCTGCCAATAAATTTAACTGACAAGTAGTTACTTGAGACTTTACTGTTAGGTGAATATACCGGCCCTAAGTATTTAAAATGTAATTTAAGGCATTCTATTCTTTATTAAAATTATAATGAAATTTATGAGGTACTTGCTTAGGCAAGTAAGAATCAAGGATCATGAAACAGTGTGCAATTACCTAATGAGTAACATCAAGACTCTATCACAATTAGAAGATTTTTCTTAAAGTACAAATAACAAACCTGAAAATATCAATCTCAGTAATTGCATAGATATATTATTCGCAAAAAATTCGCATATATAACCGCGAATGCAAATGCGAATATTCGTTACATCCCTAATCCCTATATTAGAATACACTTATTTTATATCAACCATAGTAGGAGATTTGGAGAAGTCAAAACTGTCGTGCCAGATGTTGAAAACAGGTACAAACGAAGCAGGAATAATTTTTCATTTAGAAAAATATTTAAAATTTGATTTAGTTTTTATTTTATGCTGTTGGGTGATTCATATCAAAATGCACCAGACAAAAAATGTAAAAAAGGGTTGTGCCAAGATATCCGAACAGGAATTAATAAAGCAGTTATTTATTCTATTATGTTATACACTTGGAACAAAATTTTAAGCATATTTTCAAGGTGTTACTGTAACAGTAAACTTATAGTCCGAAAAATGTTTCATAGAGGCGATATATCGCTGGCGACGATCAACAACAGAATATGCGGACCGACGACACGACAACGAACACGAGCGGCGCTGATAGGCCGATAGCCATCAGCCAATCAGGAAGCACCGGGCCTAACAAAAGCTGACACGCGGCCCAGTAACGGTTAGTTTGTGCATTGTAACCAAGCAGTGAAGTCCAGACGAAGATGAATGAGAAGTCATCGAAACGTAGACAAAATTATTTTTATCAAAACAAACAAAATAATACACGAGATTTCCGAAAAACCAGTAACACACACACACACACACACATACCCCATACCCCGGGGTGGTTGTTGGTCCACTACCGGGCGCCTCCCCAGGTGGCGGATAGGGGAACGCTCTCCAGCAATGGAGAGTACTGAGGATTTCCTCAGGGCGGACCAAAATCAGATAGGGGAAGGAACCCCGAAAATAAACCATTTATGGATATGGGTGATAAGGTGAACTTAATACCCCAGGTGGGTACCTCTGCAGAGGATAATCCCACCACCGGTTCCGATCGAGTGAAAGCCTCGGTGGCCGGTGCACGCTCCACGGATTCTGGGGGGAGCGAATTATCACTGGTTCCGTCACATAGTGACAAGAAGAAGAAGAACACCGTTAATGGTACAACATCGACCATTAAAACTAGAGCTGGCAGCAATACACTATTCAGCCAAGTCCTCCAAAAGGCGAATAGTGGAGTTGACGTCCCCCAAAGGGCAACATATGAGAGTGGCGCTCCAAACAAATTAGGAGCAAAGATCGATGAGCTCTTGACGTTCATTGGGCCTAGGCACAATGTACATCATGAGATCAAGAAACTGGCACACGCCATTAAGTCAGAATATGACAAATATCTGACGTCAACGACGCAGCCATCTCCTGTAGCGAAACCTGCTACAACACAGACATCGCCAGTAAAGGTGTCAAACACTCAGACACAAGGTGAAAAGCAAAAGGAGGTCCCAAAAGCGGCTGCCTCAAAAGCAGCTAACTCAAAACCGGCTGCATCAACACCGGCGGCCCCAAAGCAGGCGGCTTCAATAAAAGTAGCCTCACTGCCGGGAGACTCGGTAGCAAGGACCTCGCCACCGAAGGCCTCGCCTTCAGTAGCCTCATCAAAAAAACCAAAAACTCTTAAACCGGTGCTAGCTAGCAAGCTAAAGCCCGGTAAAGAAGGTTGCCAGAACATCGGGCAAACCACCCAGGCAACAACAAGTAGGGTGGTCAATTCAGAAGCGAAGAGAAACAATGAATTAAAATCCAAGTTTATACCGCAGACCAGAAACAAACCTTCAAACCAGTTGACTGACTGGCAACTGGTAAAGAGGAAAAAGGCCCCGAGGACCAATAAGCAAAAACCAGCGCCACATTGTACGCTGCTTATAAAGAAAGGCGAGAAGAGCTCCCATGCAGATATCTTGCGAGATATCAAAAATGATCCCACCTTGCAGGATATAGGCAAAAAAGTCAATAAGATCCGACGAACAGCTAAGGGAGATCTACTTTTGTTATTCGCCAAGGCAGACGCTCAGGAGATGGAGCGCTATTGTAACGCCATCAAGAATAAGCTCCCAAGCGGGGCCACTGTACAATCTCGAATACCGCAAATCGAGATTGAAATTAAAGACTTGGACGAGATCAGTACCAAGGAAGACGTAGTAAACCTGCTCAAAGATAATATCGACGGCCTGGCAGAGATCACTGAGGAGGCAGTGAAATCACTTCGACGGGCATATAGATCAACACAAACGGCAGTTGTTTGTCTCCCAGAGGTCCAGGCCAAGAAATCCATCGCACTTGGAAAGCTGAAACTTGCGTGGGGCACAGTACGTGTTCGCGAGAGGATCAGCCTTCGACGGTGCTTCAAATGCTGGCACTTTGGGCACAACGCCCAGGCGTGCAGAGGCAAGACTGACCGAAGCAGTTGTTGTCACAGATGCGGAGGCGCTGGTCACAATGCCTCGGCTTGTCAACAACCTGCCAAGTGCTTACTCTGCAAAGAGAAAGATAGTAGGTCAGACTGCCGGCACGTTGCGGGTAGTTGGAAATGTCCGATCTACCAACAGGCGATGAGAGCAGCACAAGCCCGTAAATGAAAGTACTGCAACTCAACCTCAACCATTGCGAAGTAGCCCAAGACCTACTGGTACAGCGGGTGCGGGAATTGGATTGCGACGTAGCCATAATCTGCGAGCAGTACAAAAACTTCGACACCCTGTCCTGGGTAAATGACACAACGGACAGAGCAGCGATATGGGCTTGCGGTAAACTTCCGTTCCAACAACTCCCAAATACTCCCGAACCATGGCTTGTGAGAGCCAAAGTGGGAGGGGTTCACTTCTATAGCTGCTATGCACCTCCTAGTGCACAGCTCGAGGAGTTCGAGTTATTCTTGGACACCTTGGCGGAGGATGTACGGAAGCGTGAATCGGTCGCCATCGCAGGAGATTTCAACGCCTGGGCAATTGACTGGGGCTGCCGGGAAACGAGCGCGAGAGGACGAGCTCTCCTTGAGACCATGTTTTCGCTCAACCTGGTACTCCTCAACACAGGAGCCGTAAGCACATATCGCAAAGGCACAGCTAGCTCCATTATCGATGTGACATTCGTTAGCAGCAACCTAATTAAAGGGGGCTGTGAGTGGCGGGTCGATGAGGAGTTTACTAATAGCGACCACCAAGCTATTATATGGGAAATCAACACCACTCCCAAACGAAGATTGTGTGTCAGTCGTGCGAGGCCACAGCCAGTCGGTTGGAACAAAAATGCTTTCGATGCTGATTCATTCGCCTTGGTTATGGAGCAGGAACCATTGTCAATAGCAACAAGCGCAGAAGCCACTGCCAAAGAGGTAATGACAAGCGTTGTCAAGTCCTGCGATGCTTCCATGCCAAGGAGACGGCAGAACAACAGCCGCCCACCAGTTTACTGGTGGAACGACACAATCTCACAACACCGACGAGAGTGTCTCAAAGCACGAAGGCTGCATCAACGAGCACGAAGACGCGACAGGGTCACAACAGAAGAACTAAGGCTCGACTATGAGATCAAAAGACAACAACTACGAAGAGCCATTCTCTCAAGCAAGAGATCCTACTGGAAGGAGTTGTGTGACGAAGTTAATCAAGATCCATGGGGAAAACCGTATAAAATCGTGATGCATAAAATTAAGGCCCCTCCCATGACATCAACGAACTGCCCCGAATCATTGCACCGCATTGTCACTCACTTGTTTCCTGCGAAGCCTGAGCTACCCGCTAATCCTTCGTGGCAGGTGAGGGACGAAGATATACCATCAGTGACTATGAGTGAGCTGATGGGCGCGTGCAACCGGCTCCAAAACGGTAAGGCTCCCGGTCCAGATGGCATACCTAACATCGCGCTAAAATGCGCCATAGCCAATAGGCCTGACATGTTTCTACACATGTATGAGACCTGCCTAAAGCAGGGGGTTTTCCCGACTAAGTGGAAAAAGCAGAGGCTTGTGCTCCTACCTAAAGGGGGAAAGAAACCTCCCGACGAACCGTCATCATATCGTCCCCTCTGTATGTTGGACTCTGCGGGAAAACTCCTTGAAAGGATAATAGCAGATAGGCTGGAGCCCTACGTTGAGCCGAAACTTTCCACCAACCAATTCGGGTTCAGAAAGGGGAGATCAACCATCGATGCCGTGACACTCGTTACCAACATCGCCAGAGAGGCTATCTCGGGAAAGAGATGGAGAAGAGGTGGAAAAAAGTACTGTCTAATAGCCACCCTGGATATCAAGAACGCCTTTAACTCGGCCCGCTGGGACCGCATTTTGGAGGCTCTTGCCAGGATGGAAGTTCCGCAGTACTTGCGCAGAATGGTTTCAGCGTATTTCAAGGACCGCATCTTGTTGTACCAAACTGAAAATGGGCAAGTAGACTATAAGATCACAGGAGGTGTACCTCAGGGCTCTGTTCTTGGCCCACTCTTATGGAACGTAATGTACAACGACCTGCTCCTGCTCGGTCTGCCTGAGGGCGTCAGGCTAGTGGCATTCGCCGATGATGTGGCATTGATCATAGTGCGCAAGCACATAGAGGAGATACAAACAACCTTCTCATTCGCTATAGCCACAATTCAGCATTGGATGCTCGCAGCGGACTTGAGTTTAGCAGAACAAAAGACCGAAACACTTCTTGTTAGCAGTCGAAAGGCAAGGGAAACCATCACCCTCAAAATAGGCGACTCCTACATACAGTCGCAGCCCTTCATCAGCTATTTGGGGGTGCTCCTGGACACACGGCTCAACTTCAAAGAGCACATAATCGCGGCCAGCAAGAAAGCAGCTGGGGTACAGGGGGCATTATCTAGAATAATGCCGAATGTCGGAGGCCCTAGACCGATAAGAAGACAGCTACTGGCAACAGTAACTACTTCTGTTTTGTTGTACGGGGCACCGGTATGGGAGAAATCGCTTGAGCTACCATCGTACCGCCGGAAAATGAAATCAGTCCAGCGGCTCTCAGCGATTCGAGTGGCATCATCCTACCGCACTGTGTCTTACGAGGCGGTGAGTGTGATTGCCTCTACCCTGCCAATCGACATCCTGGCTGCAGAAAGGGGACGGCTTTATCGCAGAAAGTTAGAAAAAGACCAACCGACAGGAAACAGCGATGAAAGAGCCATGAGTCTAGGGCAATGGCAGGAGAGGTGGGACAGCTCTACTAAAGGCCGGTGGACATATCGATTGATACCTAACATCAGTCGCTGGGTCAACCGCCAGCATGGGGAGGTTGGGTTTTACATCACTCAACTACTGACTGGACATGGATGCACAGGTTCAGGAGGGCAAACTCCCCAAACTGCCCACACTGTACGGACGTGATAGAGGACGCGGAACACGTGTTCTTCTCCTACCCCCGGTTTCAGGATCAACGTGCTGAAGTGGAGAGGATTCTGGAGACTAATATCGTCCCAGAACAATTAGTAGAAGCCATGCTGAAGGGCCCCCAAGCCTGGAACTTGGTATCAGATTACGCGGAGACTATCCTCAAAGAACTCCGCGATACGTTCGAGGAGTAGGCTTTAGAAGCTTTCAATGGAAGGGCAGTAAACATCTGCAATGAACCACCTTTGCGAAGTAGTATTGAGTAAGAGTGCCGCAAGGGACCATGGTTGTAGGAGAAAGAGGTTAGGGTTTTAGCGGGTATACGGTATACTGGTTTCAATGCAACGATTTACTCTTGCTTTGAAGTCATTACATCGGGAGTCCCGCACGACGGCCAGCACGTGCTAGCTAAGTACGCAATGTATTTCCCCCCTCTTCGGATAAAAAAAAAAAAAAAAAAAAAAAAAAAAACACACACACACATATATATATATATATATATATATATATATATATATATATATATATATATATATATTTGAAAACAAGTTGGCACGGACGGAACTATACGTTCGTCAGTTGAAAGTTTTGTCCCTGTAAAGGAACGGTCGCCTGACGTTTCGCCAAAATCTCACTTGGCATTTTCATAAGGCTCGTTATGACGAAAACAATTATATTTTTTTCATATTTTTAAATTAAATTATTTAAAAGATATTAACAAAAATATACCCATTCCTCCCCACTTTTTCCATAACTATAAGACGTAATTTGAAACAAATTAGGGATCTATGACCTCACCTAAACTTTACTGGAAAATAAAAAGAAACCCCTAATATTAATTTTAGGGGTCAAATTAAAGCATTAAATGGAAAATATAAAATTATATATTAACAAAAATTACCCATTTCCCCCTTTATTCCCCAAACTATAAGAGCTAAAAATGTTTGTTTACAGGAAAAATACGAAGAAATCCCTTGGGGTCAAATTATAGGATTAAACGGAAAATAATAAAATATTTTTTAACGCATCATGCAATACATCAAATGAGAGATGTTATTTTGAGAAATACAAATGTATTTTTTTATATTATTAACATAAATTGTTTAAAGGATATTAACAAAATCATAAGAAAATTACTCATTCTCCCATTTTATTTCCGATCAACAAGAAACAATTAGGCTTATATGGCCTTACTTGAACTTTACAGAAAAAATAAGGAGATACCCTAATATTAATTTTTGGGGGAAAAATAAAAAATAATAACTTTTTAAACCCATCATGCAATACATCAAATGGAGGGGCTCATTATGAGGAATACAGATATATATTTTTCTTATTTTTTAAATTAATTTTTTACAAGATATTAACAAAAAAATTAAAAATTCTCATTTCCTGCTTAATTGGCGAAACCATACTAACTCAAAATTTGAAGAAATTAGGGGTACTGGGTCTCACTTGAAATGTATAAGAAAAATTAGTAGAAAACCCCAATATTAAATTTGGGGACAAATTATAGAATAAATGGAAAATAAAAATAAAATTTCAAACGCATCATGCAATATATGAAATATATTTTTGAAACTTTGTGTAAAAGATGTTAACAAAAATATTAAACATCGATCTCAGTGGTCTGTCGATGTAGGGGCGTGGCAATGATGGCAAATCCCTCAACAAATCACCGGTTGTATGAACACAGACCCAAGAAGCTTCTGAGTTCATGCTTGTCTCTTGGGACTGGGCAATCATGAATGGCTTCTATCTTGTCCTCATTGGTGCGAATTCCTGACTCGGAAACGACGTAGCCTCTACTTCTTTTTGGAACATGGAACACTTCTTCGGGTTGAGTCTCAGGTTGGCGTTCTTAATTCTGGAGAATACTTGACCCATGTTCTTCAGATGGTCATCGAATGTCTGATCCATAACCAGAATGTCGTCGAGGCATACTAAGCACGTCCTCCATGTCAACCCGCTCAGTACATACCCCATTAGCCTCTCAAATGTAGCGGGAGCATTACATAACCTAAAGGGCATGACCGTGAACTGAAACAGCCCTTTACTGGTTGAGAACGCTGTCTTCTCTCTGTCGTTTTCGTGTAGACCAACGTACCAATATCCACTCTTTAGGTCTAGTGCGGAGAACCAACGGGTCCTGCTACTGTGGTCAGAGTGGCATCAATTCGGGGTACTGGATAGCTGTCTTTCTTCGTGACGTCATTAAGCTTTCTGTAATCCACGCAAAATCGGGTGGTTCCATCCTTTTTTTAATTAGCACGACGGGAGCGGACCATGGGCAGATGGATGGCTCAATAACTCCATTGTGCCACATGGACTCGAAGTTTTCCTCGACTGCCTGTTGTTGCCCCAAGGGTAGTTAAGTCAAATAGCTCGTTCAGTTCGCCATTAATAGTCATTCGGCTCGAGTGAGTCGAGAGTCATAGGATGTGCTAAACGTTCAACGTTCAATCACGAACTAAACTCGTTGACTCGTTCATCGTTCAATCTTTCGACCGGCACAGTCACCTCGGCCGTCTGGTTCATGAGATGAAAGGTATTTTAAAATTTGGTCGGAAGGTTTTATTTTCAACGAATCGATGAGTGGGTATTTTAAATTTTTATTATGACAGGCACTAAAGCACAGGCTTGTTATTGTTTTGCAGTGTTTTTGTTATGTAAATTTCTATTTGGGTTATAAGTAAGCATAATAATTTTATGTGTTTTTAATGTTTCGGTTTTTTTCTTATTTTTATTACCAAATAATACAAAAATACAAATTTTGTATTTACGTAAATTAATGATCTTTAAATTATGACTGAGCAAAACTTTAATATTAGTTTTAGCAGTAAACTAGACAAGTAGAGACATTATATAAATCCGCCTAAGGCTAAACGGCTGTGTTTTAGGAGATCGTTCAATTGAACGACTCATTGTGAACGACTCGTTTTGGTGAGCTAAACGAAATGAGCCGGCTCACTAAAAAGAGTCATAAAACCCAACGCTAATTCTGATGGTTTGAGCCTTTCCAGTATCTATTCGGTGCTGGATTATGTTGGTGGGACAGGTGGTTCCATCGTGCCTGTTAAAAATCTGCCAGGGATTTGCTTGGCTTTCTTTTGCTCCTCTGGTGTAAGGTGTTTCAAATGGTCCACAAACTATTATAGAAACTCTTTACTGGGCGCTGTCTCGGTCACGTCTGGTACCCTTCGTCGCAATTGATGATGGTCTCTACTGTTGTTGTCGTTGTTGGACAATTTCAGAACTTTAATTGGTAAATCTCGTCCGGTTTTAACTATAGCCTGTCCAACTAAGTAGGCATTTGATGAGTGTATGGGCTCCACCATTCCAACATAAGTCCATGCTGGCTAATTAGGTCCATACTCAGTATAAAATCGTCCTCAATATTCGCTACCAGGACCCTATGCCGGATCATGTTGTCGCCTATCTGTAGCACGACATCTGCCTCACCCTGTATTGACATGGACTCGCCGGTGACTGTATTCAGCTGGATGTTGTTGGTAACTGGCCGGATTTCCGATGACCTCAAAACCCTGGACTTGCCAGTGGACACAGCGGTACCAGTATCGATGGTAATGCTCGGTCATTGATGGTGTCATTAATTGTTCAAATTGCAGTTGTCTTTTTTTCAATGGCAGTAACAAGATTTTCTAATTCTATTTTACGTTTTTCACAAAACCTTTGTTGAATTTCTTCTTGATGCTGTTTCTCCTTCTTGTCGCGTTTTCCAGGATCTGAGCTATTTTTTCGTCTAGTCCATCCGCAACCTGTTTGAATATTTTTTTGGTAGTCTCGTCCATTTTTTCTTTTTCCATACTTTCCATAAATCTAATTGCTGTTTTAAATTCACTTAATCCTGCACTCCGACACCAAATTGTAATAAACTCCATGGGTTCAATTAATTAATTTTAAAAACTAATCTTCACTTTCTAGAACTTTTATTTCCACCTAAACATCAAATATATTCAACAGCTGATTCTAATACAACAACGTCGAAATTATAACAACAAAATAAGCTGAACGCACTAAACTGACTAAAAATACTCAAATAAAAATCGGCTTATATAGCATACGTTGAGTTTCCTGCTCGTTCTAGATTTTGTTGCCCAGCGTCGAGATTGACAGTTCTTGCTCATTTTGAAGACTCTAGAAATTGATGTTTTTATGTTCTTTGGAATGAATACTGTTTGTGATGCTTTCGCAAGGTGGAGTGGATAAATTTTACAACAATGTAATGCAGTAATGTAATATATGTAATAAATATATCAATATTAATAGACCAAATCAACTGGGAAAATCTTTAATTAAAATTGTTATTTTGATCAATTTTTTTTTTATTGATTTGAGTTTTATTATTTTTTATATTTCGTATAAAGTAAAGATGATTATACCCATACCCAAAAATTGACTTAGATCGTCTAGAGGCACGTGTTGTTTTGAATTAAAAAAAAAAATTCCCAGGGTTTTTTCATAAGAAATAAGCTTTTGAGGGAGAGTGGCAAAAAAATTACGACCACGGTAATATATATATATATATATATATGTAGCTCTCTTGATGGTCCGGGTGTTCGTCCGTTGAAAGTTTTGTCCCTGTAAAGGAACGGTCGCCTGACGTTTCGCCAAAATCTCACTTGTCATTTTCATAAGGCTTTTCCTCTTCTTCCGACCCCAAGGGTGGCTGCTCTTCCACTTCAGACGCCATGGAGAGCAGACCAAGCGGAGAACGACCTAGCCGACGATCTCGGATACGAAGTAGTCCGGAAAGGTCCGAACCTGCAGCCACCCTTGGGGTCGGAAGAAGAGGAAAAGCCTTATGAAAATGACAAGTGAGATTTTGGCGAAACGTCAGGCGACCGTTCCTTTACAGGGACAAAACTTTCAACGGACGAACACCCGGACCATCAAGAGAGCTATATATATATATATATATATATATATATATATATATATTACCGTGGTCGTAATTTTTTTGCCACTCTCCCTCAAAAGCTTCCTTCTTATGAAAAAACCCTGGGAATTTTTTTTTAATTCAAAACAACACACTGCCTCTAGACGATCTAAGTCAATTTTTGGGTATGGGTATAATCATCTTTACTTTATACGAAATATAAAAAATAATAAAACTCAAATCATTAAAAAAAAATTGATCAAAATAACAATTTTAATTAAAGATTTTCCCAGTTGATTTGGTCTATTAATATTGATATATTTATTACATATATTACATTACTGCATTACATTGTTGTAAAATTTATCCACTCCACCTTGCGAAAGCATCACAAACAGTATTCATTCCAAAGAACATAAAAACATCAATTTCTAGAGTCTTCAAAATGAGCAAGAACTGTCAATCTCGACGCTGGGCAACAAAATCTAGAACGAGCAGGAAACTCAACGTATGCTATATAAGCCGATTTTTATTTGAGTATTTTTAGTCAGTTTAGTGCGTTCAGCTTATTTTGTTGTTATATATTTCGACGTTGTTATTATTAATATATTTGATGTTTAGGTGGAAATAAAAGTTCTAGAAAGTGAAGATTAGTTTTTAAAATTAATTAATTGAACCCATGGAGTTTATTACAATTTGGTGTCGGAGTGCAGGATTAAGTGAATTTAAAACAGCAATTAGATTTATGGAAAGTATGGAAAAAGAAAAAATGGACGAGACTACCAAAAAAATATTCAAACAGGTTGCGGATGGACTAGACGAAAAAATAGCTCAGATCCTCGAAAACGCGACAAGAAGGAGAAACAGCATCAAGAAGAAATTCAACAAAGGTTTTGTGAAAAACGTAAAATAGAATTAGAAAATCTTGTTACTGCCATTGAAAAAAAGACAACTGCAATTTGAACAATTAATGACACCATCAATGACCGAGCATTACCATCGATACTGGTACCGCTGTGTCCACTGGCAAGTCCAGGGTTTTGAGGTCATCGGAAATCCGGCCAGTTACCAACAACATCTAGCTGAATACAGTCACCGGCGAGTCCATGTCAATACAGGGTGAGGCAGATGTCGTGCTACAGATAGGCGACAACATGATCCGGCATAGGGTCCTGGTAGCGAATATTGAGGACGATTTTATACTGAGTATGGACCTAATTAGCCAGCATGGACTTATGTTGGAATGGTGGAGCCCATACACTCATCAAATGCCTACTTAGTTGGACAGGCTATAGTTAAAACCGGACGAGATTTACCAATTAAAGTTCTGAAATTGTCCAACAACGACAACAACAGTAGAGACCATCATCAATTGCGACGAATGGTACCAGACGTGACCGAGACAGCGCCCAGTAAAGAGTTTCTATAATAGTTTGTGGACCATTTGAAACACCTTACACCAGAGGAGCAAAAGAAAGCCAAGCAAATCCCTGCCAGATTTTTAACAGGCACGATGGAACCACCGGTCCCACCAACATAATCCAGCACCGAATAGATACTGGAAAGGCTCAAACCATCAGAATTAGCGTTGGGTTTTATGACTCTTTTTAGTGAGCCGGCTCATTTCGTTTAGCTCACCAAAACGAGTCGTTCACAATGAGTCGTTCAATTGAACGATCTCCTAAAACACAGCCGTTTAGCCTTAGGCGGATTTATATAATGTCTCTACTTGTCTAGTTTACTGCTAAAACTAATATTAAAGTTTTGCTCAGTCATAATTTAAAGATCATTAATTTACGTAAATACAAAATTTGTATTTTTGTATTATTTGGTAATAAAAATAAGAAAAAACCGAAACATTAAAAACACATAAAATTATTATGCTTACTTATAACCCAAATAGAAATTTATATAACAAAAACACTGCAAAACAATAACAAGCCTGTGCTTTAGTGCCTGTCATAATAAAAATTTAAAATACCCACTCATCGATTCGTTGAAAATAAAACCTTCCGACCAAATTTTAAAATACCTTTCATCTCATGAACCAGACGGCCGAGGTGACTGTGCCGGTCGAAAGATTGAACGATGAACGAGTCAACGAGTTTAGTTCGTGATTGAACGTTGAACGTTTAGCACATCCTATGACTCTCGACTCACTCGAGCCGAATGACTATTAATGGCGAACTGAACGAGCTATTTGACTTAACTACCCTTGGGGCAACAACAGGCAGTCGAGGAAAACTTCGAGTCCATGTGGCACAATGGAGTTATTGAGCCATCCATCTGCCCATGGTCCGCTCCCGTCGTGCTAATTAAAAAAAGGATGGAACCACCCGATTTTGCGTGGATTACAGAAAGCTTAATGACGTCACGAAGAAAGACAGCTATCCAGTACCCCGAATTGATGCCACTCTGACCACACTAGCAGGACCCGTTGGTTCTCCGCACTAGACCTAAAGAGTGGATATTGGTACGTTGGTCTACACGAAAACGACAGAGAGAAGACAGCGTTCTCAACCAGTAAAGGGCTGTTTCAGTTCACGGTCATGCCCTTTAGGTTATGTAATGCTCCCGCTACATTTGAGAGGCTAATGGGGTATGTACTGAGCGGGTTGACATGGAGGACGTGCTTAGTATGCCTCGACGACATTCTGGTTATGGATCAGACATTCGATGACCATCTGAAGAACCTGGGTCAAGTATTCTCCAGAATTAAGAACGCCAACCTGAGACTCAACCCGAAGAAGTGTTCCATGTTCCAAAAAGAAGTAGAGGCTACGTCGTTTCCGAGTCAGGAATTCGCACCAATGAGGACAAGATAGAAGCCATTCATGATTGCCCAGTCCCAAGAGACAAGCATGAACTCAGAAGCTTCTTGGGTCTGTGTTCATACAACCGGTGATTTGTTGAGGGATTTGCCATCATTGCCACGCCCCTACATCGACAGACCACTGAGATCGATGTTTAATATTTTTGTTAACATCTTTTACACAAAGTTTCAAAAATATGAAAAAAAAATTTGTAATTCTCATAATGAGCCTTTTATTTCATATATTGCATGATGCGTTTGAAATTTTATTCTTATTTTCCATTTATTCTATAATTTGTCCCCAAATTTAATATTGGGGTTTTCTACTAATTTTTCTTATACATTTCAAGTGAGACCCAGTACCCCTAATTTCTTCAAATTTTGAGTTAGTATGGTTTCGCCAATTAAGCAGGAAATAAGAATTTTTAATTTTTTTGTTAATATCTTGTAAAAATTAATTTAAAAATAAGAGAAATATATATCTGTATTCCTCATAATGAGCCCCTCCATTTGATGTATTGCATGATGGGTTTAAAAGTTATTATTTTTTATTTTTCCCCCAAAAATTAATATTAGGGTATCTCCTTATTTTTCTCAAGTTCAAGTAAGGCCATATAAGCCTAATTGTTTCTTTTGATCGGAAATAAAATGGGAGAATGAGTAATTTTCTGTTTTTGTTAATATCCTTTAAACAATTTATTTTAATAATATAAAAAAATACATTTGTATTTCTCAAAATAACATCTCTCATGATGTATTGTCATGATGCGTTAAAAAATATTTTATTATTTTCCGTTTAATCCTATAATTTGACCCCAAGGGATTTCTTCGTATTTTTCCTGTAAACAAACATTTTTAGCTCTTATAGTTTGGGGAATAAAGGGGGAAATGGGTAATTTTTGTTAATATATAATTTTATATTTTCCATTTAATGCTTTAATTTGACCCCTAAAATTAATATTAGGGGTTTCTTTTTATTTTCCAGTAAAGTTTAGGTGAGGTCATAGATCCCCAATTTGTTTCAAATTACGTCTTATAGTTATGGAAAAAGTGGGGAGGAATGGGTATATTTTTTATATTTTTGTTAATATCTTTTAAATAATTTAATTTAAAAATATGAAAAAAATATATTTGTTTTCGTCATAACGAGCCCTTTCATTGGTGTAGTGTACTACATGATGGGTTATAAACAATTTTAATTTTATATTTTCCATTTAATTCCGTAATTTGCCCCCCAAAATTAATAGTAGAGGTTTCTCCTTATTTTCCCAGTAAAATTCAGGTGAGGCCCTATATCTCTAATTTTTTTTCAAAATTGTACGGCTTATATTTTCGGAGATAAGGTAGGGGAATGGGTAAATTTTTTTATATTTTTGTTAATATCTTTTAAATAATTTTAAAAATATGAAAAAAAAATTATTTCGCCACAATGAGTCCATTCTTTTGATATATTACATGATGCCTTAGAAATATTTTCAGGTAAAACTCAGGTGAGACCCTATATCTTTTTTTTTCAAAATTGTATTTTTTATAGTTTCGAAGATAAGGGGGGGGGCGGTCGATTTTTTTAGTTTTTCCAATATCCTAACATATTGGTCGATTTTTCGAAAACTCCTTATGGATGTGTATAGCTTTTTAACATTTAATCTATTAAGGAAGATCCCTAGGTGATCTCATATACTTTTCTGCGACGTGCAAAATTGCCGAAAATTCCAAGCTCCTTATCAAAAATTTCATCGAAATGATATAACGGACATTTCCTCATAAATAATTTAATTCCAACGTAATAGTGCGGGAATTTTAGGCACTGGAAATTTTAACTGCGAATTTTAAAATTTTCTATGTACATACATCTCAAGCATATAGGTAATAAAGCATAGTATTTTCGGCTCCTTAAATCAATGAGTACCAAGCTTGTTTTGTTTGTATACCAGGCAAATACCTATTTAAATGAAAATTTTTCTAACTGCTATTTGGTGCGTTTATACATAGGATGTTTAGTTATAGCAACAAAATCACAAAGTAAATTGATAGAAGGAGTTGCATTTATATGATGATTGAAATATAGGTAAGGCCGTTTAGCCGTATATACAGGATGGTTGGAATATAGGGTGGAGTGGACGTTTGGTTGTATAAAAATGTTGGAAAATATGTGAAATTAAAATTATATAGGGTGATTAAAAAACTGTTATATGATATGGACGTAAACAAATCATATATATTTATACAGTGTTATTAAAAAATTATTTATTTTATAGCCCATAAGAAGTTGCATAAAGTGTGGGGAGGAATTAATGTTACACACAAGGCCGTAGCCAGGAATTTTTTCGGGGTGGGTTTTCGGAGGGGGTTGGATAATTTTTTTGATTTGTGATGGGCTGATATACATTTCAAAAATGTATATTTTTGTTCATGTATTTCCAGGATATATAAAATTGTATAAATATAAAATTTATTCTATGAAAAACATGATTAATTGGTTAAAAGTGAATCTCGAAACCAAACATTCCAAAATTTCGGGGGGATTCGAACCCCCAGAACCCCCCCGCCCCGCTGGCTACGGGCTTGGTTACACAGGACGATAATATAAAATGGTAAAAGTGAAATAATTTATGGGTAGCCCACTAGGAGTTATATACTATGGTTGAAATATGGGACGAATTTGACTCCGTAAATATGGGATGGATTTACTCCGTCCTATAGTTTTACAGAAGGCAGCAAACAATTTATGCTTGTCCGTGGGCAGTCGG